>JANVCC010000022.1:5508856-5716016 GCA_025345505.1 Todiramphus chloris collaris
AAAAAAAAAAAAAAAAGAAAAAAAAAAAAGAAAAAAAAAAAAAAAAGCCCAGTCATGTGTTGGTTTGGTTTTTTTAAAAATTTGTTTAGTGCAACCAGCTGGGTTGCAATACTGAGAACCTACATCTGAATCTCATGGGCTCTCCCAGAGGGGATATTTTGTAGGAAAGTGTTTGCCTTCTGGGGGCTGGGGTTTATTTTGGGACTGTCCTATTCTGGCACTGTAATAAGCTTCTGAGTATGGAGATGCTGGATAGGAAGGTAGGTGCATTGGGTAGAAGAAATTGCAGTTACCACCAGGTGCTTGCTGCAAATATTTTAGGAGCTGTTAGATCTCTCTCTCTCTCTCTTTTTACTTGAAGCTGGGAACACTTGGCAATCCTGTTCATCTTTGACAAATCTGCCAAGGTTGGTAAATTTAGTTTCGACATTTAAACAGTGCAGGAGATTTATAGAGAAAACCGTTTGTCTGGTTTTTGATGTTACAGTCCGTTCATTTTGGTTTGAACAGTCATTTCTGAGAGGACAAAAATGGAGCAGTAATAGTGCCTTAGAATCTAGCTTTAGGGATTTAACCCATTCTTTCTTGCCTCATTTTAAAATACCACAGGCTTCACACTGCAACCATGAATGAGCACCATATTCATCTAGTTTTTACAAAAGCCATTATTCCAGGAGGTAACCAGCACAGAACTTCCAAAGAAAAGAAAAAAAAAAAAGAAAAAAAAGTAAGGAAAAAAAAAAGAGTTGGAGAGATGAAAATGTAATTAAAAGAGGCTTAGATCTAATGATGGGACTAAATTTATGCATAACTGTATACACTCAACAGTTCCACAGATTATCTAGATGTTAAAGGCACAACACACAAGCCTGAATCAGGCTCTACAGAAACTAGCAGGACACAGTGTGTGCCACCAGCTGCCACCAGGCATCACCTCACATCTGATGCTTCACAAATGGGTATTTGACTCCAAAGAGCAGTAACAGCAATTTCCTGAACTACAGATGTTTAAATGCAATGGTGAGCAAAGAAACAAGAGAGGGATCATTTCTGCCCATTGAGACTACTTACGATGTATCCTAAGAAAAGGTTATTTTAAAGGGCTATTCTGCCAGCATGTTTCACTGAGCAGTTGATACCCTTCCTACTTCCCGCCTGCTGTGACCCAGAGGCTCTCTGCACTGCTGCTGCCAGCCACAGAAGCCCTGTGAAAGCCCCACTGGAGCTCAGCGGGCTCACCTTGACCTACTGCTGTGAGAGAAGCAACGTCCAGCAACTGCATGCAAAGGGACACCCCAATGCCCCAGACACGATTTAGCTGTCACTGTTGACATGAGCATTTGCAGTTACTTTACAGCCACAACTGAGGCAAGCTGCCTCATGAGTATAGTCAATGCTTACTCCTTCCTTGTAAGAAAAATGTTACTAGAAAACAACCACATAGTTATAACCCTGTAATATTTAGTCTACGTTGTTCTGTATCGCGGAGTATCCTCCAAAAAGCCTTACCAAAGCACTGCCTCTAGAGTCGGCCAGTTAAACAAATGCCAACATTTTTAGTATATATTGATCTTCCTGACAAAACCAACAGTATCTGTATCTGCATTTATCTATCTGCTATTAAATACCTACATTAAAATACAAACATAAAATCTCTACCTCAGCAGTGTTTTCACCAGAAGTGCTTGAAACAAGCTCCACACACAACCTGAAGGTAACCTGCACACAACTCTGTCTTTTCAGCTCCTCATCTACATAATCAAGCTAAGAGATTCCCAATTACATTTCCCTGCAATTATCAGAGTAGTCACCAGAAGGACTGGAGCTGGGAACGAAGCCATGGTGGGACTCTCCAGTCAGAAATGGGATTGGAGAGAGAAGCTGGCTGGTGAAAAGGTCCACACTGGGAATAAGTTTGAAGAAGGTGCAGTGCTGGGCTGGCCTCTGGTATTCTCTGTGAACTACATGCTTACACTCAGTTTCTTCGTCAGGGTTTACCACCCCTCAGAGAAGCCAGGGACATTCTGAAAAGCTTTTCAAAGTTTGTCAGGCACACAGGCTGAGGGAGATTAATCAAAAATGACATTACAGAAGCTTGAATCCGTGACTTGAACTATTGCAACACTGATACAGCAAGCCCCTATTGTAATTTTTCCTTAAAGTCAGTGGAAAATTCTCCAAATGCAGTAAATAAATGAAATATCAGTTCCACAGATTCTCTAAATACTTAATTTACAGGGTCTTTCAAAGGATACAGAACTTTTTTTTTTTTTTTAGGAAAGATCAGCTTCAAAAATTAATGAGTTTAGGTTGAAAGAAAGCTACTGAAGCTTTCGCTAAGACAGCTTTCAGCTTTTTCTCCCTCCCATCTTAGCCTGGCTAAATTTATGGTCCAATTTCAAAAATGGAAAGCAGAAACATATGTGAAAGCATGCCAGCAATTACTTTTCTGTGCAGTCATTGACTTCCTATGTAAATCAGAGGCTCACAGGTACAAATGGCTCGGTCACGGCACTAACGAGGTATCTTACAGTTGGTATCACACTCAGATACCAACCCTTGTGCTTCAGAGCTCTGATTCATCAGCAGAAACAGATTATCATGGGGTAGATTCAGTGGTTTTGGACCCTAACCTATGCCTTTTACTTCTACAAGGGTCTTGCTGCTGCCACAGGGACGTAGCAATATTTTGCATGGCTGCTGTAGAGCCGCTGGGAACCTGAGGTCCCAGTGCAGCCAGCTGCTCCAGGGGAGAGGGACCAGTTCCCTCCCCCAGTGCCAGGACAGAGTCAGCCCCCAGCAGGGGCCAAGCCCTGCTTCCCCATGCCCTGTTCCAGGCCCACAGGTAGAAAACCAGTTTGCAAAGAGGGGTTTTCTGCATCTCCTCCAAGTGCTTTGTCAGCTTAGGAGCCATGTAAACAGCCGGACAGATAATAAGAAAACTGACTCAGAGGGAAAAATCCTGTCCTCCTGTAACTGAAGATAAACAACACTGGTAAACAACAGTGGCTAGAAAGCTGAGTGATACTGTAGGACAACAAAATAAAGTATCTGGATAGCAATAATGTTTACAATAATAGAATTCTGAGCTCCTGAAGTAGATGCTAACTAACCAGTGAGCAACATTATAAAAAATAAAGTGATATTAAATAATCTGTTCAGCCTTTTTGTCACCTGCAACAAATTAGGCTATCAATATGCAAAACATCTTCCTTCCAGAAAAACAAACGATCGTGATTTCATTTAATTGTAATTTAATGAGGCATAATGTACTTTTTAAAGTGATATACACCAGGTGTGTGGTGAGGAAACTGGCCCAGCCAGACAAACTCTACTGTTTCTATTTTTGAGAACACCATAAAGCCAGCCAGGGACTGTTTTTATTTCTGCAAATTATGTTTCTGCTGGAGGGGGTGAGGGAGGGAAACCCACAGCATTTGTACATTTGTTATAAAATTCCATTGGCTAAATTAGCTCATTCTGACTTACTTACATCTCACATATTAAAAAAGAAATAAATTTTTTAATTGGCAGTTTGCAGAATAACCAGCTCTGGAAACCTGAAAGAAGATCTTCAGGGACTAGAAAGTCTCACTGCTTTTAAATAGTCAAACAGATCTTCTATACCAAGCACAGCTCTCAGGATACATTTTAGGACATGTAGTTTGATAGTTTGATAATAGCTTTCTTTTCCACTCCCATGCATCATTTTTAAACCAGTTGCTGAAGAGGCAACCCATTAAAAGTTGAATGTTCATACAGGCCGTGCTCACAAACGAGGTGAGCACTCACCCCGGGACAAGGACTCTGTGCAGGCACAGTTTGCCTTACCCTTGGAACTAGCACCATTTTTAAAATTACACACTGGATTCATAATTGACTTTAAAAAAATAATTCCAGCGGTGGAGAAAGGAGCATATGTCCAATCAAAATAAAAAAGTCATTGGGTCTATTTAAGGTAGGTGTAATTTTGACAGTGTTTTTTCAAACTAGCTGAAATGTAGTCTTTCAAGCCAGCAAAGTCACTGTCGTGGGTGTTTGCTTTGCACTCATTCTATGAAGCCCCGTTTGTGAACTCATTTCTTTTATTTTTATTAACTACAGGATTTCCAGGACAAACAACCCAAACCTCATGGGCAATAAATCTTTTTTTAGCCAGCTTCTGAAAGTTGATGCTGCACAATGTGGAGCAAATGTTTTTCAGGCTGACTCCTACATCCAAAGGACCAACTGACCAGCCTTCAAAGCCAACACAAAGGCTTGACCAAAGCCCACAGAAGGTGAGCGAAGCCTTTCTGCCTCCTTCCCAAAGGACTTGGAAAGGGTGTAAATGAGATCTCAGTGGGACAGTAAACTGCACTACCAGTGACCAAATGCAGGACAACTTTGCAACCAGAGCTGTTCAACAGCAACCTGGATGAGATTGAGAAGGTTACGCTGGAGAGCAGCCCAGACACCAATGTCCTGAGCATAGAGGAGGATAAGAGACATCAGATAGTGGAAGACTCGCAAGCACTGGCCAGGATCTCACACGCATCAGGTCCAATAACTTGGATGGGAGCTGTGCTCCCCCCTCAAACAGCCCTAAACAATGTGTCACAAGAGCAGGCGCTACGGTGAAAAACCTTCAAAACAGGCTTTGGACAATCAAAAAACTGGCCAAGGCAAAACTTAAATAAACCCAACTAATGTGCTAAACCTCAGTTTTTATGTTCTGTATGAGGAGATTATATATATGAAGGATTAAAAAAGCATAAACACTTTTCTCATACTTTTGGTTTATTTGCGCCTCTCCATACTGCAGCTATTGCCAAAAGCAACAGAGAAAATGTTGAAATACTAGAAAAATGTTGCTCCTGTATTACTTAAAGTCCCAAATACTTTGAGCCCTACTACTTGTCACTGACAGTCTCAACAGAAAAACTATTCTGCTTCCCATCAGGTATAGATGCGACTCTGAGCCGGACCAGAAAATGTAAGGATTCATCCAAATTCAACATCTGAATCTTAAAGATCAGTGATGTAACCTTGTCCCCTCTCAGTATCTCCATTCTGCACGCAAGGCCTATTTAAAGCGTAGAAGGCAGCACTCAGGGAACGCTGGTTAGATACTCATTCGTGCTGAACTACACCAAAATCGTACCTTCGGCATACAAAAACAAACTCAATTTTGCCGGGATAAAATGACCATTTGTATCTTAAACTGTCTGCTACTTGCAATTGAAAGCTAGAGGAGGCAGGTCAGCTCCAGGAGCTCTGCAGAAGAAGCACTAACTTCTCCTAACCCCTCAAGGAAATAATGCATTTCCACCTGCCTGTGTTTTTCTCACAGCAAAGCAGGATTTTTACCATGACACCTCTTTGCCTCTCTTTGCATTTACTCCAGGTCCCACCTTCAATCTTGTCTTCTGGTCTGAATAACATACATTCAACAATTCTAAAACTGTTCTCTGCCTTTAAGCAGACAGCACTTAAAAAGTATCTCTATATGATGTACTTTTAGGTTTCTTAGCACTCAAGCTCTTTCAAACGCTCACTGCTTTGTTTCCATTCCCTTGCATCTCTTCCTAATTCCAGCTCGGATATGAAGCAGAAGTGCAGGAAGTCTCTTAGAAATGCTTATCCTGGCAAAGCGTCCAGCCCAATTTTGCTGAGCAAAATTGCTTTAGATAATCAGTGGAAATTTTCTAGTGGTTAGCCAAACCAAGCACCTTCATATCCATCCTGTCACAGTTTCCATCAGGAAAACCTGTTTGCACCCTGTGTGCCCCAGCTCTGCTGTCTCACTGGGCAAAACGTGCACGTGTTTGTGTCAGTTCGTATGAACTTTAGAACTCAGAGAACTTTGACTCATTTTCCAGCGGTGTGAATGGAAGACCAGCTGTCTGCCAGTACCCTTCAGTGTAGCTGAGTGCATCACATCAGTCCCTCATTTAAAAGAAATCTCCTGATCTCTAGATTCACTGCCTACAGCCAGAGTATGAGCCTCGTTCTTAAACTCATTTAACTAATGCTAAAATACATGTATCTCAGGAGAGAGCTGCTTAGGCACAAAGCATTTAGAGGCTGATTTGAATAAAACTTATACAGGGTGCAACAATGACAATTTGATTTTTATTATTAAAAATGAAGTGTTTAAATCCTCAAAGAAAATGCCTTTATTGCATTAGTTTAATAAAGCCTCTTTTTTATTATGGTATCTCTCTTTATGAGGGAAGACAAGATGTGCATGTGGAGCAGAATGGGGATGCATGGGGAAAAGGAGGCAGAGAAAGACGGACCACCTGCAGCCACAAAGTGCAACCATTTATATGACAGGCATCTCAAACCTTTGTACTGAAATATGCCGGAAAATGAGCAAGATGCACAGCTTGTGCTCACTCCATATATCCGTGTGTTTGCTTCCAAGGCTCAGGACTCCTGTGCATCAGCTGAGCAGACAGCAGCCGCCTCCTACAAGCACACATTCTGAAAGCCTGACTCACATGCTACTTAAGATCTTTTCATTCAGCCTATTGAATACAATTAAGTTAATTGAAACTGAAATTTTGGGCAGTGCAAAACCCACTGTTGGAACAAATATCCCATGTACCAAAAATCTGCAATTTATTAAATCAAGCACTTCCCTTACAGACTGCCTTCTTTCCTGTGAGTACAACAGAACACTGCTTGTGCCACATTACACACAAGAATAAAACAAGCAGGCAGCATGAAAGGCTTTCATGCAGTAAGAGAGAGTTTTCTACGAGGGAAAAAAACTCCAACAAAATACCCCCCAAAACCAAAACCAGAACCCTTGCTAATTGAAAGACTGTGCACAACAGAGCAGACACCATAGTGATGAATGCAGCATGACTGTCTCACTAGATACCAGGCAGAAAATTAAAACGGCTTGTCTTCCTCTCACCTAAGTTAAAGAGAAAATTATTTGCAAAAGGAATCCTGCCCAGAATCTGGCTCACAAGCAGAAAGAGGCAGAAGAGTTAGTCATTTCAACAAACCGTGTTTCTAATTATAATGCCTTTTAGAGGACCCTTTTCTAATCCCACTTCAGTTTGGGAGAATTTTGTCAAAGACAGTAGAATTAGACATGAATGAGGAGTCACCACACACCTCACCCCTTGCCTGAGTCAAAAGCTTTTCTTTGGTGCCTCCTTACCAACAACGTTCCTTTTCTCAGAGCCCCCAACCCCTCTATAATGGACCAGCAACATCTTTGCACACCACAGGGGTGTTATTTCCCCCTTCCCTGTTGCAGAAGCCTGGAACTGCCCGTAGTCCTAACAGAAGCTGGGACACCATCCAGCACTGATCCTGTGTTTCCCCACGCCCCAAACAACTCCTGCAGCCAAGCTGTGACTGAATCCCTTTAACAAGGTGGATCAGTTTGGTTTATTTATCATAAATTTCACTACATCTGAGGCTGGCAGTTTCCTCCTCCCTGTGCTGTTACCAAAGAGGCACAGGCACCAGATAACTGGGCAGGAGCTGAGCTGCGTAAGCTACCTTCCTACCTGCTGTCTAGAAAGGCAATGCTTACACCTGGAGGTACTCAAGGCAGGAGGGAGGGAGCAGTGCTCTTTGAGAAGAGAATTACAAGGAACATGCCTGGTGTTTTTACCCAGCTCTATTTGTATCTGGTACCGCAATTCTTTCATTCAAAAAGCTTCAGGTTCACAGATATTTCCAGTTTCTGAGGCTGTTCAGTTAAACAAGCACTGGCCATCCGCCCAAACATTTTACTAGTTTTGGCTATTATGTCAAAACATTGGCAAAAAAAAAAAAAAAGGGATGCTTAAAAAAAAAGCCAGAAAGATCTAAACAGAAACACTCATTTAGTGTATAGGCTTTGGAGTTCACTGGGCACTCACAAGGAGGAGAAAAGCTGGATCCACTGATTTCAACTGACTGGACTCTTGCAAACAGTCTGACCAACTGTCCTGACTGCAACTCCATGAGCCTGCAGCAAAGAGGGATGCTGAGCAAGCTGGAAGAGGAAGGAGAGTATGTTCTTTTCATTATGCAAAGCAGGATTCCAGTGACCTCTTTTCCAGCTAGCATTCTGAAGAGAACAGATAACTTCAGCACCTCCAGATTTGCTACAAACATTTCAGAGATGGACAAGGTAAATCCAAGAGAGCATTTTCAGGTATTTCCTTATAAATAGTCCTCTTTCTTCTGTAACCATCACCACGTGCCCATTTCTCAATACATTACAACCTGTGACAAGCAAGCTTTGGTTATTACAACTTCTTGGTTGAAACCTGAATGCTTTATTAGGAGAAATTACAGGTCAAGAGGGAACAAGGACTCTGCCCTGAAGATAGCTAAAATCCACGTGTGTATGTATTCTCCTCCATAAAGAATTCCATACCCTTGCCAGCAGCTTTGACCAGCAGTCCTCTTGTCCTGCCTCCAATTTCACAGTAGCTTGGCTGGCCAACCTGAATGGTGTTCATGCTTTTAGACACTACTAGTCACCTAGAAGTTATCCCAATTTAAATCGGATGCATACTTCAGTCAGGTAGGAAATTTTGGAGAATTCCAGCCTGCACTGACAGCACCTTTGATTTTACTGCACTAATTGAGACCAGTGAGGGAAACTGCTCTCCCTGTGCGTTAAAACCTTTTCACTCACTGCAGCCTGTATCTTATGGGCACTTGCTTCACTGTAGCCTTTTCAAAGCTTTGACTGCTTTTACAAAGGTGAAGAGGGCACTTTCAAGTGCAAGGTGCATGCATGTGCTCTGCCTCTGACAATGGTACTTCTGTGGATTTGCAGTACTAATCAGACTTTTTTTTTTTTGGTTTTATCTCAAGATCAATGGTTTTATACAACCAAAAAATGCCGAAGTCTTAGAGAAAGCAAAGCTTTAACTGATGACTGTTCTAATAGCAACCTCAGCTTACAGCTTGGCTGCATGTCAACATGCTCTATGAAAATGCCCTCCATTTAAAAATAAAGGTATCATGTATGACCATGTAACTCTCAAGTGTTTGATGGGCCTCATATAGCTCTCCACCTCCCATTCAAACACACTCACACTCTTGCACGCAGATTTAATACCCAGACAAGGATGCCTAGCTTTCCATCAGTGAGCTATTGGTTCATGGCAGCAGTCCAAACAAAGGGAACAAACTATTTCAGTAAACAATACAATCAAATCAAGGAGCCTGCAATTTTCCAACTTACCGGTCACAGGCCAGCAGAGTTTCAAAAGGGACCCAAGGTCAAGGATCTTGGCCATGAAGAACTTGGGCACAAACTGCAATTCCACAAGCAAGAAACTGAACTTCCTGCCCCAGCAATACTGCTAACCACCTTAGTCATGGCAAGCTTTCTCCACTCTCTTGAGCCATTCCTCCCTGGATGAGCCAGTGGGCCTCTTGGTTGCCTTGGAGGGAGGGAAATGGTGGCCGGCTAAGTGTAGGGCCATGAATATAAACATCCCCTGTGAGTTGTCCTCTCTGCCTGCATCACACCCTTCGCAACAGGGCTCCTAGAACAGGGCAGAACAGCCCCGGCTTCACTCCCTGGGCTGCACTACCGTCTTGACAAGTTTGAATAGTGACTCACTGCAGTCCACAAGAGAGGACCATACCTGAAGTTAAAAACTGCAGTTTTTTTCTTTTTTTCTTTCTTTTCACTTGCTTCCACAAGAGAAAGTTACACAGAGCCTACGAAGGGTGTCTTTCCCATATACACAATTCTTAATATTGCTGAGCAGGTTGTAGGCAACAGCAGCTTAGATAAAGATGGTAGTGTGCCCCACCATTTTAAATGTTTTGAAGACTGAGTAGGAATTTTCTACTCATTGGAAATGGTTTCATTAAAACTGCCTTCAATAAGTGTATTTTCTCTGTGAGTCTGAGAACTCTCTTCCAACTGTCCTGTTTACGGAATAAATAGGCATTTAGGTTCCACAATAGGTTGCATTAAAAGCGTGACACTGATATGAAGATAAAATACAAAAAGGGCCAGAGGTAAGCCCAAGGCATTTTCTAAAAGTCAGTCATACACACTTTGAGGGTTCTTCACACCAAGTTTCAAATAAAGCTGAAAATGTCCACTTTGGAACCTTCTGTTTGCAAGAAACCCTCCTCAAGGCTAACACAGCCCGGGCCAGCTCCTAGCCAAATACCCTGTGCAGCTTTCCTGTGTGCACAGCAGATACGAAGCTGCCTGATGTTCAGTCCCCAGCTCAGAGTGGAACCTCAGTGGGAGCACTGTGTCCCAGGAACGGCACAGGATTTGTCACAAAGCCTGAAGCACTTTGTTTTCATGTGTGTAGAAAACATGGCCACAAGTCTAAGCAAATATTGTTGTCTTAAGCTGTGTATTTCCAGCTTTAAAAGGATGATTTGGATGTTTCACAAACCATACAACTGTACCTCTCATTCTCCTGACTCTCCTCACGTCCCCCTTCCCACACCCACATGCATACATACATGTGTCAGCCATTTGTTACGATGGACTTAGCCTACTTTCGATCAAAGCTTCCTCTACTTCATTTAACAGATTTGCTCAGATGGAAGGTCTCAGGGGAGAAATAATGTTAGTAAGGGGTTTTTTCAGCATGGAGTATGTAGGTCATTGGACTTTAAAATATATTAGAGAATAGTTTATCTATTAAACAAGCCTCACAGTACATATTTCATGAAGCTATACTTAATTATAGGCTAATGTGCATCACAGAGCTACCATGAAGAAAGATTTAGCAGTGATCCATAATGCAGTGATTAATACAATTATTAGTTGGCTGCCGTACAGCATCTATTATTTCGTACCTTCATCAGAAACAACAGATCTCCAGTTTCTAAGGCTGGTACTTCCTGTAAAGTGCAACAAACCCAAACATTTGCAGAAAGAAACACACTTCTCTGCACCTCCAGAGGAGAGGATCCCCGGAGGCAGAAGGGGGAATGGAAGGAGATGAAAGTAGACTTGGACTTCCTCTTCAAGTACCTTTTGTAGAGTTTGCTTCTCCACCGTGGGTTTGTGGGAACATCCCACATCATCTACCGCGCAGGGCAAGGCTGAACGTCTGAACACCTCTTCTTAATACCTCAAACAGTTCCTGATGCAAAGGGAGATTGACCTGAGTTGGAATTAAAAGCTGGGGATAGGGAAGCATAAATATGTACCCAGACTCTTCCACTACAGCACTGGCTCCCAGGGACATGATGCACTCACTGTATGTAAGAACCACTGGTCTACTCTATTAAGGACATGCAGGTTAATGAAACACAACTGTGAGATGAGCAAATCTCTTATGGATGTTAAGGACTTGCCTGTTCTGGAATCAGTGTCATGGACTGTGTAGTACATCATATTGCTTATGATGGAGGACTAAGAAGTAGGTAATTTATTTCCTTTTGTATAAATTTACGTGTCTGATATCTTGCAATGAAGTGATCAAAATCAGGAAAGAGCTTTTTGGTTTTTTTTTTTTTTAAAGAGAAGCTTAGAGAAATTAGTGCACTCTTAAGATAAATGTCAGCAGAAGGACAGGACTGACAAAACCAGCACTCTGAATTACAGACACCACTTTATATGTTCAGCTCAAATGTAAACTGGTCAGAGGACAGAGCTTCACATCCCATTTCCAGGTGCAGCCCTGCCTAGAAAAGGTATCTGGGACCTCCTCCACTGAGTGGACATTACCCTGGCACATCCACTCAGTGCTGCTCAGGTCTCCACTCCCGATGAGTGAGCCCAATCTGAACGGCTGCACACCTGGTGTCCTAAGTCACACAAGCCATGTGAAAATGCTGGCAGGTGTGACTGCCACAGCCACGCTGCCAAGAGCCACTGAAGTTGGGAAGAAACCACATTTCACCAAAAGACCTGCTTAGTGTCCTAAAACCACTGAATCTATGCCAGAACACTGCAGGAGGTGTAAAAAGACGAAAAACCCATCCCCACCACCTTCAAACCCCCAAATCATACTGGATCTCATTTAGTCCACATTTCAGACCACCTATCAAGAGTGTGGCACAAGCTCTGCTATAGCTGCTATTAACAGCAGATGCAATGCTGTGGCACTGCTAGGCAGGGGCCAGAGTGGTCTCTCCCACATGCCTGCCTTTTCCTGCTGTCCTGGAAAGTCAATATGCAATGTCTGGTTGGCAATGTGCAAGGCTTAGGCTTTCCTAGACCCAGCTCTCCCAGTCTGGCTAAAGCAGAGCTTCGTGTTCAGTGACAGTGGCAAAACCCTTACTGGCAATGTTACTGCTGACCTCTCGCTTTAGTTCAGAATATGTCATTCCGTCAATACCATCTACTTTGATTATACCAGGCTTTATATACAACGGGTTATGATCCCAGAGGGATGAAAAGCTTTTCCAAATTAAAAGCTGCATTTTAAAGAGGAAATACTCATACATTCCTATGTAGTTTTCATTTGATATCCTCAAGGCTAACCCCAGAACTCAAAGTCACGTTGATTGGAAGTGAATGTTTTTTCTGAGTGCAGCCATCTTATGAATTTAATGGAAGAAGGGAAGTAGTAAAAATGTGCTCCATACTTTAATTAGTTCCCTCATAACATGGCATTTCCAAAATGGCAGTGCCAAAGAAAATCATTAATCCGGGAGAACAGACAAAAGCACTGTATGGGGCAAGGGACAGACCTCTAGGAGACACACACACACCTTTTTTTCTCTTGCTGGTAAAGCTTACCTCAAAGACCAATTCCAATTGAATAAAATAAATTTGTACCAATATTAAATATTAAGCCACTTTCTATTTCTTTAGCCTTGCAACAGACTATCGTAATTGAGAGATTATAATTTGTAATGCCTTAAAAGGCAGCAGGATACGTGTAAATGGCTTGTCTTTCCAAACATACATTCACCATGGGTACTCCAGGTGCTAGGTTTAATTCAACATCTGCATTTCACTAGGTGAGGAAGAAAACCTGTGACATCTTTCCCAGCGGTCAGTCTTAGGCCAATGCACATTTGTGTTGTACATTTCTTGCGGCAATAGCCTCTAGCACTAGTTGTGGCATCAACTGCACCACAGGAAGGAACTGAGGAAATGACAGAAGCCCAAAGATACCTGTGACTCTCACAGTCTCTTGTTACCTCTTCCTGGTCATCAGGCAGAGACAGATGTGGAAGTTTCTAACCACAGAGAGGAACCCAGAGAAGAAGTCGCACAAGCAATTGCTGCTAGAGAACAAAGCTCAGGTAACAGCACAGGGGTGGCCAAAATCAAATGAATGGCTGCTTCAGGTAAAAACAGCCTTGTTTAATAATTAATAGACTGGGCGGAAAAAAGGAGGGTGCTTTGACCAATTTCTACAGCACACCTCCTGCCTTGATTGGCAACAATCATACAGTCCCACCAAGAGACACAACTTCTTGGTTATAGAATAGAAATTGATACCTGTGTGCGGTTGAATGCTACTCTTGCAAAGACAGCTTGAGACACACTGGCTCTCTTCAGCTCGTCTCTGACTTGCTGGTAAATATCTGGAGAGACTTCCACCGATGAATTTGATGGCTCTGGTTTGACAGCTCTAGGGATGGGTGGATGATTCAAGAACTGCTGGTTGATAGCTTGTGGGTGCTGGTGAGCCAATAGCCGGCTGACAGCAATCTGTTGGTTTATCAGATGGGCCATTGCTATCTGCTGCCTCACCAGTTGTGGACTGAGCTGAGGAGACAGGAGCCCAGGGTTTATCATTGTCTGCATCGTTGGCACTTGGTTTCGGATTGGAGTACTGTGGTGAATTTGGCCATGAGGAGACTGTTCGTTAGTTTTTCCCAAGGTTGCCAGCTGGTTGATATTTGGTAAGTGCATGGGACGTTGACCAAGAACACAATAGTCTGAAAGGTTTTCTCTTTCCACTCTTTCCACTGTTAAAAGAGAAAAATTAGTTTGCTATCATTTCAGTTTGCACTTATAAAAGGACTAGGGTAAGGATTACTGCAGGTGACTGTACACAGCAGCACCTGCTTTAGCTTGCAATTGTACACTTGCATAAAAGCTTCACAGAAACATAAGCAAAAGCAGCAAAAAGTAAAAGCAACAATAATAATTAACATTCTTTTGGACTTCTCAGGCATCGCCCACTGCTTAGGAACCCACCTTATCAAACCGGTAGGAGGTATCCTCTCCAGCCTTATTGCCTAAATAAAGCTTGGAAAGTTCCACTTACACTGTCACTAACTTCTGACTGTCACAGCAAATGGAATAACATTTAAAAGGGGTCAGTGTTTCAGAATCACTGGCATCTAGGTGAAGGAAAGAAACCCAGGCTAGTATCCACTTACACAAACCCAATAGAAACCAGACTGTTCCCTGTGCAGCTCATGGAACAGCTTCTCATTACAAACTTAACAACTATTATCTTTTCCAACATAAAGTACTTTGCATTGTGTGTGGATAAATTTATCTGGTAACGTGAATTCACTCAGGTACATTACAGCAAAATCATGGTCCTTGTGTGAAAACACGCGACAAACCCATGAAATTCACAATGAGAAAATTTCAAAAGCAATGGTTCCTATATCCAAAGCCTCATTGCTATTGAGTCTGTCCAGAAAGCTCTAAAGCATTTCTGCATGAATGTCTCCACTTTAAAGAAACTGGTTTCACTATCCTCACAAAAACTTTGTTTAGCACAAAAAAAGACCCATGATCCCTAAGTGACAGCATGCTACAAAAAATCAAACACTAGACATACAAAATGGGTGTACTGTCATTTTATATACTGATACATATTATCTCTAACATATCTTATGTCAGCAATATCGCAGTATCTTTTCATGTAACTCCTAAACTAAATGCACATACTACAAAACAAAATTTCCTCTGAAACTAGCATTTGAAATACAAAAGGAAGTTTAAAAAGTACATAAATATAACTGTTACTTAGAGAATTTCAAGTAATCAGCAGTCATTGTACAGTAGGTTGTAGATTCCATGAGCCTCACTACATGCAACTGGATAGGCATTTATAAATTGATCTGATATAAAAGTGTTCAGATACATGTATCACACAACTAGAAAAATAACTACCTCATCCTAATATTGCTCTCAGGAAATAACTAAACAGGATTTATTTCATAAATGTCATAATACTATTAAAACTTGAGTAACAACTGTACAAGGCTTTGAAGTCCTTTTTAAAACTTAATCTATATAAAGCTTTGAAGCTTTACACAGTTAATACTCAAGAAGACAGTTTACTGATGACTTTCTCTGTTTCCTTCTAAATAGAAAGGTCTCTTCACCCTCCAGAGTTAATCTCAGACGAAGAGAGTTGAATTCTCACTGAGAGGGGAACCATGCCCTGAACACACACAAACACACAGTTACTATCTTTAGAGCTCTCATTCTGGAACATCACAAGCACTGAATTTTGCAGCCAGGTGAATTAGTACCAGGATGTTCTTGTAAGAAATGTTAACTCACTCTTACCATGC
The DNA here is from genome assembly GCA_025345505.1 of Todiramphus chloris collaris. Taxonomy (NCBI): domain Eukaryota; kingdom Metazoa; phylum Chordata; class Aves; order Coraciiformes; family Alcedinidae; genus Todiramphus; species Todiramphus chloris. The sequence goes on from JANVCC010000022.1 coordinate 5,524,295, forward strand.
TTCTAAAGGAAAAACCCACAACATCTTTAACTTTCCACAAAAGAATAGCTTTAAAAAGTCCTTTCAAAATACAAATTAAGCATTTCTAAGAGAAAGGATAACTCAATTTTTTTCACAAAGGCCCATGTTTCAACCTGAATGATTTTCTAAGTGCTTATTTGTGCAGTTTATTTTAGCTATGAAATGAAATGCAATACGTGCAATACACAACCACTATTGTCAGCAAGTGACCATTTTGTTCTGTTACTCACAGAGTGCCAGAGACCTAATGCGGTATTTCAGTTCCCTGAAAATATTGAAAATCCCTATGCGAATGCCACTCCCCAAAATTAGGTACAGAAAGCTATATACTGCTAAGCTCTGGCTTTAGGAACAGACACAAAATTAATGTGAAGTACGAAATACAAGCATGAATGGGGCCAGCGTCGATATAGAGATGTCACACATGGGGAAGGGAGAGGGGTAGAGGGGCTGCTTTGCCGCAGTAGCCCCAGACTATGTTCTGTGCCATGGATGATTCAGGGCCCGTGTGACCACACTATTGCCTCCTCAGCCTCTCTGCAGTAAGCCTGCACCTGAGTAGTGCCATTGAATACACATGGTTGCCAGCAAAACCAAATGTAATTATTCCAAAGGTGCAGTAGCTATTTGTCAATCAGGAATTAATCTGATGCAAGTAGAATAAAGATGTTGCCTAGTGTATATGTCATACTTGGAGCATTCTTCTACAAGAAAATAAAATAAGAATTACTTTCAGTCTTCATTTACACCTTCTAGAAATCCAGAATCCTTCCACTAGGAGTTTCAGAAGAGCTGAAATAAGTTCTGAACTATTTTGTAGTTTAAGAAATACACAGAGAATAAGTCACTGAAACCAACAAATTACTACTTGTTAGAACACAAAACCAGTAACCAAGTGTTTTTGAAAACTTAGTGAGAAATAAATATAAATAACATTCACTTTCTGGGCTGAACTGCATCTGCCAAGTTTTCACCCACTCCTGACTTTAGTGCCAAGTTATAAACCCCTATAAAAATAAAGTTTAAGATGAAAAGGCTGCCAGGCTGTTAATCTCTGCAGTGCTACTTGGAATTACAATTACACAGAGACATCACCTGACTTGCTTCCATATTATCAGTTTCCTTTTTTGATCACATTAGACTATACAGCCATGTATATACTCCCAATAAATGAACCAGATTCTAGTCACTTCAACCACTTCAATAATAAAAGGTTACCATTAACAGTTACGCTGGATGGAAAAAATGTGCATTACTCAACTCCTCAAGACTCTCCTTCTCTAACACATTGCCTGTATCAGATTCCCTGTTGTTCTTTGGTGACTTTAGGTTGGTAGGGCTCTGCAGGCCTGGACAGGAGCAAGTCTGAGACAGCCCAGAGACAGAGAATGGCACTGCCTTGGGAGACAGGCCAGCTTGCTGGCAATGCTCTAAGAGAAAAGGGATACAGGAGCCACAAAGCTGCTGTGACACCAGTGTTCTGCCTCAGATCTTCCCAAGACAGGGTTTCTCCATTTGCATCCTCCATTTTCCATGTTCCTACCCCACTGCAGTCTTACCCCTATCCTTCCCTTGTTATTGTTCCACTCAAACTGAGGATACAGTCACAGCTCTTGCAGTCCTGTGTGAGCTGGCTGGTACTTGAATCTATTGGAATACAAAGCAGTGAAGGCAGAGCAGCAGAACCTTAAACTGGGAAGGAAGGGGCCCCATGGACGTGTGCTGTCTACGTTCAATTACTGACGATAAACTTCCTCTGCTAGCAATGCCTTTGCTGGTTAAACAAAAGCTGGTCCAGGAGGCTGTTACCCATCTCCATCTATGGTGTGACCACAGCAAAAGACATGGCAGCATTTCCCTTTTCTCCCTGCATTTTACTGCCTGGTATTGATTCTGTGCCTCTTTGCTCGAACATCTCTTTTAAACCAAGTACAGCGGTACTGTCGTATTTCAGAGCCACCCACCCTTCTGAAGCTATTCACTCAGGAGGCTGATGTAAAGGGTCCAGACAACAGGTACTGTGCTAAGCTCTGCAAGCAGCTCTCAGAGCACTCCAGGATAGCATCTGCCCTTCATTTTCCTATACTCCCCTACAACACGTCACTACCTCTACAAGACAGTCAGAAACCAACAAAATCCCCAGAATGGGAGCAGCAAATTGTCATATTTTAATGTTCCTTTCTCTTCTTATAATGATTACCACGTGTGTCAATGTATTTCAACGCCGTACTGAGTTAGAGACTTCCTGGATACAGCACAAAAGGAATCCAGTGCACCCGTCCCCTGTGCGACGTGCACAACCTCTACCCAAATCTTCCTTGCACAGTCAAGCAGCTGACACCGTCCACAGCACAATAGCTTGGGGTGGTCCGCATGCAACTTTCCATTTGAAATAAAACCAGCTCAAAAGATTTAAAATAAGATTTATTTCTCCACCTTCCCTTCCCCTCGCCCTTTATTTTCACTGAGTTGTTAATAGGAACATTCTGACAAACAGCCTGTGGGGCATTTAGGGCTTATGAGCAGCACTGAATTGACTGACAGCACTAGAAACCACATTCCTATGCACAATAACGGATGCAGCAGGGAGAGCAAGAGCGTAACAGTCTCCCAGCACTGCACTGCAGTAGGGACACAGAGGACCTGCCAGGACCCACGACCCAGCAAGTCCTGAACTTTTCAGTCCCACGGGCATATGGGCACTTTGCCCCAGAGTAGGACGAGGCTGGTAAAGAAACGTTTTGTAATAAGCTACTAGCCGGCAGAATTTCCATGCTTCAATTGTGACAGGATGCCACCACCCAGGGCTGTTCTCCAGTGCCTCAGAGTTTGCTGCTTTGTTTTATTTATTATTTAAAACCCGGTGATCATAAAAGCCATTACCAGCGGTAGTCATGGCCAAGGAGGGAGAGCTCTCTGAACTCTGCTATGCCCTGCACAAAGCCTGAGATAGAAAGGTTCCCACATTTTCTCCTGGCTTAGCACGATCCTACTCACTGGAGCAAGACCTGAACTTTGGAGCTGTGCTTGGGGGACGAAGCACCCTCCAGCACAGTACCACCCTCTGCCTTGGAGAGACAGGGCTGCTGCGCTGCACTGCACTGCAAGAGGGTGCCCTCCTGTTTATGCCACTACATAATTAGGAACTACCACTCTGTAAATAACAGAACCACTCCAGAGCACAGGAGGTGCTTTTAAAGTGGTAATTCTGTATCTTTTAATCTATAATTAGGATAATTACTTATTTCTTTTAATCACAGCCCACTTAACCACTTCAGTGCAAAGGGCTGGTCTGAGGAGTCTCATTTTCCTTGAACATCTAAACTTCATATTTACCCAAAGATGTTCACTGACTATATTCACTGTCTGATCTCTGCCTGGGCCATTTGTTCCTGTAGTCAGGACTGGACAAAAAGCAGGTTGACTGGAGAGGCAGACTTGATAAGAAGCTTTAACTTTCAAAACCTTTTCCTTCCTCCTGCAGGACAACAAATAACCTCAAAATAGCTATAGAGCACATAGTGAAATTGTTTGGCCGCTGGCTGTGGGTAGCAAAGGCCTTTGTCCAAGCCTAATGGAAAACAGACAGGAAAGGCCATTGTCTGCTCTTCGTTGTGTTGCAAATCATTCAGTTCCCACTAAAGAACGTATCACTATTTTTGTATTTAGAAGAATCATCATTGAAAGTGGGCCTTTGATCAGTATCAGTTTCAGGTGAAGTGAGCAGAGCGTACCAACATTGCTGACTCTCTCTGTGCAGCTGACCTCCTCCTTCCCTTGTCCTTAAGACAAGATCCAAGTCATCCCTTGGGACACAGAGACGCTAGCATGTCTTCTGTCGGTTCTGCTTAAACATACTAAGTTATATTCTTGCCATGGGCTGTCCCTGGACTGCACTGTTTCCAAATATGCTTGTCAGAAGAGGTTAACCCATGATCTTATTTTTAGATTATTTTTGGATTACGATACAGGTTCAAGAGGGCATATAGAAGTATGAACTCAGTTCTTCATAATCACATTAGCATCATTTGTAGACAGGTCATGCCAGATCCATCTAGCAGAGAAAAGCATTGTGTTGAACATGCTTTAGTGACCACCTGGTCTAATGCATGAATAGCGGTCAGGTGAAATGGAAAAAGAGAAGCAGGGTAAACATTACTCAGAACTGTCTGACTGAAACACAGAGTACTGGTTTAGATGGACTGGTGTTCTCATCTGATACAAAAATACCTCCCTTCCCATCAAACTGCTGTGACAAAAGTTTGTCCTGCTATTTAAGTACTAACCTTTTGTGGGTACCTCAAGAGGGAGGCACAAGCCTCCCAGAACATCCAGTCAATTGTGCAATCCCTCCAGGAGATATGTATGCATCTCTTCCTGACTCATAACATTAGAGATGGTGAAAGGAATGAGACAGAAGGCAAACCTCACTAAGGCAGACCTAGAAACGCTAGATACTTAGAGTGTTACATATTCTATGAAATCCAGGGGATCACAGACAGCCACACTGCAGCTTTCATACCAGGAAATCTTATGCCTGTACCTAAGCTTCAGGTATTCCTCCTGTTCCAATCTAATCTCCACTAATAGTTAGTTTCTAAAAATTCCTTTCCTTCTGAGCTAACATGTCGCTGTTTGACAGCACAAAAAAACATTAAAAAAAAAAAAAAAAGTGGTTACTTGTTAGAAAATGAAGACTGTTCTTTACTAAGATTCCAAAACTGTCTGTAAATTAAGTCCCGGTCTCAGCACACAACTGGTCCTCACTGAGAAAAGCATTGTATTTGGAACAGGAGACATTTTAAAACCATAAACCCAAATAACATTATTTGAGCAGGTTTGGTCAGCATCTCTTAATTAAAAAAGCATAATGTCCCTGCATGACAGGGACGAGTGATGAGGCAGTTTCTCTACAGAAAGGTTTCCAATCTTTATTGTACTGACATACATTCCCTAAAGCAGCAATGGCTGCAGCACCAGCCGCATGTGTGAGCGTGAGACAGCATTCAGCTAACTGCACGTATCCTTCTGCCATGACACACGCACTCTTAAGAGCAAGAGTCACTGCTCCAAAACAGTCAGAAGACATGAAAGACATTCTGCAAAGCTGAAATATATATATATGGATTTACTTCAGGCAAAAGTTAAGCTTAAGGAAAAAGCCCTCAACAAACATAAAAAAAACAAAAATGAAAACAAACCAAACAAAACAACAACAAAACAGACAAACTAAAAACACCCCAAAAATCCCATCAAAAAAAGGCAAAAAACAACAACAACCAAACAAAAACCCCAAAAGGTCTGGTTTAATTCTCTTCACAGAGAGGAATAGCCAGGAGGGCTACAACGCATAAAGCTCCTGGAACACGCTGCAGTGGGTAAATTGTTTCTTAACAATACACACACACAAATCCCCCAAAGTGGCACTTAACATCAGGGACAACGTTGAAATACCAAATGCTAATGTGGGCATGGAAAATAGTAGTTTAGGGGTCTATAACTCTTGCTGGATCTTGACAACTTTAAACTTATATTTAAAGAGAAATGCCACTTTTTCCTCATGACCAACGTAAAACAATGAACTACTCTCCTCATAAAACAGCACAGCACTCCACAGACTAAGAGGACATCTCTGAGTCAGAGACAGTCTTCAGGTCATGCATGTCATCTAGATGCTGAAAAGTGTGGCTGCAAATGATGTTATTTTCTTCACTTTTTCCTTTAAAAAGTGAGGAAAGTCCTATTTTTAGTGAAATAAATACACAGTCAGGAGCGCAAAAGTAAGCAAAGGAAAAATTACAGTAATGTCAAGAGCCACAGAACTGGCCTGAATGACCCTAACTGGTTTAGTGCCAGAGCTGCAACTAATATGCAAACAAGACATCAAATGATCTTCTCTCAAAGAATTTAACATTTTTGTCTCAATCTGTTAGTTAAAAAGGCAAAAGGTCAAAATCTAACTATGCATACGTACACATACATATATATATACATACCTCTGTTTACACAGAGATAGATATATATACACACACACACACACACACAAGTGTATCAATAAATAGGATATTTATTGAAGTCAAAAACACTTCCTGGGAAGGATCTGTCTTTTCCTGAGGTTTCTACAACATCTACTTCAGAGGAACAATTAAAAACTATTCCTGAAAGCACATAACAATTTTCCCCAGACTCGTGCTGGCATCATCACGATGCCACAGTCCCAGGTTCCTTCAGCCTGGAAATAAGAAAGCTCAAAGCCCTTCTGAATCCTGTTTCTAATCCCTCTCAAACTATAACAGCCTCTAGAACACATTATAAGAAAAACAGATTGCTCTGTCTATCCATTATGAGAAGTAAGCAAACATAATTTCAAGAATAAAACAGCACACAAACAAGAAATCAGTAATACTGGAAAAATCAAAGAGCAGTCAAAGCAGAGTCTCAATTTAAGGAAGCTATGAAAACTTTTTCTTACATTCCTGATCTGCTGAAACAGAAATAACTGAGCCCTCCTCCTTTATACTGAAAAGCCTCATTCCACAAGAAGTTTGAGACAGCCACAGTCTCAAAACTCACATCCACAGAAAGCTGTATTTTGACAGCCACTGACGGCAGGAGCAAAGATGAAATGTTCTTAATACACAGATAAAGAAAATATGTCTTTTTATTTTTAAGTTCACTATGTATTTATTTCTCTCCTCTGCCATCCTAGCTTCCTCCCACCAAGCTAAGTTGTGTCATCAGGCAAAAAGAAAAAATTCACACCAGTTAAGAGCTTCAGTTGTGAAAGAATGTTGATACAGTGATAGTCCTCATGATAAAAATAGAAAGCATAACACTTGGAAGTGAAATATCTATGGAGAAACAGAACGAAAAAATATTCAAAATGCTACGAAGCCAAAACAGTGGGCAATGAGTAGGTAACTGGTACAACTTTTCTCCCTTGACAGCGATCTGAGTTGCACGACAAAGTTCTGAAATACTTCTCTCCATGGATATATGTAGTTTATATATATAGCTTTATACATATAGTTACTTATATGCATATGTATGTATATAGTTACTTAAACAGCCTTAATTTTATTTGTGTATCTATTTGTTAATCAAATTAAGAACCAATGAAAGCCTTTTAAACAATTACTCAGATCCTGAATTTCAACAATGTTGAATACCTTCTCACAACTTCAGCAAGTTCAGCATCTAAAGAAACCAGATGAGTGGTTCTCAGAGCAAGAGGACCACCCCCAGGGGACTTGACAGAAGAAAGACAGTTTGAGAACCACTGGACTAAGTCATTGCTGTAGAGTTGTCATCATTTAATATGTAACCTTTATTGAAAAGGGGGAACTCTGCTTCCTCATTCAAGTACATTTTAATACACTTAAATTCCATCATGTATGCACAACTGTATACTAAGACACGTTTCATCCATCAAAAAGAAGAAAAATAGAGTAAATAAAAAGGTTTTTTAAAGCTTCACATTGTAATATTACATTAATTCACAGTGAATATTCTGAACAAAATTACAATACAAGCTACATATCTTAATTAGCACCTCAAATTAGCAGGCATTCATGAAGGGAAGAGAGAACTGTAAGCTTTTTTTTTTTTCCCCCAACTACTGTACATTTCCCAATAGAACTGTATTAATATAAGCTCTCCCTCAAATATATACGTGTATCCCAAGGAGACTGGAAAGACTGGATGTGCTGTTACAAACTCACTTGTGTCTTCACACATATCCCAAGTGATAGGCCCAGGGCCAGGAGGAGACAAAAAGCCTCCATCCTCACACAAGCCAAATCCTGAATCTGTCTGTATACTAACTCTTGTGCCACTGAGTAAACTGTGAACATCTTAAAACCTTAAGGGGCTGGAGCAGGGTGGGAGAAAAACTTTAAGCAGAATTTTATTCTAGCATCATCTTGACACAAGACAAAATTACCATGCTGAGCTGAACTAACTGAAAACTTTTCCTAAATTACAAGCACAAATAGTCTAGCTGTCTTTTCGGTGAGTTCAACAGAATGCACACTGAGAATGTTTACTTGAGATCTGATACAATTCCGTTTGTGTACAGCTTTTACATCTGTTGCTAATGATATCAAATTATTGATTGTTCACTTTCTTATATTTACTTAAACATTAACTATATACTCAGCAACCTGATGCCTTTCTCTTTTTTTTTTTTTCCAGAGAACTTCTTATTTTTGCCTGCCTTCAGTTGTAATTACTTTGATCTCCCAGAGTGTATAATTATTTTACTGTTTATTTATCTCTATGAGAAAGGAAAAGTTTGACCGAGGAGATCTATATGTGGCAATTTGTAACAGAATCACATAGCTTATGTTTAGGAAATCATGGTTTTGATTAAGAAGCAACCATTTAGTTCCCACTGTTTTATTAAAACAGACATTAGCAGATAATAGAAAACACATTTAACACTGTAGGCTGCATTTAGTCTGCAACATCAATAAAGTTATTTTGAAGCCCCTTCCTATTTTACGTTTACCACAGCTCATGTGAATTTTTTTTTTGCTTTTACTTTCCAATAACCAGCTCTGCAGTTACACATGGATATGGGCACTGGTCCCCAAAACTCTAACTTGTAGTTTTACCTAATCTATACAGATTACAACCCAAAAAATTAAGTGTTGCATCATCCACCCCCCTTCATGAAAAATCTAAGTCCTTTTTTTTGTTGTTATTATTAAAGGAATCTGTTATGACTGAAGCATATAACTCAAGTCACTGATTTTGCATACTAGCTGAGCTGTCCTGTAGGAATATCTGGCTGCAGAAAAGAAACCAAACGTCATGACAACAGAGATTATGAGAAACAAAAAACACCCAAAGAAGTGCAGAAGTCTTCCTGTTTCCAGGGGGGGTTTTAGATTCCCGACCTGAAGTTGCATGGCTGTGTATTCTTCATGCACCACTGTACCTGCCGTAGACTCCTTTGTTTTCTCTCCCACTCATATGGTTGATGAATCAACACTACTTGAACTGCTTTATAGCAGCTTGTGTTTACTTCACACATACCTTAACCTTCCTTTTTCTCCTCCTACTAACACACACATACACTTCCAAACAGCAACGACTGGCTGTGTCTCTTTGAATAGCACAGATACAGAGTTATCTGGCAAACTCTTCAGGTTTGGATCCTTGACCTCTTGATTGAGGTCTCATTCTGCTTTTACTGCACTTAACAATTTAACTGTGCACTTACTAAGTAAAAAAAAGTAAGAGCTTAAAGAATTTAATGCTCTAAGAATGGAAGAAAGTGGAAGACAGCAGCATGCTAGAAATACTCAGAAGCTGTAGTGGCATCTCTACAGTTAAGAACACTACAGTTAAGGGCTTACAGTGCCTCTGCAACTGGCACCCTTGCCCAGTTTGGAAAAATGAAGGGAAAAAAAAAAAAAAAAAAAGCCCCTCTCTGTTCTCCTAGAATGGCAAGTAAAAGCAATTGGTGATAACCTTGAAGCTGTTTGATTCCTTTGATTGTTTTTTAACCAAGAGGATATGTTAGAGCACTTTGAATAAAACTTTTTTATTAAGAGATACCATTTAGAGAAAAGAAACACCTCTGAGTCACACAATGGCAATTCAGAGAGAAAAGAAACCATACCATTTATTTGGCACAAGGGTAACCATGTAGTAAAATGTCCAATCAACATTTTTACTTCAACCCTGAATCATTTTAGTAGGTGAAAAGCAACACATCCATTTCCTCATCTGCATTGTTACCTCACTTCTGCCTGGACAATCCTCCTTCTAGACACAAATAATTTTACCATAAAAGATGCTTATTTCCACTCCCTACACACACACACACAACCCCCCCCCGCCCCCCAGTGAAAATCTAATCACTGCACAGTCCAGGCCTGAGCATCTTACAGGTATGGTCCACACAAGCCAGACGTGCAGAAGAAAACCAGATGCCTCAGAACTTGTTCTGATATTTCATACAATCTTGTTTCATGTGTTCCTAACTCAAGCAGCAGACTCTTTATGGTATTATTATGCAGATTTATAGTCTGTCCTATGGAAACTAAACAAGCAACCCTTCAAAGCCCATGTATGCAAGCCTTTTAAGAGAAAAAGATGACAGACTCTTTTAGAAAGATGCTAATCTTCATGCGACTAAAATTACAATGGCTTCTCAAGAAGGCTAGGATATTACCCTATTTCTGCATAATGCTTGTGAATCCTGTTATGATTTTCCTGGCCCCTGAAAGGATCACAGACAGAAACAAGAAGAATAGCCTGTGTCTTCTTTCAGACAAAGAATCTTCCCTTCAGTGGTGTAACAGAGAGAAGTACTATGAAAAAACTTATCACAGGGTAAAGCTGATCTCCAAGACTGATGGACATTTGGGGAGAGAGAAGCCAGCTGGTATTGTGGAAAAGCTTTTGACTACCCCCAAACTCCTGCTAAAAGCACATGTGTCTTTTAAAACAAAAAACCCACCAAAACAAATGGTCTAGTACACACGCAAGTCTCTTCCCAAAGGAAAGGATGAATAAAGACCAAACTCCATATGACAGATGCTTGTGACATCACTGTGTACTATTAGAAAGCGATCGGACATTTCAGTGGTGAGAGTGGGATGAATTTATGTAGAATAATTTCATTGCCTCAGGCATTCACTGCTAACCAACTAACACAATTTCACTGTAGAAAAAATACAAACAACGGGCTATTTTCATATTAACTTCAGTGGGTGCAGCACCTTGTTATTTAACAACGTCTCCTAACAATCAGGTATTAAATCCTCTCCTGGTATCCAGATTCCATATGACAAAGCATGGCAGGAATGCCAGTACATTTTGCAGTATTGAAAACAGACAGCAAGGGCACATGTAACTTAAAATAACAATTTTTTTAGCTTTCATGAATAAAATGTAACTGAGGTAATTTAAGTAATCTAACTTTTAAACCCTCAGATACTAGAACTATTTTTCCAAAACATTTTAGCTTAATACAAAACACAGTTGATCTTCCAGCACAGCTAAATGGGATACTTTTAAGCATGTTTTAAGGGGTTTGTGTTTTCATGCCAGCCTTGTTTGTAAAGTATCAGAGTTAATTCCAAATGTGCTGTGACTTTGCCCTCTTTATAGACAGCTTCTCTAATATTATTATAGCTTATTATCATTTCTACTTAAAGCAAATAATCTCAAACTGTCATCAGAAGTTCAAGAACTTGGAAAGTCACAAAAAAAAAAACCAATTTACCTTTAATCTTCTTGTACTTTTTGTACCATCTCCCAAACTCCTGGCACTTGGTTGCTGACACATTGGCATAGTATGTGCTATTTACAATGGATGAAATCATACTCTGAAAGTACAGAAAGAAAAACAAGAAGTGTTTTAAAATATCTTGCGCATTAGAATTCTTTTCCAGGGAAAGTGAATGACTTGCAAGTGCACAGTGATCATCCATTTGTGACATTAAAACCAAAAGGAACGTCTGGTGAGTACAAAAATTAGGGTTTATTCTCCAGTTATATTCCCAGCCATAATTAAAATTACAAAATAGTCGTTGTTATTATTATTCTGCATAATAATGCAAAAAAAAGATGTAGTACAAACCTAGACTGAGACCTGCAGCTCAGGCCTGGGTGGGCAGTTCTACTTTACTTCGTATTTGTGGTATTACAATATCTAAATTTGATTTGCAGAACAACAGGCAGTGCCATGCTGGGGAACACATGCTCACTGCACCCGGGTAAGAACAAGCGTGATTTAGGAACCAGATCCTAAAGGTAAGATTAGATGCTCCAGCATGCATAATCCAAATAATGCTTTTCAGATGTCTCTGTTCTGCTTCCAAATGTAGCAAGACCACACAGCCAAGAAACGGAGAACATCCGTGCTACCCACTGCAGAACAACAGTTAGGCAAATAAGTTAAATTAATATAATTTATTGAAACGTGTGATTAGCCCTTGTGTGAAAATTCACCCAAAGGAGAAATTAACAGTGCCATCCAGAGCGAAGGGAACTACACATGCTATAATACAGAACAGCCAAAAACCACCAAAAAAAAAGCCTCAACAAAACTGAAATATCACTTGCTTAACAACCACCCCCCTCTACTCTTTGTGAATTCCCTCTAATCGACCCTTAGCACAAGCCAACTGGAACAGAGAGGTGCAGAGTTGTTCTGCAGCACCCGATACCCATAAAAATTATACTTTACATCTGGGGTTCTTCTGCCCATAGGGTGGGAAAGACCCTAGTTACTGGTAGTTATTCCTTCCCCCACACACACCCCCCTCCATCAATTTTATAAAAGCAGCATCTTTTTCACAGCATTTTACTTTCCTTTTCCCCACTCTGATCTCTCCCAGGATCAATCATTCCCAGCACATATACATTTCCAGCAAGGAAATGGAATCTAACACCACTAACACACGGGAGCCAATGCACCTTCTCCAGAAATCATATCTTCCTTATGCCCTCCTTCCTCACTTACGTCAAAGCTCAGAAAAAGCTCTGGCACATTTTATGACCTTTCTGCACAAAGGTGAGAGAGCAAGGATGATCTCACAGCTCAAACAAGCTATTGACCATAGGTTCAAGCTCTGGCCCACCAGCTCCTGCCGGCTCTTGTGCAAAATGGGATGCTGACCGTCTCTGGAAAGCTATAAGGCTTACACATTGGATTACTCAATTTTAACAACATTTTAAAAACAAAAATATCCCCTCCCTTTTCCAGATTTATCCAGCCTTCTGCCCAATTCATTGCTATATCACAGGACTCCAGCGGTTCATGAACTCTTCAGTTTTGGGAACTTAAAAAATGTAATCAAAACTGAGTGACAAGATAACTGGGTGATGCGGATTTGTTTGTCTTCTATAGGTAATTTCACTTTCAGTAGAGGCCCTTCTGCTTTTTCACTTTAACGTTTCCACTCGAAGGCTGCTATGGTGCACTGCAGTAGAGTATGAAGGCTATGAAGTAAGAGCCTTTTTAAGTAGCAGCTTCAATTTCTAAAACTGAGATTCAATTTTCTAATTAAAATCAATATTTTGAGACATAAACCTAGCATTGTGTCAGTCAGCAGCAATTCCCTCCCCATAAATCCTCCCTTGCTCTAAGTCATTTTAACAAGCAATAGTATTCTGAAAGCATGACATGTGGATAGCCTCTGCTAACGAAGGATTTTGAACAAGGCTGAGCTGAGATAACCTGGGGGAGGGGGGGAGGAATGTTGTGCCATTTTAGTTAAATTTCCAGTCACTAAGGAAGGGTGGGGAAATAGTTTAGGTCTGTCTACATAACAGTTTGGTGTTTCCTTTCTTTTTTTTTTCCTCCAACAAGTCCTCTAGCTCTACAACAAATCAACATTACTGCAATGGTAGGTCTATTAAACACCACAGAATATATTAACCCATTAACCTTTATTTGAGAAAAGAAAGCTTAAGCTAAATAGTAAAATCAAATAGTAAATCAACCACTGGTGAAAAATCCCAGGACAGGTTTTCTTCTGTTTGACTGTTTGACAGTAGAGCAGGGGAAAGAACAATAACAACTTTCAAAATACATATCCTCACTATTAAATGTAAAGGAACCTTAGGGTATTTCTGCTAGGGATCTTTTAAGTCTGCAGAAAGGATATATCCGTTCAGAAGGGAGTGACGAAAAAAACCCCACTGACTAATTGCAAATTGCATATTATTCCTGGGAAAATCCTTAAGGAAGGAATAGAATATATGAAGTAGCAGATACATTTGGTATGTGTGTGGCCATGACAGCCATGTGGAATGAAAACTACTTAGACCAGGAGCTAAAGAAATATCCACACAAAGAAAATCCAGCGTGGTAAAGTTCAAGGAGAAAAACATGGGACATGCTCACATCCCAAGAAATCTTGCTCCAGCAGAGACAAAACACATGGTCAGCGCTGAAATGAGTTATACAATATACAGGAGAGACAGAGGTCTCTATGCAAAGATGGAAATGCTGAAATAATTGGATTTCTTTCTGCCACACATACTCCCCCCACCTACCCTCCTTCCCCTCGGCTTGGTTAACTGGGATTTATTTGTTTGAACAGGAGCCGTATGCTAAGGGTAGCTAAGCGGCAGTCACATAATACACCTAGCAGAAAAAAAACAGAACAATTTTAAATCAAAGTGAATGATTACATTTCCCATTAGCGGCAATCAGAATCCCCATCTGGGCTGCATGGAGAGCTCGGGCACCGAGAACCAGAGACGAAGACCGTCGCTGGTGGGAGCAAGAGCTCCCCACGCTGCCCCTCTCCACTTCTCTACTTGAGGCACTGTGAACACATTAATAAACAGCAGCATTTACTCTGCAGTTTGACTCCTAAGAGATCACTCTGCAATTTGCTGCTGTCAATAATATATTAACCACAAGGGGGTTGTAATGACATTTCACATTTGGCACGATATTTTTTTTAAACTGATTTGGGAGAAGGAATTGTATTAGAGGCATATTCAGATGATGGTAATAGACAGCTCCTATACAACCTTCCATTGTATCTTCTGCGTTTTGTGAGCCAAAACAAAAGAGACGGAAACTTTTTATAGCAATAATAATACAAGCTGCATTCTTGCAATCCCAGTTCAAGGGTTAGTCACTACTCAAGGTCACTTACACCTGTGCTTAAAAGTAAGCAAGCTCTATTTTCTACGGAAGCATCTCCTTTTAGCTTTGTCCACTAAATAAATACTGCAGCGAGGATTTTTGCTGCTACAGTGCTGCCATCAGTAATTTTGTAAATATATTTCAGACTGAGGCTATAGGATGAGTAAACCAACTGAAGCATTTCCACCTGGTAGGCTTTGAAACTAAAGTGGGAGGAAAAAGACCCAGACAACAAATGAATTTGGAATATGAAATGATGCATAGTTTAGTTATACTGGATATTGAAGGAGCCTGGGCAGACATAATCATATGCTGCAATCATCATTAGCTGACCAGATTCTACAGATAATTCTATTTAAATAAATTACACTTTAACTGTGTGAAAAGAAAAATACTTCTGCATTCAACGCACTTACACTCTGTGCATATCTAGAGTCACTGCTACTCCTTCAGTAAATAAGGCAAGTTAGACAGCACTTCCTTACACAGCCTTTCCATTCCTGAGAGTTCTGCAGACCCTGCACAGCCGAGGAAGCTGAGGAACGTGATTCCTACCAATTGCAAAGACCTAAATTCTGCTCTGTATCTTTCCTCTATGCCTTCCCTGGAGTTGTAATCATAACACAGTACAGTAAATTTGTTCTGGTTATTCATAGAAAGAATTCTCTCGGTTCACGGACGCTTTGGATCATGCACACAGCACGGGGAAAGACAGGCAACCACAGGAGCAAAATACATTGGATATGGGCTAGCAAAGCAACAGATTTTTATCAAGCACAGGTCAGTGATGTTTTGACTTTCAGAAGACGTAATCGTCAGCTTAACCTATGATTCTGTAAAGATTTCAGAAGGCGATGTATTTTTCACTCCCAGCAAAGTTGCTTGGTCTGGGTTCTGAAGTGTTTTTCTGTTTTTTCTGAGATGCAAGGAAGACTCAGTCATGAAAATTTTATGAATTTCTAATTATGACAACATGAAGTACAAATAGAGCTCATGATATCTGTAGGAACCTGTGTCTTAGTGTCTTAGACATGACATCACTGCCATTTATAAAGCAGCCATGGAGAATGAGGCTGAGGTTTTGTTCTTTTTTTAACATAATTACATATACATTTTTTGTTGCCGTTTCCTAGAAATTGGGGCACAACTGTTAAAACAGCATAGTTAGTATCATAGTCAGAACCTAATGCAAGCAACCGATGGGTTAATGGGGGAGACAGGCCACTCCTAGTGGGAAAAAGCAACTAAAATATTGTGTTTGAGGATCATTAGTCCTATTGCAAAAGGTTCACATAAAGATCTAAAAGAATTTACATCTCTCTGAACAGTAGGACAAAACCCAACCAATTCATTCATAATTTCCACCTGGCAACCTACTAAGAAAACAAGGTATAAAGATACTCTTTTTCATATTAATGAGAATTTCTCCTTTCTAAAGAAAACAAGAAATTGAAAATCAGAACTGAAAACTAGAAATACCTTCAGTATTTATGGTATTGTTTACTCTAAGACCTTTACTGAACAAATATGAGCTTTCTATCTTGTAAATCTGGCTTCCCCTAAGCCTGCTAAAAACACTGACCTGTGAGAGAGGGCATTCTTTGGCTAATGTGCTCTGATTCATCTCTTTGAGCAGTTCCTTTAAGGCATTGCGAACTGTGGCATGGTTCCACTGCTCTGCTGGCAAGTCTTCCAACTTTGAACAACTGTTAAAACAGAAAGCAAAAAGTAGATAGAAACATCACCCTCACAGACATTTACTCTTTGCATACAAGTGCTATAGATCTTTAAGCAGTGAGCAAAGCCCTGGAGTTTCCTGCTTAACCCACTTTCCCCTCCCTACCAAGGCTGACTCCCAGAAGAAATGTAGTTCAGCTGAAAGAATGGTAGGAACAGCAGTTAATTCTACTGTGGTATTACATGTGTGCATAACCATTCCCTCTGGGCCTGGTGAAGAGCAAAAAGACCGCATAAAGCAAGACCTAGAAATGTCTGGATAAAGCCATTCTCTCCAGACAGAGAAAGATATTCCTGCTGGGATAGAAAAAGAAACATATATGCCACACTGCCACTAACAAAATCCCTAAACAGTAAGGGCCCCCATTGTGTGGAGACAAGGCTTTTAAAAACAAATTTCATTTTATACAGATTCTTATACTGCCCTTATCAGTGAAGTATCCAAGAGCCTTTCAGAAATACATTAAGCCATATGCCCAACATCTGTCACATGTAGTTCATTCTCACTTTCATTCTACAAGAATTGCATATGTAGTGAAGCTTTTGTCTTCGTATGACTTGTGCCTCTTTTGATTTAACAACCTTATGGTCTGTCTACATACATGGGGACAGACCCAAGAAGCACATCACAAAGTTGGGAGAAACTTGTCATTGCCATTTGTGCCTGAAAGACTTAATGCATGCTCTCCGATCAGCCTGGGGTGGTTCTGCCTTCTGCCTACACAGCCTGGCCTTATCCTCAGAGGCAAAGGTTCAGTTGTGCTTGAGGAGTTCAAGTAGTCAATGACTGTCTTTATCTCAAGGTCACGGGCTATCTTTTATTTACATGTCTTCCAGGCATTCAAGTACTTTGAAGATAAAGAATGATACCTTGATCTTGGGTTGATACCCTCCAGTAATACAGACATGACAACAGGCTAGATGGACTCCTAGTAGCTCGTACTTCTGAGGCGATGAGTTACTGCACTCTACCTTTATAGCAGCTACAGGCTCCAGATGTTCTTTTACAACTATATGGCAGGGAAACAGTCTAGCTGAGAAATGGTAACAGTATATAAAGCCAAGGAAAGGACTGTTACTGGGAACTGGAAACCCCAAGCCCCATCAGAGATATAACAGGAAAGAAATGATGCTGCTTGGGAGCTTAACGACAACGAGGCACCAAATACTTTCAAATTCCAAACTGAACTGAACAGTTGGGGGGTATGTACCTGCCACCAAAGGCCACACACACGCATCCCAATGAACCTCTCTTCTGTTCAAGTCAGGCTTCTACAAGTTGTGAGCAAATTATGTCAGGATGTCTGTTACTTTTGCCTCATTCCTCTGACATGTCCTGGCCATAAAGCTAAAGCAGACCTGCACAGGCTTACCAGCAGGTCTAGAGTACGCCATGCACTGACAGGGACCTGACGCCACTCCCTTATGCAGACATCAGTAAATATTTGAGGACTCTTTTGAAGGCCAATAAAAGAGAAGGAGAAAGAAAGGGTGGGAGTAGTGGAAGGCAGGGCAAGTAAGTGTAAAAGTGTCAGGAGCTTTTGCTTTGCTAACTGGGGAAGGAAAATATTTTCCAAATGCCAAATGGAGCTGCAGCAACACAACTCTTCCTGATCTTTTTGCCTTTTCACTGGGGAAGACCAATAGAGAAAAAAGGAAAGTCAAAAAGGTCCCCTCCTCACCATCTCATCACCTGTCTGTAGAAGACCTGGATTCTCACAATGTAACCCCCTGAAAAAGGCATGGCATTTATTTTTTTTATACACTAAGGCCTAGAGAATCCATTAAATCAGGGACTGGGGAAAGGTCTGCCTTTAAAAGCCCCGTATCATTACTTGATTGAGTTTCTGCCCCTCCCTTCTCTGCTACCATATTGCTACTTCAGAAAACATACAAAATCATTTGGAACATGGACCAAAAAGCTGCCAGGTGACTCGCCCTTCTCTTCATTTTTCTTCTCATTTCAGCAAAAGACCAGAAATTAATGAAGACAGGATGCGCTAATCTCTGTAGTAATGCTGTAATCGACAGAGCAGCTCAGAGAATAGAGGAGGACAGATGTTCAGAAACACCCACCTTTGTAATTGGATTTTCAATGTCACAACATGATAGACATCTTGTAGCATGTCGGCTACTGTCGCATCTGGTGCATCAGTCACATAACTGAGAGGGAGGGGATTCCACCTCCCAAGCTTGATTATTCCTGAAAAGAAAACAAAAAATTCATACTTTGTATTTTATCAGCCATTTACTAAATCCTTTGATAAGCTTGTTTGCTCACAAGATTCAAGATCTGCCTTGAGGTTTATTGCAGTCTTGCTCAAACAGATGTCTTGTACGGAGTCCTGAAGCAAACAATGGGAAGGGTAGGAATAGATTTTAAATTCTTAGCGGAGCTGTTGACATGTTCCTGGCTCTTAAATTACTTCAAGGAAGCACAGGAGGCTTCCTCCCTTCACATCTTTCATCATCCCACTAAAGCCTAGTTCTCTAAGTTAGAACAAGCTTTAAATACTCCACAGTACTTAGTCCAGATTTTGCAGTCTAGAAAACCCTTCAGTAAGTGCATTGGTTTTGAGTTGATCAGGAAAATTCCTGCGTGTGGGCTTTCAGCCCACAGTTACAATCTAAGCATGGTATGATTCCCAGCATGAATGGAAGGCACTGGAAACCCACCAAGTAGGAAAAGTTCACTCCTAGCTGCAAGTTGCACTATGCAGATGGTTGCTCTTTGTGAAAAAAAACCCACACAAAACGAAACAACAAACAAAAAACAACAACAACAAAACAAAATAAAAACACACAAAAAAAGAAAAACCAACAACAAAAAAACAACTGCAAGCTGCTGACCACAGATCCAAAGTAGCATTTTGGGGGTGGGGGTGAATGCTGTAAGCTCTATTTCTACTTCTGTTAATTCTTTTATAGGGATCATCACCTCTTTTGGATGAGCTTGTCACAAAGATTGTAAACTTGGATGGTAAACCATTCGGTGCAGAGCTATTATTTCCGTTTAGACAATTGCAGAGGGCCCACCCATGCATCCAAAACCAGTGACTAATACCCAGGAATGACTTCTAGGAAGACGCCAAACAAAGAAAGCCACAGTGCCATCTTACATGAGAGCAAAGCAGTCTGGCTTTATTCTGTACTATTGCAACTACTGCTTTTATTCCCTCCTCCACCATGTTCCCATGGCTCCACCATTCTGCTCATGTAACTTCACAGCTCAGCCATACAAGAAACCAATTACCTTTTCTCCCATTTAAACTGATATCTTTTGAGGTCTACTTACATACTTTTTAATCTTTGAAAACTCTACTGACAGAAAGACACTAACATATCAGAAAACTACTTTGTCTGTGCTAGCAGGAGCTCCAAGAACCCTCCTTGGGTATCTAGAAGGATGCTGTGATGCCAAGAAACTTTAGCCCTCTCCTCCTCACTTCCTACTCCTAGTTCTTCTGCAGCTCTGGAACTAATCAAACTGGAATAAATGACAACGCCCTTTTGTCCTGATCTCCCAAACACGATCAAAATATAAATACAACCTCTGAAACAGCGAAAAAGAGCTTTGTGCACAGAGACAATAACAGAAAACAATGTTTATGAGTCTATAAAATACCTGCTATGCAATATCTTTTTCCTCTATTCCTGTACATGTGGGAGAGGAAATAATTTTAGTACAACTTCTCTTCTGTAGCGCTTACATCTTCGCATTTACCATTGACATACTGCTTTGCAAGGTATTCTATCATCACATGCTGTAAGAAGCTGAAAGCTACCTGGTTCATCCTCAGTGGCACAAAGTTGCAATGTAACATGCTGGTACAGACGGCCTAACACTTCAACAGCAAGTTAGACCACTTTTGGCAAGGGGACATCTTGTCCAAATGAAACAAAAAGTTAGTAAGTGTTGCTTGATATCCAATGCTTGAAAATGGGACATAAACAGAACAAAAACATTTCAATGATGCACTGTTTCAGTATTAAGATTTAACAATCTGGTGCTGAATATGCTGCAGTATAAATAGTGCCTGGACTCAGATCCAGTAGAGTAACACACAGCACTCATTCACAGCACCGTATGTCTCCAGTGCTGGCTCCTTGAGTCATATTCCACTTGCCAAGAAAAGCTGTTTTTCTTAAGGGGATAGTTTACTTAATGTTATCTCTGGTGACAACAAGAAATGCATATAGTACAGCATGTATTAGTCATGAAATGAGCATCAAGGGTCCACTGAGTGAAATACATGCTGGGAAAACACAGTTTAGCTGCTGACTTCCTTCACCCCCTTCTGCTATATAATAATTCAAAGCAAAATCACCTAAAAATCTAGAAATCTATACCAGCTTCACAGAACACTTGGCTTGCTATGTTTAACCACACCAAGTTTTCATGTAATTGAAAAAATAAGCATCGTATGTGCCCCATAAGTCACATCTAAATTGGTAATAATTTACAAGAGGCTTTACTTTGCATTCAATTAAGGAAAGCACCCAGAGCACACCATCTGCAACTGCTCAGGCCTGGCAACATGGGCGAGAGACAAAGAGATGGTCGGTGGTCACTGAAGTTACCAAAGGTATCCCCAGACAAAAAAAAAATGTAAGGAGAAAAAACACAGCACAGCCAGAGTGCACCATGGGAAATCCTATGCAAATTGCTCTACAGGAAATGTCTGCTACTACTGGAAGCTAGGTAGATTTTCTTTTTTTTTTAATCCTTCTCTACAACTGGAGAGGAAATTGTTTTGGCTGGATTTAGACAAACACAGGTGTTACCATAACGCTTGGTGCCTCTGCACGTTAACACCTGCTGCGAGTCCTTTACTCTGTGTTTCAGCACCGCCGATGTACGGTATTTTTTCAGCCGGTGTGATATGACGTGTGAAAATTTTTTTTCCAGAGCACATTAAGCTGGTCCAAACGACAGCCAGAAGCCATGGTTTCCATCCAGCTCCTCAGCAGGCTTCACAGGTGGTTTATTTCATGGCACCGATACTGTACTTAAGGCAACTCTTGGGCTGCGTTTGGGAAGGTGATGCCAGCTTGTTGAGCAAACATAGTCTCTGCACCCTGGAAGACATCTCTCAATGACTCCTCAGTAAAATCTGAGCTGACCAAAATTTTCCTCCTAAACAGTTGCCTTCTCATCCGGGACTGGGTGTTTCTGGTGTAACAGCAACCTCAAAATGAGAACAGCCTGGTAGCAAAGAGTCACTTCCACATATGCATTTTTTTATTGTTCTTCTCATTGACTCGAAATGGCACAGCTCAAGCCTTTAAAGAAATCACTTTAACTGGCTTGACTGAGCTTTTATCCCACCACGACTGAGACTTGGGAGGGGGGACAGGAATGAGCAAAGGTCACTGTGTTATTAATGAATATACTATTCCTTGAGGAATATCACTCCTCTGTCAGCTCCAGACCTTCTCAAAATTAACGTGTGGATAATATGCAGCAGATCAGACTGCTCAGGAAATCTGAAAGAACATCTTTCATGAGTTCACAAAACTCTTCTGTTAATGAGTCTGGTTCTCTTTCCTGTATCAATGATCCTTTGGGACTCTTTTCCCGTAAGAGTTTTTTGAAGGGTATGTTCAACATATTTCAAAGCTTGCACACACTCAAGAACTGTCCGTACACTCAACAGATCTCAAGAACTCATCTAGAAATGGCTGAGTGTAGCCCAATCCAGTTAGCCAGTTAAAGACAATAAACAGACCAAAAATTTTCTCCAAAGATTTTTTTTTTTTTCCAAAACATATTTTAGTAGAGATTCCCTATTCACTCCGGCTGTTGGTTCTTGAATGGCATGTCCTTCTACAGACAGGTTGTTTAAGTTTAAGCTTCAGCTTCCAGTGACAAGTGGAGTCCCTCAAGGATCAGTACTGGGAGCAGTCTTGTTTAACATCTTTATCAGTGACATGGACAGTGGCATTGAGTGCACCCTCAGCAAGTTTGCTGATGACACCAAGCTGTGTGGGGCGGCTGACACGCTGGAGGGAAGGGATGCCAGCCAGAGGGACCTGGACAGGCTGGAGAGGTGGGCCCATGCCAACCTCATGAAGTTCAACAAGGCCAAATGCAAGGTCCTCCATCTGGGTTGGAGCAATCCCAAGCATCAATATAGGCTGGGCAGTGACTGGCTTGAGAGCAGCCCTAAAGAAAAGGTCTTGGGAGTGCTGGTGGGTGAGAAGCTCAACATGAGCCATCAGTGTGCTCTTGCAGCCCAGAGGGCCAATCATGTCCTGGGCTGCATCAAGGGAAGCGTGGCCAGCAGGTCGAGGAAGGTGATTCTCCCCCTCTATTCCACTCTCGTGACACCCCACCTGGAGTACTGTGTCCAGTTCTGGAGCCCCTGTTACAGGAAGGATATGGATGTGCTGGAACGTGTCCAGAGAAGGGCCACGAGGATAATCAGAGGGCTGGAGCACCTCTCCTACGGGGACAGACTGAGAGAGTTGGGGTTGTTCAGTCTGGAGAAGAGAAGGCTCCGGGGAGACCTTATTGTGGCCTTCCAGTATCTGAAGAGGGCCTACAAGAAAGCTGGGGAGGGACATTTTAGGCTGTTGGGCAGTGATAGGACTAACGGAAATGGATTAAAACTAGAGATAGGTGGATTCAGGATAGACATTAGAAAGAATTTCTTCCCCATGAGGGTGGTGAGACACTGGAACAGGTTGCCCAGGTTGCAAGTTTTTAAGACCAGGCTGGATGGGGCTCTAAGCAACCTGCTCTAGTGGGAGGTGTCCCTGTCTATGGCAGGGGGTTTGGAACTAGATGATCTTTAAGGTACCTTCCAACCCTGACAATTGTATGATTCTATGATTCATCAAAATGCAGACAAGGAAAAAAGACAGAGAAACCTCATTTAAAGTTTGCATAACTGCCTTTCCCCACAAGAATGCCAGAACACACCAGCAGCAAACTTCTGTGAGCTCCACTGTCAGGTTCATACATAACAACCACTGCAACTCACTGCTGTTGTTCCACTCCGGGCAGTGATATGCCACCTTGCCAGGGTGCTTTCAATTTAGTTTCATTTGAAATGAAGCTCCTTTGAGAAGAAAGTGAAAACTAAACAAGTCAAAGCAGAACAACCCATTGAAAAGAAGGCTTGACCAGCTACATCATGGCTGACTTCTGTATCTAGTAGAACTTGTCACAGGCTCTTCATGACCTTTATTTTACGGTATCACTTGAAAGAGTGATGCATCCAAAACACTGGGATTATTCCTGGGACTTCGCTCTAGTGAGATGTGAACTGCATGGATGCAAGGCTGGGACTAAAGCAGACTTCTGGAATAACTATGCTCATCGGGAGCATAACAACAGCAAAATGCAAAAAGCTCCTCTCCTAGAAAAATACAGCTAAGCTGGCAAACCTTTCATTATTATGTAGCTTATACTCTCCCATAAAATTATTTACCTATATGGGCTAGAAGCCTCATTTCTCTTTGCACACGGAAGGATAGCCATTCTAAGAATGCCACATGTGGGATTTAGAATCTATAGTCTAGCTATGATACTTCTTAGTTATGAACATAATGAGGTCTGGGTCCTGCATCTCCCAGTCACCTGCAGTTAAGTTTTATCTGGATAGTCCCATGGGGCATCTCACGGACACTTCAAAACATCACTTCTGTAAAATCAAACTCTTGAAGTGAAGCATTTTCCAAATTCCTTTTTTTGCATCTTAACAGAGCAAGTAGGACCAGAACACACAGCACACCACCACTGGCTCCCTTCACAACTATCCCCTGCTCCCACCATGCTTAGACTCCTGGTGTCACCTTTCACAATTTACACATATACCCGAGTTACATCTTAAATGGATACTTGTAGGTAGGTGATGCAGGATTAACACAGTTTATTTCAAATGATAATCTCCAGGGTTAAAATTATGTCACAGGATCAAATGAAGGACATTTTGGAAGTTCCTATTAGCATCACTACCCCCACCTCAACATTCTTCTGGAAACAGCTACAAAATGAATCATGAATAATACTTGCCCAAATATGTACAGAGAAGGAAAGAGAAGGAATTTTGTGTTCTTTGGCTAAAAGGCAAAAGAAGCATAGCAGAGAATACTGATTCCTTATCAAACATTGTTAAGAAAAGCAGAGAATACTGATTCCTTATCAAACATTGTTAAGAAAAGCACTTGTCAACACTAAGCAGACAAACCATTTGAATCTCTGATGCGTAACATCAAAAGCTGTAATTTTCTACAGCATAAGCAAATGTAACCTGCTGAGACTCACAGGGTGAGGTGTTAAAGCAGACAATTGCTCTGTTGTGGACTGACAGACAGAGTCAGGCTGGAAATGGGAGAAGTGCAAAGCTTATTTCTCATACTACAGCTCCATGTTCACTGGTGTGTTGCAGGATGTGGCAGCACAAGTGACATCCAGCTCAGGCAAGAGCACATGCCTGTACAGTCAGACACAGCAAACAACACAGTGTTTATGTGAGCTCCAGAAAGGCCCAGGGAATACGCAGTGCTCACTCCCAGCATAAAATCTCCTGGGCTGTATTTACTCCTTCAAAATGTGTTGAGCAAATTTGAATCTGCAGAGTTACAGCAGAGCAGAGCCATGCCTCGCATGGCTGTGGCATTCCAGAGTTGTACCAGGTGCCCTGCATCACAGGATCACAGCCCCAGGGTGGTCCACTGCAAACAGGAGGCTGGGTGAAGAACGCAACCAACACTTCCTGCTGTGCCACCACTCCAGTCAAATAGTTTTTAACGGGAGCTCTTATCAACACAACAGAAACTCAGGAAAAACTGCAGATTGCTGTTAGCATCCAAACACTTCTGATTCCTTTTACAACTGCAAATAAAAGGCCTCAGTGAAACACTCAATAAAACCCCCATTTCTGGGACCATCAAGCCATTTAGCTATCAGCCACTACTGACAGGGCCCCCCCCCAAGATGGGTAGGCTCTTGTGACATTGATTGCATCTGTTTATCCTCTTCAGAGGCATCTTGTCCCTACGCTATAGCATGAAATTTCCCTTTGTTTAGCTCAGCTTTGTAACAGAAATTTAAAACTGCCTGTCCCATGTAATAAGTACATAGAATTATTTATCCATAAATCAGTTTGTGGGAAATAACTACCCTGCAATAGATACATAATAACTCAGCCTGTGTGTTCTAACCTGTACCCTAGCTGTAGCTTATCATCAAACTGTAACAACATAAAGGCATAATTTGCAGTTATTATTGTTAATCCAGCAAAGGGATTCAAGCACACCGGAGAAAAAAGCAACAGGAACAATTAAAAAAACCTCTGATTATAGTAGTTTTTGTATTATATTATTGACTTGCCTTTTCTAGCTCTTAGGGAAATTTAAAAAACACTGTCTTTGCCCATCATTATAAGGGTGCCTATATTATTCTACTGAGTTTCAATCAGTGACATATTGGGGTAATAGATGGGAAAAATAATCAGCATAATCCTCTCCTGCACTTCTAAAGCTCCTTTCATCAGACGATCCCAAAGCACTTTAAAAACATTAATTAATTATTCTTTGTAACATCTCTGTGAGGTAAACTTTACTATTCCAATTGACATGTCGGAGATTTAGTAATTGAAAGCATACAATGAACATAATCCTATGTCTATGCCAATACAAAAGAATCCCTCTCCTTCCTCATTTCAGTTCATAATAAATAATTCAGTGAGAGAACAGGAATAAACTATGTGGTTACACTGTGATGTACACATCCACAAATCAACAGGAACACCCACACTCCCGGAATGGAAAACACTCCACCCCACCTCATGAGACTTGCGCAACTTCAGGGCTCTGCACAAAAGGGTGACCTTCACCCAAGGGGAAGGCACGGCTGAGCTACCCAAAGCTCTGGCAGCACAAAGCCCCTTGTACTGGTGTCACTGGAGTTCTTTGCTATTGCTATTTTTAAGTGCTGTTTTAAACCACATGTGTCTATGGTGGTTTGCAGAATGAAATGTTGTGGTGCAACAACGCATCGATCGGCTGGTCAATTTAAACACTCATATCTGGTCTCTCTGCCTACACATCTGTATCAATACACACACATTAATACGGACTATGGATTTACATGATTACATACGATATTTATATATTATGTAATAAAATGTTCATAGGGACGTGGATGTGAGCAACTGTCATAGAAATTAGAAATAGAAATAATAGAAATAGAAATACTGTAGGTGTTATAAGGTTTACTTGCTGCACTTCAGAGTACTTTCGCAGATTAAAATTGCTTTGATATGTGAAATTTGGTTTAAGTTTTTGAATGCTCATTTTGAAAGCCCATTCCTTTCCTCCAGCATGACTGTACTCAAGAATTTGATTTAAATAACATACACCAAGCAGTTTGATGCCTTGTAATTCTACATATCAGGTTTACATTTTACTGTAAAAAGATTGTGCCTCATGTAATAGATGCTGCTCCACATTTGGGAAATGTTATGTGAGGACCCTGACTTTTATTAGATTAATTTAATGTAGGCACTAAGTTACTAGACTAAATTAATAAAGATCTTAAAAAAAAAAAAAAAAGAAGCAAAAAAAAAAAGCAAGCAGGGTGGAGTGGGGGAGCGAGAGAACAGAATGAACCCACAAATTAAATAAAATTTTCTGGAGCTTGTTATTTTGGAAGTCTTTATTTAATTTTCCAACCCCCTACTCTGTTTGAAAAAAACCCAGTCAATAATTGTTAAGGAAACAGGAAAAAAAAAAACAAAGTTTCTGTTATTTACTTCAGGGAATTATTTTTTAAAACTGTTATATGATAGAACATGAACACTACAAATAAATTGAAGGGTGCGGAAGCAAAGGAGGTACAAAATATTACAAAAAACAAGTATATTTTACATTTTTCTATATTACTTTTAAAACTATTCCCTCCACTGAGGAAAACCATACTCATCCCTGCATAGCATCTCTCTTTTGCTATTTTTGGG
The DNA here is from genome assembly GCA_025345505.1 of Todiramphus chloris collaris. Classification (NCBI taxonomy): domain Eukaryota; kingdom Metazoa; phylum Chordata; class Aves; order Coraciiformes; family Alcedinidae; genus Todiramphus; species Todiramphus chloris. The sequence continues at coordinate 5,551,643 of JANVCC010000022.1, forward strand.
ATAAGTCTGCACTTACCTTGGACAGTGAGAAGTAATATGCGAATAAAAAAAAAAAAAAAGGAGTACTCTTTTTCTCTCTTCAGTTTGAGAGAACCACTCATCTAAGCATCAATTCAATCAATAATCATAAAACCCAAGACTTTTCAATCATGAAAACTCATGACAGAAAGGCTGCTGCAACCAGGATATCTTTTTAGCAGTTGCTAACTCAGAAACAACTCTCAGCAGCTGCACTTCACAACCTTGTCAGCCTGGAGCTTGGCTTTACTCTCCACCAGGTCATCATCTCCTGAGAGGCACCATCACACCAGGGCTACTTTTCTCAGCACTATTGTTCAGTAGCCCAAATACCCATACAGTTGTAGCACCTGCTCCTTCACTAACATCATAGAATTGTTTTGGTTGGAAGAGACTTTTAAGATCACCAAGTCCAACCATTAACCCAGCACTGCCAAGTCACCACTAACCATGTCCTCAAGCACCATATCTACGTATCTGTCAAATATCTCCAGGGATGGTGACTCCACCACCTCCCTGGCAGCCTGTTCCAGTGCTTTATAACCCTTTCTGTGAAGAATTTTTTTCCTACTATCCAACCTAAACCTCCCCTGGTACAACTTGAGGATGTTTCCTCTTGTCCTATCACTTGTTCCCTGAGAGAAGAGACCAACCCCCACCTGTCTCCAACCTCCTTTCAGATAGTTGTAGAGAGTGATAAGGTCTGCCCCAAGCCTCCTTTTTTTACAGGCTAAACAACCCCAGTTCCCTCAGCCACTCCTTTGAAGACTTGTGCACTAGACCCTTCATCAGCTTCATTGCCTTCGTTGGACATACTCTACAATCTCAATATACCTCTTGGAGTGAGGAGCCCAAAACTGAACGCAGTATTCAAGATAAGGCCTCACAATTGCTGAGTACAGGAGGACAATCACTTGCCTAGTCCTGCTGGCTGCCCTGTTTCTGACACAGGCCAAGATGGTGTTGGCCTTCTTGGCCACCTGATCACACTGCTGTCTCATATTCAGCTGGATGTTAACCAGCACCCCCAGATCCTTTTCCACCAGGAAGCTTTCCAGCCTCTCTTCCCTAAGCCTGTAGAGTTGCCTGGGGTTGTTGTGATCCAAGTGCAGGACCCAGCACTTGGCCTTGTTGAACCTCATACCACTGGCCCCTGCCCATTAATCCTGCCTGTCTAGATCCCTCTGTAGAGCCTCCCTACCTTCGAGCAGATCGACAAACCCACCTAACTTGGTGTTGTCTGCAAGCTTACTGAGGGTGCCCTCAATCTCCTCACCCAGATCACTGATAAAGATATTAAAAAGAACAGGCCCCAGTACTGAGCCCTGGAGAACACCACTTGTGACTGGCCACCAACTGGATTTAACTCCATTCACCACAACTCTGGACGCAGCCATCCAGGCAATTTTTTATCCAGCAAAGCTAACAATTTTTTTTATCTGGTGATTTTTATCCATCATCTCCACATAAAGCCAAAAGCATGTCACTCTTCCCATTTTTGCATAAATGACTGTCTTTTGGGCAATCTCTACTTTTATGGTAAGATCCTTCCCAGTTCAGTCCTGGGAGCACTTGAGCTTGCTCAGCTGCACATGAGCAAAGGCTGTGCCTCCTCCCAGGGAACAGTGACTGCTGAATGCCTTTGAAATCCAGAGCAGGAGCGTCACAACATAGCCTATTCCCTGACCAAACAGCTTCCTTAGCTGCTCCCATGCCTGCAGGTTTGCTTTGCCATCTCAGAACCACCGCTCTTCCTTTTGCTTTGGACAGTATCTGCCTCTGAGTCCCAGGCTCCCTGGTAAAATGCTGCTCTGCCATCCTCCAGCCTGGCACTGGCACCATTGCTCCTGCCTGCAATTCAGTGCCTCCCAGAGAGCCAACACAGGCAGATACTGCTAGTGGGGACCTCTAACATGCTTCCACCTCAGCCCTACAGACTGAAAATTAGGGCTTTGGTGTATGTGCCTCAGTTGATAAGAAACATGAATGCAAGTGTACTCACAGGTGGTGCTTTACTCCACTGCATGTTTCTTTAAGAAACACAAACAATACTCAGATCATCTTGCCCCAAATTCTGGACTTGGAGACTGTGTTGCCACCTCATGACCTACAAGGGGCTGAACATGAGTAAAAGGACAGGAAATTACAGAAACATTTTCTTTCCAACCTTCTTTCTCAGCTTCCAGCCAGCCCAACAGCACTGACATAACCTCTGTCTTAGAACATGCCCAGCAAGGAGAACAAGGCATATGGGCAGACAGCCTTTGGTCTTCAGCCTCCAGAAGCCTTCCTTGGATTTTATATTGTGATGTTTTTGATCTGTGAAGAGCGGGAGAGGTTTTCTTCTTTGGGGAAAAACCTGTATCTGTTTTAAAAAGATGCCAGTAGCCCAAACTCCTCCAATTCACCCAGTTTCAATGCTTGCCTATAAGCTTCACATGGCAAGACAGTCCACTGAGCAGGAAAAAAGCACAATAACATGCCATTGCAACTGAATACATAAAACACATTTTAAAGGTTATAAAAGAGCATTGCTAATAGGACATTGTAGAGGCTAATAGGCTTAGAATTAAGCCTACGGACATTGTTTGGCCTTGTATGAATCTGAATATCCTGCCTACTCACAGTAACACAGCCACAGAAAGCACAGAAAGCCTGGCTCAGGCTGTGGACACACAGTAGCCAACTATCTTTGTGTTGAGTCAACTACAAGTAGATTTGAAAATTCATGGGTCTCAAGTCCAAAGAAAAATAAGGACACACAGCATGCTGTGCGGCACAAACCAACCCCTTAACTGAATGCAGATTCATATGCTGGCCTATGTAGTTTAACAGCTTAATCTCTTTAGTTTAAGATTTGTGTCTTTTGGGGTTTTCCTTAAGCTGTATAAAGACTAACAGAACGTTTTTGCACTAAATTACTACTTTTGGCTTGCCTTCTGTCTTTTCTTTCCTCCCACCAGACATTCAGTTCTCGACTTCCATGAAAAAAAATCCCGACGTGAACAACTGAAGAATTAGTAGGGCAGCATCTAACTAGCAGGATAGAAAAGCACGTATTGCTGAGGAGAGAGATTGAGGGCTTTGCCAAATAGCCCTAACAACAACTGCTTTGACTAATTCAACGTGAACGCAGTATGTGAAGATACGGTTACTGTTACCTCTGCAATTTGACTCAGAACTTTTGCTGTCTGTAGCTGCGTTATTGTAAAAGCATATCCAGATCCAAACAAGACCAAACAATGTCCACAGGCTTGATACTAGTATCTTTAACAACATTCAGCTAAGAATTAGATCCACCATGAAGTAGCTAACAAAGGAGGCAAGACTTGTATTCTAGCATTTTTATATTAAAATTTCTAAGGAAGCAAAATTATCCATATGCAAATGCACGTGCACATATATATTTAAGAACATGTAATAGACCAAAGACTGAGGGTTTGTTGATATTTAGGTTCAGGTCTCCCTCACAAACAGGTAAAAGGCAATGGATCAAACCTTACCCTTCCCTTACGGATTGATCTAATACAGAGAGACAGAGAATAGTCTCTTTAAGGTTGCAATATTTCTTTTCGAATTACATGTTAATAATCCTGGTCCCCAATTTGGGACCAAATTCAGACACATTCAGTTACATTCAATACAGATTTTTCCTTCACTGACACTCATTTTAGTTGATGACCTGATTCTCAGGTTCCACTTCTCCCTCTTTTCTTCCCAGGAAGAGCAAAACAATTCTGCATTTCTGACAAGTCTAAATAAAGCTCTGCTGGTTACTGAACTATGCTACATTTCCTATGAACAGAAAACAAAAGAGAAAAAAAAAAGACTGTAGTTCACCACTAGAGGAGATGACTCAGAGCGAGCAGGAACTGTTACCAGACTCAGAAAAAACAGTTTTCCCTGTACTGTTGATGAGCCCACATTATGCTGAGATGAACCTAGATTTGTTTTCTTAGCCCACATCTTCCTAGAACTGAACCTATTTTCTTACAAAGCCACCAGATCTTTTTTGGATCGTGTAAGCATTTTTAATTTCACATTAGTCAGTTTGTGAAGGGAAGACTAAAAGATAGAAAGGCAGAAAGAACTATTTTTTAAATCTGAATGATAAATTTCTGTGCACATGACAAAGACTGGAAAGAGTTATTCACTTTTTGGATCTGGAGGTTTGCAGCACACGCACATCATGCTTTGAAGCATTTACAGAAGTTTACTGCTTCTTTACAGAGCAGCTAAAATTCTCATGTAATTACAGCACATAGAAATTGTAGAGCTGCTATGAAGAAAATTAACTCTATCCCAGCCAAAACCAGTATGGGAGTTTAAGGGACACCAGCAGACACTGCAAGACTCAATGGTCTCATGAGATGGTGAAGAGCTCTAGCACCTCCTGAGATCCATCCTTCAGGAAATAGGTCACAGTACTTCACAAACCCACCAAGATGGCAGGCAGCACACCAGCACTCAGGACTCTTTCTGTAGTTTTGGGGTTTTTTTGTGGCACTGCAGACACCTTAAGAGATCGGGTATTACAACAGCCTCAATGGGGGATCTTCTGGTAAAAGAACTGTTGTATAATACCAAGACTCCTGTACTAAACTAATTTATGTACCAGAACCCTATTCCTCTACAGCTCAGTGCTCTCACCACTCCTTTCTCTTTCCTAAACTCTATCACATGTCCAAATGCAAAGAGCTACAAAGTCATCCATGGTGATATTTCAAGAAAAAAGGGAGGCAAGACTTGCAGTTCTAATCATCTCCCAAAGCCCCAAGTGTCTTAGGCCCACATATGCATAACTTCTACATGTGTGTAAGCAGAAAAAGCAATCTAGAGGCTCATTCACAGTTCTGAGGAATATCATTAAATAAAGATACACTGGGATGATGCCATACACACTCAGAACATGATATCAATACTTGAGAATCTATGGAATCTACCAAAGATGTAATTTCACCACAAGCTACAACCGATATCACTATCAGCATTCTCCTCTGTACCACAAATACACAGTAACTGACTGGAGAGTTCAGCTAATAACATCAGAGTAAAGGAGATAATAAGATATAAATAACACTAGTTCCTGAATTCTTACGTAGGAAGATGAAGACACTACCTGCCAAAGAATAGGCCAAACAGCCCTCCGATAATCCAGATGTACTTTCCCCTCCTGTGCATGTGTACATCACAGGGAATCAGAGTAAACCTCAGCACTGGGGAGCACTACTAGCACAGCAAGCACAACACAAAGAGGCAGCTTTGGGAGGTTTATTGTTTTCACAATCTGATTGATTTCAAAGGTCACCCTGGAGGAAAAGCCTCAATCTGGTTTCTGCCGACATAATCATTTCCCACAGCCAATAACTACTCCCTGCTCTTGGCACTCACTCAGGTGGTGGGATGTGGATTACACTGTGGGTATCTTCATCTTAATGAAAGTCTATTTTTCTCGCCCAAAGTCTGTTGTTTATTTGGAGACATGAAGTATTATTGGTTGTTTCATCCTGCAGGTCTTAAAATAGGTATAAACTGCAAAGGAATAAAGACTTTCTGAGTAAGTAGAAACTTTATCCCCCATTAAAACACATCTACCTGGAAAAAATCCACTGCCTCAGAAATACCTTCCTTTCTCCACTTCACATTTGAGTTTATGGTGGATGAAAATCCAGTCAGAGGATTGGACTAATGCCTATCGGCATTAGAGTGGCTCTCATGTTCCCTTGCTGGCCCTGGTTTACAGGTTATAAAAGAATAACTCACTTGAAGAACTCATGAAATAAGGGTCCCAGTCAGTGTGACCAGGTAGCACTGTAGTGTAGATATAAAAGGTCAATGACACACCATTAAAATTGTAATCTAAGAGAAAAATCTTAAATATTAAACAAAAAGGATAAATTGTGGATGAATCTATAAGATTTCCTGAAAAGGGGCTTCCTTTAGATACACTTCTCTAGACTAAACATGTAGTTCTCATGAAATCTGAGAAGTTGTTCAATCAACTTGTGCTGAAAATTAAGTTCTACTCAATCTTCACAATCTGGAGTAATTTTGTTGCTGGTGGGCCAAATATTGTCCTCTCTGTTATCTTCTTTACCCACTCTGAGGTAAAATCCTTCTCACTGTATGCCCAAAGAAAAGAACTGAAGATCTGGAAGACCCTTATCTGGAAATGTCTAAAGAACACTATTAATTTATAGAAACTAAGGTAACAGTTTGTAATGGAAATACTCTGTCTTTAGGCCGTACTAACATAAGCTCTTCACAAACAGCAATGAAATGGAGGTACCAATTTCAAGACATTAAGGAGTTAAGCTAGCTTTTATCCAGGTATGTAGTGTACAAAAGGCTTCATCTTCCATTATCTGTGTTGTGTGCCTGCATGTGCCCTGTTAAAATAAAAGGAATGTCAGACCTGAAGCATCTTCTGAGTAATTTTTATATTGAAGGAAAATATTAGCAAATGTATCTAAATGTCACAATCAGAACTTTAGAGTGATCTTGCTAGAACTGCAAAATGATGCTATCATGAAAGCTGATGTGTTTTCTGCCAGCAGGGGAAAGAGAATTTTCAGTGCTGTTCTCACAAGAGATGGGTAGACCTGACAGGCTGGATGGGTGAGAACGATGCACGTTCTCCCTCCACCTCAATGAGAAAGCAGAACCCTCCACCAACTGCCCCAGTCAGAAAATGGCCTCAGCCACGTTGCCAGCCCTTTAGGCCTCCTTCTGTACAAAGAAAGTAGTTTTAATTTTTAGCTTGCAAATAAACAAGTAGGAGAACAGAGCTCAGATTCATCACAGTACATAAGATGTTTTCAACCCTGGATGAGAATCCCTCATGGCAAGTGGCTCTGCTGGTCAGTGCTTGCTCACCCACCCACCCAGGGCCACATCTCTGTTGCTTTCCTCCTCCTGCCCACGCCACGTTGCTCCCGTCTCAGAATGGTGGTCAGCCACCTCCCAGCTCTACAGGAACAAATCTCCAGACCACAAACCTCTAATGTCCCCTCCTCCTACCCCCAAGGCAACGACTTACACTCTATTTAGCTTGAGTCATGACTTTTCTTCCCATCTTCCTACCATGCATTTTACCCAAATTTATAACCAAGCAGAAGAGGAACAGTAGAGGCTGCCATGGGTCTAGTCTACTGGGATGAGCGAGGGATGCCTGCTCCACGAGAGATGACCAGGCACGTTCACTCAGCCTGTAAAGAGCAGGGCAGCCCAGCAAACCCAGAGGTGCAAGCTCCCAGGGCAGGGTGAAGCTACCCTTACAGAGGAGAAAGGAACGTGACAAGCAGGCATGGCAATCTCTGCCAGTCACAGTTGCACCTCATCGTTATCTTTCTTCACTGTGCACATATGGGCTACACATTTAACTGGCTGACTGCACAGACCCATCTCTCCCTGCCGTCAAGAAGAAAAAAGATTTAATTTTTCTACTAAAATAACCCACTTTTCTGCCAGAGCAGATCTTTTTTCATATAGTCTCTTCTGGATCAGTTTTCATGTATACATTATTAAATATTCAATGGAATAACTATTTTTAAATAACATGTATAATACCTCTTAAGTGGCTGCAAATATTACATGCATAGCCACATAATGGGAGAGAACAGAGCAGTCAGTTTAAATCATGCTCCCCTTGCTGATTTTCACAGCAAAAGTACTAAAGTATTTGTAGGCACCTGATACAATAAAATGCAAGTGAATTTAAATGAAAAGGAAAAAAATAAAACACATACTTTAAGGGACTAATACTTTCCCCCCCTTGCTGCATATAAAGATATGTATATCAGTATTCACTCTGGACACTATACAGTTGATACGTACGTATGTATGCAAATTTAAACACAGGTACGCAGCACGTTGGTGTAACTGAGAAATGTAAGAAGAAAAAAAATGTGAATCAAGTAATTTTTTTCCCATTCTTTCTCCTAGTAATGCCAGAAAATTCTTTATATTTCATCTTGGGGCTTGAATATTAGTTGTCATTCTCTGACAATATTTAGATAAGAAGCCTTCAACTACACAAAGTTAGTAAAGTCATTATTTTTATTGCAGAAAATTATCTTCAATCCTTCTGTTCATCAAATTACCACCAAAAGATGATATTACTTCTAAATATTCCCTGTGTAACACAGATCAGTAGATTGTGGAAATAACAGATATTTTGCTTCAATGGATAATAATCAGAGGAGAAAAGGGGGAGGAATCTGTTCATAAATCAACAACTTGAGTAACTGGTTTTCCTTAAATGAAAAGCAAAACAACTGATCATTTCCTGGCAGACGAAGCATTACATTCAAACAGAATTTAAGAATTTAATTCTTTAATTATTTAGCCCTATCCCTACTCTTGATCAGTCTACTCTTTTTTTTCTTTTTATTTAAAAATTGCTTTTAAAGCAGATAAATTTTGAAGGAGAAATTCTATATCAGACTAGAAAAAGTTGAAAAAGGAAAATATCAAAACCAAATCACTTTGAAGTGACTTATTTTTAAATCTCATGCCTGTGCCTCCTCTACTGTTCAACATTTTCTCCTGGCAAAGCTACTGAAAGAATTTGATAAGACTACTACTAATATATTTGTTGAATCCTCCAGCCCTCCACAGACAGCTTTTGGGGGGGTTTGTTAATTGTCAGAGCAGTGGTGCAGCCCTGGTGGGTGACTTTCCCAGGTGAGGGCTGAGCCCTTATACATCCAAGTTCATCACTCGCCACATTGCTAATGAGACAAGTACAGCCCAACACGAGGTTAATTGTCAGAAGCAATAATCCAAATTAAACTGGCCAACGTTCAAGTAAAAGGTACCATTTAAAATATCCTTTTCAAATGAAAGCAATCTCAGGAGTTTATTTGCTACTCAGTATAGAATTCCAAGTTTTAAAAAAACCCTTCCTCTTCCCCTCTAAGGAACCAAAGTAATTATTTTTAATACAGTGACATATGTTAGACAAAAGTATTAAGGAGGGGGCTTCATTCCACTCCAAGTCTCCATGGAATTTTCCCTTATGTGATCACACATCTGAGCTCAGATTTTAACGCAACCAATGAAGATTTTTTTTGAAATAATGGCTATTAGCTGATGAGAAATCATTTCACAAATAATCCCAAAACATGGAAAATCTGGTTTGATGTTCCCAGCACTGAGAAGTATAATTAAAACAGTATGGGGAATAAAAAAGAAAAAGCGAGAGTTCACAAAAACATTTGAGAAATGGCTCAAGTCAACTCAAAGCTCACTTGGTTTTGGCTGGCACTCCAGGTTCACGACAGCTTCACCCTGCCAAAACAAATACAACCACCCGTTTCTCCCTGATGCTTTCACCCAGGGAGGGACCTGCTCCTTTGCTTTCCCCTGCTACGATAATGACATGCCTGTTAGGATTTTATTTGGGTTCATATCCCTGACTGCCTTTGAAACACTTATTATTTTGTTAACTGTGAGCAGGAAAGGACTTAAGTGGCACCTCAGACTGACATAATAACCAATAGCTTCCAGATAATTGTTATGTGCTGTAATTAAAACAACGCATATCATTTAGGCAAAAAGTTTAAAAATACCTTGGAGGAAATTAGTTTGGGATATAATTCCACACAGGGAAGCTGTATAATTTTGGTTGTAACCACAGAGGAAAAATGTAGAATTTTAGATAGAAATTATTCACTTATCATGCAGCGGTAGTATAAAAAAAGTGTATTCATCTAATAAGAATGAATGGTGTGGGCATAGTTACAATGTTTTATGCACATGTTTACCCAGAAGGAATGATTGCAACATGTATGGAAAAGTAGCTTTCAATTAATCATTTTTCCACTTTTAAAATTATTTGATTTGTTGTCACTTTTATGAAGATAAGCTGATATGTGGATACAAAGCTCCCTATCAAAACATTCAGTCATCTATACCTAATTCCTGCACTAGTGACAATCAGAATACTCGGGTTTTCAAAACTCTTTTTGTCTTGAATGTGAGATCATTTTAACTCAGGTAATACAATGAAAAAACCTCTCAACTGAATAACGATAAATGTTACAAGAAAAAATAATGCTGCACAACTACTAGAAAAGACAGTGGATTCAAGTAAGCAATATGAAATGAGAGAAAACTTGGCTCAGCTTTTAATGATATTCCAAAAGAAGTGCCTTTCTTTTTCTAACACAGAGTTGAACTCGTGAATCATTACAAATGCCTTAATCTAAGAGGTATCTGGCAAACACAGTGTCATGAAAAGCATCTTGAATTAGACTTGGCCAGTTCCAGATGAGGATGATGACTTGAGCTGGTTATAAACATTTTTATATTTCTCTTTTTTTTCTTAATTCCCACTTGGGAAGCTGCTGGTCCCTCTACTAACCATATCAAATTCCATTTGCAACACAGAAGCTTTGTTACATTCCATTCCATTCCTTGGATGCATTGGACAGTCTACTGCCTATTCAGGAACGCAAGGGGAACATACAAAATGACACTGTCAATGCACTAAAATAAACTCTGAAAGTTTGACAAAACACATATTTACCTTCATTCAGCAGTACAACCAACTGCAGCAAGCTGTGCTAGTAGGACAGCCAAAGATGAGTTTCTGACGACAAATAGGCAGTGGCAAAACTGAGAAGACTCGAGAGTTCACAAACTTTGGTGTAGCCATTAATCCCCGTCTACCAGCAAGCTCAAGTGAACAGCAGATGGCTAAGGCAGGACTGGCAATACTGGCATAATCAATGCAGTCACTGACCTGTGCCCACATTCATACAGTCAGAGGCTGATTGATCAGCTGAGATCAACTGAGCAAAGGTCAAAGATGCTTAGAGAACACCTAAAGGAAGGCCTTCACTCACTGGGTCAACTGAGTAAGGCTCTTCACGGTCTGTGGTAACATACCTACAAAAAAATACTTTTCACTTGGTGGTGGTTTGATCTCTTTCTCCTTTTAAATCTGAATTTCTCTTTCAGATGTGGGAAGTGAACATTTTAAACTTCATTTCTCCCCAAACATTATCAAATGGCCGTAACATAGTACCACTTAAAAATGTAAGGAAATGCTCTAATGAGTAACTGTTATAGATGCAAAGATATAGAACTGCCTGTGTTCAGCATTAAAAGAAAAAAATTAAAATTGCAGGCATCTTTTCCAGCTGGGTTAAAAATATGCTAGCCAGCATCTAGTTTATCAGTTCTGTTTCTGATGGGTACTCTTCACCCTTTCATCACAGATTTGAAGAAGATCATAACTTCAGTAAGGTCGGAGGCATTAAGTAGTCTGGATACAGGGAATAATAATAAGGAAAGCAACACAAAACAGCCTTGGGTTTCTTTTTCTTGCAAATGAAGAAATGTACCATAGAAGTCTCCTCCTACCTGCCTGCCACTTTGCACCTCCGGCAGTCAAGGAGCAAAAGGCGCATTAAGACAGCTGTAGGACTCCTATCTAGAAGAAACCTAATGTTTCCAGTCCCAATCCAAAACCACAGATCCCAGTAGGGCAAGCTATCAAGCAGCTGCTTGGGTCGGATTGGTGAAGTTACAATTATTTACTTATGACAATTTAAGCCTAAACTGTAAATGCTTATTCAGTCGTCTTACAGCTTTAAGAACACAAGCGAGCAGGACGATGACCACCTTTGCAGGGCTAAGCTGCCATTTAGTACTAGTTAGAATTAAATAAAAGCAGAAAAATAGATTTGGAAAACCTAAAGCACTTTCAAAAAATTACGCTCTGCTCCGAGACCTAACACAGTAATAGACTCTCACAGGAATAGCTATTTCCCTGGCAAGATAGTGCAATAATGCAATTACTGCCATTTAATTAATTTATATTCTCAAAATCTGTCTCCTTACAATTTCAAAGTATTTCGCTTTAACACCAAGACAGGATTTTCTGCCCCGGTTTGCCATAGCAACCCCTGCAACAAATGGCAGTCATCTATAAAAAGTGGGGTCTCTGAGCACGCACGCACGCTTTGGTAGGGTTTGTTTTGAAGCAGGTCAGAGCACAATGGACCTTTTCTATCATGTGGGACTGAACACCAAGAAATCTCACTTCAAGGGCTGCCACGCTCCTCTGCAAAATGAAATGACACTGCTGCTAAGTCTGGATGTAATTACAGATATGAAAGGATGGCTGTGAAAGTTTGCCTGTATCTTCCTCTCCCTCCTGTACTATAGAGGTATTTGCCATACAGCTGTTAACATCCTGAACAAGTAACATGCAGCAGACTTAACATTTCCTTTCATTTTGTTTTAAGTGTCATTATACAGTGGTGGCTGTTAAAGCACGTTTACCACTAAAGAATGAGACTTTTGTCTGTTTGTATAGCAGGCAGAGCTCTCCCTGCCTGCCTGTGCAGCCCCAGGCAAAAGCTATACTGGGAAGCCTTGACCTCCGGCCCAACAAGGACACTTAGTAGGGCTAAGGGTAATCCTAACTCCTTGCTCATTCAGTTTCTTGAGCTGTTTGAAGCAATCATTACCAACTCAGCTACATTTTGTGGTCGTATTATAAAATGAATCATTGTTCAACAGTCCAAGATTGCTAGACTTGTTTTATGTGCGGTTTAGAGTAGAGTCACTGGTTGCTCAGACCCCTCAGAGTTGTACTCCCTCCAGTCTAGTCGCAGCAGGGAAAGCGCTCATCTTTGGCATTAGCCCAAACATAGGATGGTGTAACAGAGCAGAATTTGGCCTCTAGTACTTGTTCTCACAAGCTCCCCCCCAAGCTAGCCAAGTTTTTTCTTTTCAGCCACTTCCACCTAAAGAGCTTTTACCTCAGGGAGTCTATAGCTTTTGAGCAGTCTTCACATGGCAATTTCTGGGAATTGAAGTATCTACCACTCCTTCTGAGGTACTCCAATTACACTCTCCCAAGCCTAACTTCTCCCTACATGCTCCTATAGGCACAATTTCTGTTTTAAGAGAGCCCGCGGAATATTTGATGTTGGGATTTGGTAGGAGTGAATGAATGAGCCATTATTCACCCTGGTGGTACAGCAGTGGTTGCTCTGAAGTTTTATAACACAGTGTATTGCTGTAATGACATCATATGACATCATAAATCTCCCACTATTTCTAAAGCTAAACATGAATGTTCCTACATAACCACCTTGTTAATAAATGAAAAAAAAAGAGTTAATCAAAGAAAGATCTTGTGCATTTGTGCACTATTTAAAAATCTACAGACAAGTACTAACTACCTCGTGCTTTAAAATAAAAACTCTTCACCTTAAATTCTAATGAAAAGAAGGCACCATCTGCATTTATGAATGCAGGTAGACAGGGAATCCTGCTTTTTTATGAAAATCTCACAAAGAAAGCTCCTCTGCAAAATATAGGAATCTTAATTTCAAGTAATATTTCTAGCAAGTTCTTGGAAAACAAAGTTACTGTATTTCTCATATTACACCCAAGTGTTTATGTTATTCCAACCACAATTAGTCCAAATTGACAAATATTTTCCCCTTCTTTTAAAACCTTCCTACATACATATGTGTATTAGTTAAGCTAAAGACCAGCTTCTAAGTCCTTGCCAAAAAGTTGGGTATTTGCTAACCCCACCTTTGGTCAAACATGTACACACAGACACCTACAGCAACAATAACATCACCTACTGTAAAGCTCCTAGCCTCAGGCTTCACATGTCTCCCCGCTCTCTCAAGCTTTCTCCTTTCTCTGGTCTTAAGAAAGCACTTGAAACAAGGTTTAATCTTACATATATTAAAACAAACACGTCTCCTCACTTTCAATCTTAGAGGTCCCCATGCTTTTGTCCTCCAAAGACACAGGTCATTTTTCAACTTGAGTCTGCAGAGGTAGAAGGATTCCTATGGGTAATATCTGTTTTGTTGTGCCAGTCTCAGTCACTGTCTCAGGTACTCACATAATAAGCAAAAACCTAAACCCAAAGCTTCTTCAGTGTATTATAAAAAATAATAATCAAATCACTCTAAGGATCATTAAAATGTATCCTGCAAATGGATGGCTTTCATACAGAGAAAAGTGTTCTGTAGTAAAATGGCTTTGGCCCATCCCTCCAGGAGCTAAATAACTGACTTCAGAATTGTTTTTCCATATTAGGACACAGATGGGAAATTTGCTCTTTGCAAACAATCAACAGTGGTTACTGATCCTACAGATAGGTATAGGATTTGTATATAGATCTGTAACATATCTGAAGCTGTGTTACCTATGCTCCCAACCTGACTCCCAACAGATTATTTACTTCTTCACATAAACAAGTTTGAAATGTAGCTTGAGAGACATCTGGAAATAAAAATCGTGTTTCAACTTCTGCCCTCAGTTGCATCAGTGGAAATCAAAAACTCCACTGACTTCAGAAGCATTTGACTTTATTTACACTGCGGTAACTTAAAACACGGCTTAATTTTCTTGTAAAGAATTCCTTGTTGCAGCTACAGCACCAACAATTGCGAACACTAACAGCATTGTGTGTGCTGATTTTGGACTCCGCATCGCACAACTGGATTCCCGTTTAACTTTTGCATTTCACTTAGCCTTCACACCGAGGCAAGCCATTCTAGTCCGACTTCTGGCCTTACTACAGTAGTACCAGAAAACTGCATTTACGTTTCCACCATTGCAAGGAATATTTGACTCTGAGATACGAACCTTGCGCTTAAGATTTAAGAGGGCAGGACATTATCTGTACTACTACCAGCTTTTCCATTTCTGCTCTTAATTTTTCCAATAAAGAAGCAAATCCTCAAATGAAATTGTCAGCCTAGGCTCCTCCTGACTCAAAAAAGCCGTGTTTATTGTGTTTAGGTGTCACTTTGCCATCTCTCTTCCTTTCCCATCTCTCTCTCTCTCCATAGGACATCTAACGGAAAGCACTACGTCATCATAACGTTTGCTAAACTCCACGAGCTCTCTGAAGTCACTTCCAGTCCCGATTTCTGACAATACTGGCTGTTCGGCCATCAGTAGGACACTAAATAGTAAATGTGGTTTCAGGGAAATACCTAATCTGCTGGTTTTGCACGTTCTAATTGCTGTGCTGCTGATAGTAGGAATGGGATACGAAGATATTGCTCAGTACTGAAATCCTTTCTTTTCTGGGAAGAATTAGAAAACATAAAAGCTGTCCCATAATATTCAGTGGTTTGCTGAGCATGACTATGGTCCAGCCACATGCCATAGTGTATATATAGCCTTACAAGTTTATAACATACTGAGGTTTCTGCTTAATTTAAATCTGCTACTGAATTCTAATATCTAGTTCTCTCATTTCCCCATCTCCACACATCTCCCACCAGCACTCAGTGCCAAAGGCTCAGAAATAACAAAAGTGCCACAGGAGGCCCCAGGCATGTTTGAAACCAACACAGCCCCATGTACGATCACGCTGTCACATGCCCGCACACCCTCAAAGCAATGTGCTTCAGAGAGAAAAACTGTACCCCAAAGTTACCAAACAGCTTCTTTTTGTTCCCAGAAAATTCAAATGCTTGGAGTTTTTTCTGTTCCATCTTCCCATGCCAAATACAGGGTCATGCTCCCAAGCTTCCGAGGGAATCATTTAAGATTGCATTTTTTATCTCTACAAATTAAAATCTTAAAGAGAAACTGAAGCTCTCCTCACCAAGAGCCCCAGCAGTATGGGAAAGAAAATGTCAAGCATCAACAATGCTAGGTATTATACACCCACACAGGGTTAATTTTGTTTCCGAATAGCATGCAGAAGTCTGTCCCACCCATCAGATGAGCTACTATACTTCTGTTAGCGTTCTGGCACCTCCTTCTGTACAAATATAGCCCTTCTTCTATAAAGCATGTTATATAAAAGACTTGATCCAGCGAGCACGGAAATAAGGGAATGTTTTTGCTTCCAGATTTAAACTCATCATTCCTTGTATCAGATAGCATCTTCTTACCCCTAAATACTACATCACACAACTAGCTAGATGTAAAGAGACATTTGGTAGGTGCACAAGATCAGAGGAAACAAGGACCAGCCTTCCTCTACAAAGAAGATGCTACAACACAAGACCTGACTCAATGAATGGGACAACAGTTTACACCAAAATGAGAATACATTCCATTTTTCTTCCCATTAAGCTACAAACTGCACCTCACAACTCTTCTGGGAAAATAACTGCAAGTTTTGTAAAAGACAAATGAACGTCGATATAAGAAGTTATTTTGTCATAAACCAATTACATTCTGTAATTGTAATGTAAAAATACATGGACTAGGGGCTACCTATCTACTAAAGGATAAGCATGCTACAGCTACGCTGCTGCAAATGCAAATTTAGATATGCATCTTGCCATACAGCACATAGGATGGTTTTAATAGTCCTAAATACAGTTCAATTAACAGCAGCTTGCATCCGTATCCAGTTCCTGGATACATGGCCAGATAAAATCTAGACAAAATGCAAAGCACTCAAAGGAAAACAAAGTACATGCTGTCTATTAATTGCATGGGAGTTAGCACTGCCATCATGTAATCCTTGGTGAAAACATGAATTTATTTTATTTTTAAATTTATTGTGATCTGTTAAAATTCATTCCATTTAAACGGCATTGCACAATTTCCAGACAACTGAATCTGTGAAAAAAGCCTTATGGCTTTGTGTCAGGTCTTTCCACATTATTATGGTGCAAAGGCTACCTAAATTTATCTCCTTCTAATTCTGGATTTTTTTAAATATCAAGACACTGTTTTTTGGTTTGGTTTTTTTCCCATCTGCAGCTATGATTTCTCCATCTCCCGCACATTTACATGCAAAACCAGAGTTTATGTGCAAGAGACAGATAAAAAAGAGAAGAATTCAGGAGAAGCCCTGAAGATGTTTGGTGGCAACTGTGTTCTGTAACAGCTCCTTCTTCCACAAATTCCTTGTTGCAACCATGGGGTGACACGGTCCCTTGTCAGTGCTACAGCTGTGCCTGCAACTCCATCCCAACCTTGCTTCAACAAGAGGGGGAAGAAGAGTGGATTAGGGGGGTTGCTGTACCTCAGTGAGATGCTGCAGCTGCTGCTTACTACAGTACCAACAATCACACTGCTGTCCCTCACAGAGGCAAGACATCACTATTGCAAACCCTGTAGGAACACTTGCCCTCTTGGCCCTCTCCTTTTTTGCTTTCTTCTTCCTTGCTTTCCTTGACAGACACACACTCAAAACTGTAAAGTACAAAAAATCCTTGCCCGATGATTTTACTACAGAGTTACAGAAAGGTAAGGGGGGGAGGGGGAAATCTCACTTTTTTTATGGTAATGAAATTCTTCTTTAACCTTGTTATTGAAATCACTTTGGATTATTAGGTGTAAATGTTTTTTTAAAGTGTAATCAACATTTCACCATAAATGCTGCAGTTTTTGTCTCATATCACTCAAACCAGACCTTAGAAGCTCTCCAGGTAAAAATTATTACATTTCTTTCCTACTTGCCTCTGCGAAGTCCCATAATAGTCTTTTGGCCCACTTCTAGAAGAAAATATAAATGCATACATACGTTGGGATTTAGACAATTTGGCACTGGTCTTTTAGTACCTGTGAATAACAATCAGCTTAACAGAAGCAGCTTTGTATCAGTAAACTTGGTAATAAAAGTACTTCTGGATAAATAAATAAAGGAACGTCGCTATTATACAATGCCAAACTAATCCTTGTGGTAAATGCATTAATTCAACCCTTGAAAGGTCAGTAGAATATTAATTTGTTCCTTTATGAACAATATACTTGTAATAGGGTTTAATCTAATCTGGTTAAATAGACATTCAGTAACATTTGAACAGCCTTGGCACCAACATTGACACAGTTCAGTACAAAATGGTAAATTTACTATAAACCATTTTAAACTTTTAATGACAGAATAAAATCTCATGGAGAGTAGTTACAAAAGATAAATCTTTAATAACTGCCAATTTCTACTGATTTCTGCCATAAGGGTAATACTCAGTTCTTCAAGTAATAAATACACCACTTTGGACTGGTAAATAACCCAGTTGTTTCCAAAGGAGAATACTTGCTGGTTGTGCTTTAGGGGCAGGAAGGGGGATTTGTTCAAGATTCCCCATAAGTCCCCAGCAGGGAAGAACATCCTAAATCTGCAGCACCACGGCATCCCCTCAGCTTATGTGACACTAATGGGGCCGTGGGAGGACCTCCATTGCCCTTTACATTAGGGAAATGCCCACGTCCAGTACACTGTCCTATACATTAATCATGCTTCCCCACTAGAAACCAGACTCATAATCCTTCACCTGTGTGCTCTAGTCTAGGCAGTGGCGTCTCCTACCTACCTGGAAACGAGCATTTTAAATACAGCTAGCCACCTTTTTCTGAGATAAAGCAAGCTTTTTAAATCAACAGGTCTTTTCTCTTTGAACAGAAGAAAAGTTCCATGTTTGATTCAAGAGGCAGATCCCACTGCTTCTGTGAATGCATACAAAACATATTTCCTTTTGAACAGACTTATCCCATTCTGCGTAGGGCTTTATTTTATGGGTGGGGCTGGTTTTTTGTCGATATGGGTTTCTTCGTTTCATGGCAATTACTTGTAAAACACCTTAAGAAGCATTGCTAGAATGACTGCTCGACAAATAGCACTCTGCATCTTATTGTAAAATATTCAGACACTCAATCCAAACAAATGCTGTCTGTAATAAAAATACTGCTGTATATCTTCATTTGTACTAGAACAAATCAGTTTTATTTGTTCATTCTGTGTTTTAGTGTCACAGGTCTCCCAGAAAAGATAATTTATAATTTCTTATGCAATTAGATATGAAATTAAGTCATCTCACTCTGCAGAAGAATTTATAATAAAGAGACCAGGTTCAACCAGTTCCACTGAAAATATTTTGATAGTGTCAGAAAAGATAGCATAAAAATCTTTAGTGTTTTAACAAATTAACACATGCCTTTTGGGTAAAGTACTGTACATGCTGCTAATCTTTTAATTAGGTTCTCAATTTCACATACACATTTATGGTAGGGGGGATTTTTAGTGATCAGAAAATGCAAATGCATGGTGTTGCTATGCTCTTTTAGCAGAGATAACAGGAATGGGAGAAGAAAAAAAAAGAAGAACTTTTATGTGTAGCCCTCTACTTAAAAGCTCCACAATAAAATATTAAAAAATCTTTGTGAATATTACCAGCAAAATACCATTCTTTATTCTTTTAAGCAAACAAACTTTCAGACTGACAAAAAAAGACTCATTCTCCATGCTCAAGCCACAGAAAAAGAAAGTCTTATGTTCATAAAGTATGTAGTTTTTAGACCCATCATCAACATTTAAAAATATGTAATTGATGCTATCTATATAAGTGGATGCATAAATAGTGACGTTTGAAACATATTCCATGGTAGCGTTTCACAAAATGCCAGTTTTCTCATGCTGACTTCCGCACAATTCTGCCCGATCACCTCCTTCCACGATCTTGAAAAGATTCAGTATTATCTATAGCACGTTATTTGACACATTCGTTTTCCTCAAGCATTTGGTCCATCCTCAGTTTCAACACAAGATAAACACTTTTCCCCCCACAGACTATTTCATAGATTCTATAGCGGGTGCCGAAAAAAAACCTACTCGGAAAGGCAGACAAATTGCCATCAGTTAACGAACCCTATGCCAAGGGACATTTTTAGCACGGAGTTGTCACTGTGAAAGTAGGAACTATCTACTAGCTATCCCACATAATGATTTGTGTTAGAAAAAGGAAAAAGGCCAAAATGTGGCTAAGCAGCAAGTATATTATAAAAACAAAGTATGAAAGCAATTTAGCTAAGAATCCTGACTGGCACATCCATTCTTCTCCTAGCTTGCTTGTTTGAATTTAACTCTTTATGGGTAACTGTGGAAACAGACAAGTTGAAATCAGAGATGCTGCACATACAAAACTAGGGAGTGAAAATGGAATAAAATACAGAACCCAGATCCCAGGATTACTATAGTTTATTGTTTAATTGACAGCTGCTTTGTCCTAGAAGAATTACTTTTCTGTTGGATAAAGTTGAAAGAAAAATTGCCCATAAATACCCAGTGAAAAATAACCCAAACTCATCTCATCTGACTGTTTTTTAATCACACCTGTATAAACATATATTTTTTTAAGTTGTCTGGTATCAAAGGTATTCACTGGCCAAATACTTCTATTTGGAGTACAAGCAGTTGTCCATAAGCCTTGCACCGATACAGAGAGGAAGAGACACCCACCCTGAATAACCAAATGCTTGGTGGACAGGAGGAGGATATATACACCTGCTTCTCTCATCCACAGCTTGAATTTGAATCTTCACTGGTACTCTCTGAGCGTGTTTCCAGGGAGCAGGATAGTGGGCAAAAGGAGATCACTAACAGCATTGTCTTCTGCTCATCCTTTTCCATTCTGCAAATATAGCCATTTAATCTCCTGCAGCCCCCCCCGATTACAATGCAGGAGTGCAGACTGCCCTTGTAAAATTCAACCGGTACGAAAAGACGCAAACACCAAATGAAGTTGCTGATTGACAGGTTCATTTATATTCCAGTACGGGCCAGGAGGATTAAAGCTGTCCCTTCTACGATGCTCATGCGCTGCAGTGAGAGACCCTCCAAACTGACCCTTTGCTATCAATGCCAGAAGGATCTTTCCCAAAGAGACGATCAACCACATGACAGTGTGTTTGTCTCCTCTCTTTTGGCTTCTTTGTAAGCCAGGAAACAATTTCTGTTTATCCCCTTTATGATTTCTCCCCTTACTTTGTTAGGTTTTCAATTTCAGAACAAGCTGGGTTTCATGCTTAGCTTGTCTATGTTGTTAAAGGGGACCAAGAAGTACTGCCTCACACTGTGAGCCTGCAAGGGACCCCGCAGCCAGCGCCGGCGCTCTCTACACGCTCAAATCAATTCCCCTTCACCCATGCAGCAAAATCCAGACGAAGGCACCGATGGACTTTAGAAAGACTGGCCAGAAGAAAGAGCTCTGCTTTCTCCCCAGCAGCATATCCACTATAAATGCTGTACAGGGGAAGCTACACCCAAGGCAAACCAGAGATCCTAAAAGCTAGGATGTGTTTCCCAGTAAGCAGAAGCCAACTTGGGGGATGAGCCTTGCCTCTGCTAGGTTAAAGAAAGAAGCAGTTGGAGGTGGGCTCAGCTTTGTGCCCCTGTGTGGAAGGCAGATGGGACAAGGCAATCTGCAACTGGAGCAAAAAGCATCCCCTCATGCCAGAGGGTTAAAGTGATGCTTCTCTTATCTAGAAAAATCTCAGCAGACAAGAATGTCAAGAGCAAGAGCAAAAAGAAGAGCTAGAGCAAAAAGAAGAGCTAGAGGAAGAGCAAAAAGAAGAGGAAAAGGAAAAAAGAGAAAAAAAGAGAAAAAATTAAAAAAAGAGAAAACAAGAGGAAAAAAAAAGAGAAAAAAATAAGAGAAAAAAAAGAGAAAAAATAAAAAAAGAGAAAACAAGAGAAAAAGAAAAAGAGAAAAAAAAAAGGGGGGGGGGGGGAGAGAGAAAGGCAAACCCAGCAATCCTAACATGTTAGCCACCACCATGCTTTGTTGTCATACTACTGAATGTTTAAATATTTAGCTTGCTGGCTAACAGACTGCTAACTGCACCTCATTTTCCTTCTCTGGGCAGGAGAAGACCTAGTCTAACCTAATTTATTCTCATTTTTAAACACAGCAGTGCTTCATTAGGAGATTCATGCAAGAAAAAGACATCAAAATTTTATTTTAAATTAAAATTAATAAAGACAATTTCCCAATTTTCCTGGAAAATACTAGCAGTTCATGGGCTTGTGGGCTTAGCTGAGAGGTTGGGAAGGGGACCAAGAAAAAACATAATTTATTATACGCCGGTCTAACTTTTTAATTGAGTATATACAGGCCTTTTGGAGTGAACTTGATTTTTATTTCACCCCAAACTACTATAAGGGTTGCTGTGACACAAAAACAAGGGGCCGTGGCTCCATTTCCCCGGCATTTCTTCATTGGTTTACAAAACCAGCAGAACACGCGAAAAACATTCCTTGAGTAGTGCAAAGCTTGAAAAACTTCTGTTCTGCAGCACTGCCTTGTTGCACACAGCCTGCCATGTAAAGTAAATGAAAAGCACTAAAGACTAGGGTCCTCATCAAACAGAAGCACCCATTTGCTGTTACAGTCTTAGCAATATTTCTCAGAAATAAAGGGAGAAATAGAGGGACAAAAGGTCTAGTGATTTCTACCCATAGCAGAGTCTGATTTCAATCCATTATGACTGCAGAACAAATGTCACACATGCCACTGCAACAAGTTTACTAGAGCCCCTGGAGCTGCCACCAAAACACGATGCACTGCAAAGCACTTGGCCTCAAACTCCCATCACAGTACGCAACGTCTCACAGACACGCAGGGAAGGAAGAAAGGGTGTTTCACTGGTATGCCTACTCCTCTCCTTTCGCCTCTACCTCCTCTCCTGCTTAGGAGTGGTCCTGTGCTCAGTCACAAACCACACAAGAGACAGAAAGCGGCCGTCAGAAGTGCTGAGCTGGTCAGGTCTACCTTTGGTTACCCTCTAAGCTGTTCAAACACTAATAAATTACCCATTTACTTATACTATCCAGATGGCTGCCATCTAGAAAAATAGATTATTATTTGTAGAAGGTTTTGTTCCATCACAAGAATCCTGTAAATAATATATTGGGATCAGAAAGCCAGTACCACGTGGCAACTTTTACACACACCAGCATGGGGGGGGTGGCAGGGAGTGGAAGAAAAGGACAGAGAGACACTTCCTGACCAGCAGTTAGAAGCTAAGAACTTTCACAATGAGCTTATCAAAGAATAAAGTATTCACTAGAGTTAATTCTGCTGGGATAATGAGGTTACTAAGAATAACACTACAGATGGAGAATGAGGGTGTCAAGTAACCTGAAATGTTGGTTTATTAATTGAATTTTGATCTTTTCCTTCCATATTTATTATACTTCTGTATAAATGTATTTGCATGTGTGTATATGTATGTGTGTATTTACATTTTAAATTATACTATGTGTTTATAAACATAAACCAAAGTAAAACATTAAATACATTCCATTTTCATATATATAAGACATCCTAAAATTCTTTATACATCATATTTTCCACAGGAAAAAAAAAAAAAATCACGATAATTTAAATAAGCAGCCTCAATCTCTACTTGGTTTATTTTTTTTAACAAGATTTTTTAAGAGTTCCAAGCAATGTTTAAAGAGAATTGTGGGACTTTAATTGAAATGGAATGAAATGCTGAACCTTTAACAAACTATCTTTCAAATCCTGTGTCCATTATGCACTGAAATGCCTATCCCACAAGATAAAGAAGGAAGAGGTTTTCAATATTCTCATTAAAATCTGACTTTCTCTCATGGTTCCTGTAATTGAGTTTCACTTCAGAGTTGCCATGAAGTTTTGCAGGGAGGACAAAACAGTGATTTTTTGGTAAATGGCTGTATATAGAGAGGGAAATAAATATTTGAGAAGTACTCAGCCCACTTTCTTCAAACACCAGGAAAAAGGACAAAGAATACAGCTCAAGCAATGTACAAGTCAAGAAGGAGCAGCTTTTACAAGGAAAACTTTGATCTGGGTGACTGAATATTACTGCAAGAAATGCAGTCTTCTTAGCAACCCCAGACAAGTTGTCATGATATTATTGCATGTCAGAGTTTACTTCAAGGCGTCCATTTCAGTTGTACCTCTCACACATATTACTATTACATTATTTGATTTGGGCTTTTTACAGTTTTACCTGCAAAATTGGAGAGAAGAAAGAAGAGCCTACCCATAAAAATCATCCCCTGTAGAAGTAAGGAGAGGGCAAAAGGAATTTCTAAAGGCAAGGAGCTGTTAATTAGAGATGGAACAAGGCCAACCTGCTGAAAAAAGTGCTCCAATAGAGGGTTGCGTTGGTTTCTTACATGTATTTTGGGGCAGGTTTGGTTTGGTTTGTTTCAAGACCCATGGGTTTAGCAGGATGATCATAGTCTGTAGCAAAAGAGTTTGAGCTGAGTGAAATAGAGCAACTCCACATAGACTGACAGCTTTGTTAGGTGAGACCACTACACTAGCTCTGTACAAGCAAAAAAGAAAAAAGCAGCAGCAGACAGTGACAAAGCCAGGAAATGATCCAATATTTAGTTTGCTGATAGCTGTACTGTCTTTGTTATTTAAGCTATTATATCACCAGTGTCTCTCCAATTCATTAAAGCCAGTATAATACTGACTAGAAAGTCTCTGGTCACCAAACAGGGAGATGTGTCTCACACATACAAACAATACTGGGCACTTGGCTGAGGAATCAGAAGATACTCAGCACCCTTGTAATTTATTGCACATTATTCATAGCAAAAACCTCAACTCAGGTTTCCTCTCTTTTTTCCCCCCATACTGCTACTTTGCACTTGTGTTAAAAATAGCGTATCTGGTCTTCCCAGCTGCAGCAAACCTGGCTGTATGCATCAAGCACAGTTTAGTAGGGTTTCACCACACTTTTACTGGTACAGAAATAAAACCAGCTTGTGCATGTTTAATACAGCCCCCAGCTTGTATGTTCTGCCTTTACCTGACATTCAGTTGGAAGCTATTACGGTCCTGGAGATGGCACAGATGGTAGTATTTCACAGGATCTTTCCCTACTAATCATCCACCCTTCCAATTGCCCCAGAGCCCTACCCTCTTGGATCAGCTCAGGCAAATCCATTCCCTCAGCAGTATTCACACCTTTCAAATATTTGTACACGTAGTTATAAACCCCTAAGTGGCAAGGCGGTCGTACTGGTCTCACGAAGGCTAGGCAGAGTGAAGGAGCCCAGCATTCAGGCTGCCACATTCTCACTGGGCTGTGGACTGATTCACTCAGCGTCACCATATCAAACAGGTCTGGTCTTTGATATACTATTTAAATGCAGGGACTAAGTGCAAGAGGCCTCCAATCAACAGCAGAGAGCAGGGCTGAGCTCTCATGTTTAGATCCTTGACAGAAATGAACACATTTGCAGTCTGGGTTCCTTCCTGCCCCTGCCATGCGCATTACGCATCTGGAAGTGAGCCCTTATGTGTCTGTGTCTCGGTTTCCTTGCTATACAGCCAGGAGAGCCGCTTTTCTCTCTTGCTGCAGCTCACTGCAAGAACAGCTCCACTAGCTCTCCAGAGCACAGTGCTCTGCAGAAGCACCAAAGCCACTTCCCCTGCCTGCGAGCAACATCAGAGTCTCACGGGCAAGGCAGATGGTGAAGGACACGTCTTTGTGAGACACACCTCTGGGTGTCATGACACTAGGGCAGAGGTACCCCATCAGCTACTCTGGACAGGCGCTAACTGTCAGCAACAAAATTCTCTTCTTCCCCACTCCGGTGGTGCAAGGCTGACAGAGCTCATGCTGCCTGACCTCAGCTTGCTAAATCACAGTCCCCAGAGAGCGTCACTCTCCTCTGCGCCCAGCTATTGCAACTCCACATGGCAAGGCAAGATACTTAAACATTTTCTGTTTCTCATTTTTGTCTTACACCTTCCCCACTGACAACTGCCAGCATCTCCCTTCCAGCCTTCCACTCAGACCAGTCACTCCCAGATGTCTGCAGCCACAAGGCTTCCCACTCTTCATTCAGTACATAGCACGAGAAGAAACCAGGCAGCACAAAGAATGGCCTCCAAGGGATTAACACAAGACACTGCCTCTTGCAACGGATCTGCTCAAGGCAGTGCACTGTTTAAGAACCAAGGCTCAGCAGCCTCCACAGTAACAGGGATATCACGGATGTATCTTGCTTTGTGTTAACTTCTCTCTGCTGTTTTTTCACCATTCTTTCTTCTCCACTTGGCATCTCAGCACACCTGCATTCTTCTGTACATCCCTTTCCTTGTGGTGGCCGCATACAGCAACCAACCCAAGCAATTACTTTACCAGTGCCCAGCAAAAGCTACCTACGGACAGCAGTCAGGTCAGGCACTCCACACTGCCCTGCCAACGCACCTAGGAGAAGCACCTGGGAGGAGAAGGCAAACTCCATTTCAACAGCCCACTCAGCTTTCTAAGCTTTTGCAGACATACACACCAGTCCCATGTATATGCCCACAACAGCTAGCAAGGAACAGGTCAAAAGAAGTAGTGTATGTATATATATCACATTAAATCACGCTGGTTTTCATATGGATTCTAAGAAGGCAGAACTTTCAAAAAGTGTCAAATTAGCACTGTTCTTCCTCTCCCCCCTGCCACTCAGGAGGGAATTAGCTTTCACAGCAAGTCCCAAAGCTGTAGGACTGCACACAGGATACTACAGATTGCAGTTACTTTCATACTGCTTCGGTCCCAGCACTCAGCCCTATACGCAGCATGTAGCCCCTACCAGCTCCCTTCTCTTGCACAGCCCAGTTATAATAACTTGCCCACCAAAAAAACCCCAAACAAGCAAAAAAAACCCCAAAACACAAAACAAACAAAGAAACAGACAAAAAATAGCATCAGGGCATGTAAATTTTGTTAAACTACACATAGAAGAGGTGCCTCTTTAAAGCTTGACTCTTTTCCTCTCCAGAAGACACATGCAGCAGGTTCCCTAGTCTCAGGTGTAGACTCGAGTGATGAAAGAAAAATACATAAATGTTTATTAAACCTTTGTTGCCATTCACACCACCAACTTTCACACCCCAGTGCCAAGCTGTTAACGAATTCCCATGCTGTTCCAGAAGACTTTTCACAGCTACTGTCAGAAAAGGGAAGTTTCACGAGGGCAGCACTCGCTGGAAAAGTCTCTGCTCTCGCCACCATCAACAAAAAATGTTCCCAAACAGCTGTTTGTGGAATAAATGCGTCCTGCCTAAACCATGTGGGAATAAAAAGCTTCTTCAAGTGAGACATGGGGCCTTCATGTAGAACTCCCGATACATACTTGTTTCAAGATTATTTATGCTAAGAATTCTCTATTTACCTAATGACCAGGACTAAAAATTGTCCCTGATAAGCCAAGTGACCACGCACTGGTACATGAGGCTCCAGGCCAGGTGGCAGCTGTGTGTGCAGGCTACAGCTCATATGCTCAGACATGGCATCACCTCCTCGGGGAGCTCTGCAGCTCCAAGCTGCTGTCCAGTCAGGCAGGGCCTCTTTGGGCACACAGACCCCCTCGGGGAGGCAGGGCAGCACCGATCCCTCCGTGCCACGTTTCCGTTCTGGCACCCAGCCCCTGCCATGCTGCTGTGCAGCCGGCCTTGCGAGTGTGAGGCGGCTCTCGGCGCACAGCACGCACCACCGGCCCGAGCTGATGCAGGGCTCTCCGCAAGTGCCATGGTGAACCGCAGCCAAGGCCGGGTGATAACTGCACAGCAATTCTCCCTGCTCTCACAAGTCCTCCTTGCCCCCCACAGCTGGCTCTTTTATTTGCCACTGGAGACCGTGTTCTAAAAGGAACAGGCAAAGGCAAGATGTTTCCCACAGGATGAAGTGAACATGGCTGCTGCTCTCAGAGTCAATCCAAAACATTTCCTCCCCCTGGAAACGGAACACCTTTCCAACTCAAAAGGTGACAATGATTACATGCTACATGACATCTCAGACAGCCTTTACAGTACAAAAGCTTTGACAGGCTCACATTTACTTTGTCCCTGGAGTACATGGGGACACCTACCCACGCCAGTGTTTTGCAGAACGTGTTGCTCAAAGTTACACCGTTTTGGAAAACGCACCTGAGGATCTTCGACTTCTCACGCAGATCCTGTAATTCAGCTGATCGTAAAGTGCAAACAACTAAGTGACTGCTTATCAACATATATTGCTAAATGAAATTAATCCCAAGCAGACTTTTCCTACAACAGGAATGAATAATACAAATAGCTTTATTTTTGTTTTTCCCTTTTTAAATAGAACAGAAAATTGTATTCTCAAATAAATCCTTCTATCAAAAAATAAGCAGCATGCTTCTGTCCACCTTAGTTTACAGGTTATAGTTCAATATTCTATAAATGCTATCATTTTCTCATTACACAAAACAATCTCAGGTATCTACTAGCAGTCTGTCTCTGCCTGTACAACCGAACACACTGCATACTTCAGCCTCATATCTTAAAATCAGCATGACTTGCGGTATTTGCCCAGGATGTATAAAAGATTTTGGAGAACTGGTCCTACTCTCACCAAGTAAGAGATTTGTCACCTGATGGATCTTTAAGGTATTTTCTCTCATTTCTAAATATTATACCATCTGTTGTTTTCTAGTGGAAGGTAATTGCTGCCTTAAAGACAAAAATGCAGAGGTCTTTTTAGACTACAACAAACATTCAACTTTTGTTTTCTAGCTGAGTTATTCAAGCAACACATCCAGCAACAGATTAGTATCTGATCATTGTTAAGCCTATAGTTCAAAACCGCAGTGGCTGTTTCCTCCCTGCACAGTGACTAATTCCCTTCATGAGTCAATCTGTCTCTCCTCCTTGCTATTCTCACAACAGAGAGATGCTGCAAAAGCAGGGTTCCCCCAGGTGAGATGCTCAGCTAGTGTGGATCACTGCACTGCATGGCATGCCTTCTTGGAGCGGATTTCTTGCAAAGCCCATTCCCCTTTGTAAGTGCCAAGAATCAAATCTTGGCCGGCTAATGCAGTGTGTTCCACATGTTAGTTCGCAACGTGTTGAGCAACTGTGTTAACTGAGATGGATAGTGCTGTCAAACAGGAAGCTGGCTCACCAGGATGGAAACAGTGGGATACGCTGACCTTTTACATTCAGAAAAAAAAAAAGTGTCCCTAAAATGATGTTAAATATTTCATATTAAAAACCAAAATGACTACCTTCTCGCAGAGCTTTTATTACTGTATTGTGTAAATAGACACACGTGCATGAGCTCTGCCTTTGTAAACAACCTGAGCCTCTCTCACAGAGCAGAGGCTGACAGAGGAAATGAATCATTATCACCCTGCTTGGAAAGAAGTTTGTACAAAGAGCCTGTGCTACTAACCACTGCCTGGAACTCCTCAATTCACCACCACCGCTGCTCCCTCTGCTCACACGTTCAAACACCTAGCTATACAAAATGGCTAAACTCAAGAGATAAAATACAAATCCCCAGGCAAAGCTTCTATCAAACTACACTAAATGTGCACAGGTTTTATTGGTGACATGGAGATGACACTGAAGCTTACAGGTTTTCATCAAAAAGAGTAAGCACTGAAATAACCCAGTTAATACAAAAAAAAGCCTCTTGAAATGCAAAGTTCATTCCAGAATGATTTTTCCCAACCCACTATCTCCTGCCCATCTCCTTCAAGACTAGGATTCTAGGATTGCTTTTTTCAAGTTGGTATTTTGGGTAGAGAGAGGAAAGTTTTGTTTATTTTAAGATTTCACAGCTATTGGATGATCATCTCTAAATGGAAGGGACTGTGGAGCTTTACAAATGGCTTTGCAGCTATACAACAGGTAAGTGAAAACAGATAAATCAGCCTGTACATTTAGCATTACAACTATTGGCCATAAAGAGAGCATGTATATATGTATATAAAATAATTATATATAATGTATAATTCTAAAAATGGAAGATGATAATATGCTGTTCACAATGGCTCTGATACAGAGAGGAATACTAGATACCATCTAGGTGTTCACCTGAAGGTTCTATCCAGCTTATCTCTGCTAACTTCCTCAAAGCAGCAACCTGCCTTGTGGTACAGAACAAACGTGTCATGAATATGCTGACTGATCATTATCACCATATTTCACACTTCAGCAAGATCCAGCTAATGCTTTCTAGGCAGACTAACAAGGTAGGGCTTGTTGTACACCTAGTTTAAGATTAAGCAATCAACACAACGGATATAACCACTTTGAAGATTTGCCACCAATTTTCTTACTCTCTCGTTACATCAAACAACCTCAGGTGCTGTCTTCTGCCAGTGCAGAGGAAGGAGAAAAGAACTTTATTGAATACCTTGTGCCTGAGCTGCAGAACTGTGGGAATACCCCAGAGCCAGGAGCGCTGTCTCCACCAGCTGGCTAAAGAGCACATCTTTGCGAACCAGAACGAACTCAGCATGCTCTTCTCGATTATCGTATTCAAGAGAGGCGTCCGACTGCTCCACCACACAAAAGACTGGAATCATCAAACCTAGATGAGAAAAAAACAACAAAACACAACCAACAACAAAGCATCAATAAGAGAGGAACAAGAAGTGTGTCATACATCTCTGATTAAAGCTGTAAATTACAACACCTCCTAGAAGGTTCATCTTAAGTGGAAAACTGCCTTTCTTCCCTGTGGGATAGCTTTTGTTTTCTTTCCAAGGGAAATACTGAAGTCTCATCACTTGACTCATTTAAAAACCACACTAAAAGCTCCAGAGAATACAATTCAGGAACAGAATCACAGTCAGCAGGAGGACAAACAAGATTTCCTAATAAGACCTTTTCAACATTGCAGAAATTTTCTACAGATCCATGAATGTCTCTATTCTTTCAGGTCAGAGTTTCTCCACATTCAGCCATATGAAAACCTGACACACAATGCCATGTCTGCTTCTCTCCATACAGTGAATGTATGGAGGAATCAGCAGAGGCTAGTCCCATACACAGTTCTTGGCTAGGATAGGCTTATTTGAACATTTTCAGACTACGGACAGCCCTCTCACTGTGCAAGAAAAAAAACCCCTTCTGTTGATTTTGATGAAAATTATAATCTTGTGTGGGCAAACGATGGTCATCCAGACCCAGAGAGGCCAGTGGCTGTTCTCCCACTGCATGTGTGACAAGAGTGAGAACAGCTCTCTTCGAAAGAGGATCAAGGATGAGGAGGAACCACAGAAGTGGAAAACTCAAGGGGTGGTCTGGATTCAATTTTGTTCTGTTTTATTGTAAATTTACTTTTGTGGTTACAGGATCAAGTCATCTATGGCAATAAATTCTGGGGCATGAACTTGAAGGGATTCAATACTACTGACAGTAGAGAAACAAGTCAATTTGCATGAGACAGCGTTACAGTACTCAAAGCGTGTGCATGGATTGAATCTACAGAACTGCACGGCCATTCCCATTGCCTGTTACAGGCCAGGCTGCAGTCAGGGAGTGGCAAAGGAACAACCATTACCTTCCCTCACAGAAATTTATTAAATGGTTACGTACAATGTGCTAGCCCCTAGATAAATTAGGAAATACTGGAGTAGAAAAAAAAATCTCAACCTAGAAGCAGTTCTTCAAATTTGCTATCTAAGGCTCATAATACCACCAGAAAGTTCACCTCTACCTCCTGTTCTTCAGAATGAAACAGAACTTTCTCCAGTAGCTAACAACTATGAAAAATAACTGAGTGTATTTACGAAAGTCCAGACACAAATCACTGTATTCCTGGATGGGGCTCTTCTTTAAGGGAAAAAGAGAAGAAAGCCACATTTCAGTTCTCCTTCCATATAAAGTTAGTTAAATATCTTCAGGATCTTATTAGTAGCTTCACTATCTACAAACCAATAGTTACATATCCCTTCACCGGAGTCACCTTGCCCTGAAATAGATGCAGTCATACCAGTAACAACTGCTAAGGGACTTATATCTCCCTTGTCTTGAATTTGCAAAGAGCAGATTATTTACTTCAAAATATATTTTAGATACACAATTCTCATTTAGTGACCTATCTGGCATGGAGTAGCTCCCAATTTGACATTCTAACTGCAGGCTACCAGCAGCAGCTAAGAGCCACAGTATCTAGTTGATGTGTTTTAGTTCTTTATTTTAAAACGCATCCCGAAGTAATGTGTAAATAGGTTATGGCATCACATTGATGCTGCTCCCTCCTCACTGCTTGATTCTAGGTTAAACTGATGCATTTTGCAAGTTGAAGCAGCCAAATTCTAACACACAGTGTTAAAATGAAAAAAAAAAAAAAAAAAAAAATCACAGAAAAAAAACCTCTAGGTGCTTTTCTGAAAAGATGGCACAAGGCTGATCCTGTTCCTCTAAAATCAATTAAAAAAATTATATTCCAATCAAATGTTTAAAAAATGCATTTTATTTGTCCGTAAATCATTTAACTAGTTAAAATGAAATTTAACCTCCACAAGCAACAAGCTTCCCTTCCTGTTGAACATACAGTCCACCATCACGCTTTTGGTGGAGCTATTAATGTCTTAACAAAAGATTAAGATACTTCACCAAATGCTGAGGCTATGATATCAATTGCATAAATTACATTTTGGCAAGACAGAAAAAGCAGGTGAATGCAAACTGATGAGAGGGATGCCATGGTGTCTTTTACCCTCCTGCTGGATGCATTCATTGCCACAAAGAAGTCTTTCCACCTTTTCAGCACCTATTCTCCACACCCATTGTTCACTGTCTTGGCACAAACAGGATCTCTAATGCTAGAAATGATGCTGTACATGACATCACTTTATGGATGGCCCAAAGGACCCACAGGGCTCTTGCCTACGATGAGTCTCCTGCCCCTTCCTGCTGCCCATGCTTGCATGGACCCTGCTACAGAAATAGCTTTTGCAAAAACATCTCTGAACTCAGTGACCCAGTGTAACTGATGATAAGCTCCTATTAGTACCTTAAAAACAGAGAGCAAAGGGCAGGTTACCACATCTGCCATTGCTAACCTATCCTCATGCCTCTTGCTATAGTGTCTAGAATCTAAATACCGATCCCATTTTACTAAAAAAATAACAGTACTCCAGTTTATTTCCAAGTAAATCCCACTCAAAGGAAGTTCCATCTGGTCTGCCCTCCATCACACCAAAGAGTTTACCTATAATGTCTCCAATGAATTTATTGCATCAAACTTTTCTGTTTCCTGATGCTATCTGAAAATACTTTAACATACTTCCAGTACATTGGAATCAAAAGAAAAAATACCTGCAGCCAAAGGCCAACATGCTCTTTACACACTGATATACACCACATCTTGCTCCTAGATGCGTGTATTACACCTCCAGCTCTCTACAGGGCCCTTACAGAAAAGCCATGCAAATTAGTCACTGCTCGTTGTCATTCCAGTTGAAAAACTTCGAGCTGTACTGAAGAAAGCAGGAGACCAAGCAGCCATAATGAAGTCTCTCATGCAGCTCTACAGCAATGCAAGTCAGCCTCACTCATAAATGCTGAAGCTCCTCAGCTCTTCCCCTAATGCCCAATCAGTCAGAACTGCTGTCATCCTCCTTCTCCCAGGCATACACATAAAAATGGCTTGGGTCTCTTCTGCACTGAACTTCCTTGCATTAGCTCTGCCAGCTTTAGAGAGATGCTGCAGTGAATGATGCTGCGCAGCTCCTGGTAGCTGACATACGGCACTGACTTTCACACACGGAGAAAACGAGGGGTAATCCCAGGGCTAAAACGGAAACAGTTTGGTTCCTTAAAGAATGAACACAATGCTGGAATGCACACAAAACATTAATAGCGATCACAAGTTATACAAAAGGCTTTTTTTCCTTGATGTTAATTCACTTAACTGACTTAGAAGCAGCTCTTTCGTGCTTCTTGCAGAGCTTTGACTGCATGTAGATAGCATCTGCATAAAATGCTAGGGGAACATAAAACAAGATCCACACAAAGCCTTTTATAAGGACAGCCATACACGAACAAGAATTCCATCTAATTCATGGAAGAGAATAAGGAAAAACTGTTCCCACTATTACCCAGAAGGGCTGAAAGGTTAGCAGTGACAACTACCTTAGTATAACATACATTTTTAAAACAAATTCAGAGATGGGATTTAAGCTCTGGTGTTGCTTCCACAGTACAGCAGCAATGTACAAAGAAGACTTTGTAAACATAGTTGCATTTTTTTTTTGCTGAGACTCTTCTAAGGGGCAGCAAAGTAAAGAAGAGATTATATATGTATCAAAGAGACCTGTGTCCAAATGCACATTTTCTCCTCCTCGTCCATTTCAATCTATAGTTTTATTTTACTGGGGAGCAACCTATTCTTTAAAATAAAGGAAACAAGTATTTCACTCAAGAAGTGAAAACTGTGGACACTCTGCTGCATAAAACATTCATTTTTACCAAAAATAATAATAAAAAAAATTAAGTCAGTTAAACATATTATCAAACTGCAGTCTTGCAGCTCCCTGAAAAACATTTTCAGCTGTAAGATTTGCAAGTTAAAGCTGTAAATTTCTAATGCCCTACTAGAAGGACAAGACAGAGCAGATGCCATTTGTTCATCTGCAAATGATACTTTGTCCACTGCATGTTTAAAGCAAGTAATAAATGTGATGATATCAGCACAGAACTTCTATGCATTGTCCCCTTCCACATAACCATCATTGGCTTGGCACCTAGAGCAAAAAAAAGAAAAGGATACAGAAAGCTGTATCAGGAGGTTAAACTATTTCAGCCACCCACCTCTCCAGCCATTAAATAGGGAGCAGCACTTGCATGTCCTAGTAAGTATAATGTGAAGATGAACCAATAAGAAGAGACACCAATAAAATTTGTGTCTTTTTAGATTAAAATCGGTTTCCATCAGCATAAGTTTTGAGCCCCGTCTAGGTGTTATTTAATTTAATCTAATTTGAACAATTTCCAAACATCAGCTTGATTAATTTCAACAGCATGGTGTTATGGAAAGATTTACTGTACGGGGGTTGTCTAGCAGGGAATTAATAAAGAAGCCCGTTCTTAGCCCTGAGTAACATGAGGTTTTAAGACTTCCCAGATTTCTAGTGGGAATACTTCACAACACAAGCATGTTTTCTTCTGGGAGTGAAACCCACCAAAATTATTAAAAACTGAGATCAAATGGTGGTGTCAAACCCAAAGGAAATCATTCTACAATGGAGAGATTTTTATCAAATGAAGAAAGTGAAAAATAAAGTTTCTGTTGTTGCTGTTGTGCTTTGGGGTTTTAGGTTTTGTTTATTGGTTGTTTTTTGGTGTTTGTTTGGGTTTTTTTAAACAGAACACAAACACATACACAGAGTAATCTCCCTCAAAGACAAAGCAAATTTCTATGGCTGGGAGTTCAGAAACCAGGACATTTATTTGAAAATCCATAAACTACTGAAAACTCTCTTCATTACCACATGCAGAAAACATTTTCCCTAGCAGAGATTGTAACATAGGTCATTGTCCAAGCCAGTCTTTCCAATACAGAGGACAAAAAAAAAAAAAAAAAATTAAAAATCTGGCAACAGCAAGTGCAAAATCCACAAATATTTATTCCCATGCACATCTCAAAACACTGAATTATGAGCAAGTTTAGTTGGACTTCTAAGATAAGACCCTTACCCAGAGACTAGGAAGCCCAATTAACAAAGAGTGGGTTGCCTTGAGGAAATTCTCTAGATAAAGATTGCACGTATTTAACAACAAATCATGCTTCCATACTGGCAATAACCCCAAGGAGCAATTAAACTACAAACATTTCCTAAACTGAATCTTCTCCTGTTTCTTCTTTAGGTGAGAGAAGGGAAGGTAGTCCCTTTATTTATTTATTTATTGTGCTGCAATAAAGCTGACCTTATGTATACTCATTTGGTATTTCATTCTCTTTTTTTCTTTCTTTTAAACAAACTTGAAAAATGAACCTAAATTGAGAGAACTGTTTTAAAAGGCAGAGATCGTCTTCCATTCCGTACAGGAGAGATTTGCCAGTTCTCTTCTTCACATCCTGCAGCTCTAATTGAAAAGGCAGAAACCAATTAAATTTGACAGCTTTCAGTTATTCAGAAATACCTGCATTTCTGCACTAAAGATGGCCATCCTACACGCTAGTGCAACATAAATCCATAATTTCTGTTCTGAAAAACTTAACACTACCACCAAGGTATTAAAAAAAAAAGGTGGGGGGGGGGGAGAAAAAAAAAAAAAAAAAAAAAAAAAGACAGAGAAAGCTTCAAAGCTTCAGCATGTCGCTTCTTCAAAAGGGTGTAAACTGAAAATCCTGAAGTGATCAGAAATTAAAAGCTAGTGCCTATGCTAATAATCAGGAAGTTTCTATTCAAGACTTGACTACTTGAACAGAGTCATTTCAATTGGAAAAGGCCTTTAAGATCACATCTAACAAGAGAAGATAAACTCATAATAAGAAAAAGTCAATTGTATTCCAAAATGTTATTTTCTAAGAGGAATGACATCAAATAGCACTTGAAAAAACCAGGTTTTTGTTCTGATCTCAACAGCGCTTTTACTTAAACCACAGTGTAGCTGTAGCTGGTGGTGATGCGAGATCTCCCCCAGAAAATCCTGCCGAGTCCAGGCTGCAGACAGGGGATGTGCAGCAACAGGCTGAACAGGCACAACCGCACCATTTCCACAGTGACACGCCTACACGACTATTCACAGTCAAGAAGTATCAGCCTTGAAGCAGATCCCGGGTTCAGCCCATGCCCGTGCAATTCAGTGATGAGATGGAAGAGACAGAACTCACACATTTCAGCAAGGGTTAAGTCATGTCCATTAAGGCTCACTTGCAAGCTATGCCATAAATTATAAATATAATTAAATCGGACAGAATATAAGCTGTTGGCACTTAACTTATTTACAATAAATACTTGGTTTGGGTAAATGGACTGTTTCAGCCTTTTACGTATCGAGCACCAGCTTACAACAGTCTCATTATGAGGCTGGGAATTCTTCCACTGTAAATCTTTTTTAATGGGGACTGAAGGAATGACTTTGCAGTTGTTTGTCACTAACCACTCGGAACCACGTGCAGAAAGCTGTGTGTGCACACTGACAGGCGGCCAGCGGGAAATCTCTATGGCAAATACAGGAGACCTTATCGGGATCTTTCCAACTGTACAATCCTACGCAAAACAAAAGTGCCAAGTACCTCATTACAGAACAAGGTTCTGTTTAAAAAGAAGGACCTTACTTTCTGCTAATCTTCTGTTCTCCTGTGTGCTCTGGACAAAACATATCTGATTTTGCACATAACCAGTAATGCGATGCTGTTAAACTCCTACTCTTCATGGGTTTATAAGGCCGTTGCAAATAATTTGTTCCAGGATGCAATTTGGTAAAGAAGAGCTCAGTCCACAGATGATTTTAATACAATATTTGCCAAAGAAACAAAATCGTGTTAAATAAATAACATTACATTATAGAATTTTTCTCCTTAGCAGGGCCAGAGGAAGTAAAACTAAGGACAATATCTTTTTCCTCCTCCTCAGTTATTTTTTCTGGCTCTACATATTCAATAAAGCTGTAGGCAGGAAATGCATTTCTACATACTATATTTTAGCCTATGGTGAATGCAAACCACAAGATATTATTTACATCCTTCTTCAGCTTCCAGTCCCTTCTGTGGCTTCAGTCTCCCAACTATCACAACTATCCAGATCTCAGGAAATCTTATAAAGAAGTCACTAATGTCTCTGCAGATGTCCCTTGCTTCTGACAGCTTAACTAGCCAAAGAATCCTTCTCCTAGATGAAATAACAGCTTTATGTTTAACATGAAATATTCCAAGCCGCTATCCCACCACAGAAACGTATTATGAAACTCATAACTTGATTTGATAATATTTGAGTTTCTAAAAAAAAAAAGCATAAAAGAAAAGCTGTATTCAGAGCATGTGCTGATATGAACAAGAAATGAGAAATAGAGAGGGATATGAAGTATTTACGTCTAGCACAGTCTCTCCGGCTGCGTGCCTGAGTAACAGAAGTGTTACTCACAGGACATGAGGCCTTTTCTTTGTCCAACAGGATCGGCTGTTTCTGGTAACTACCCGTCTTTGCTAAACTAATCGCACTAACCCAACCCAAACTTTGAATCTGCCACGCTGGTTGGGTTCCAAGGGCAAGAAATGGAGCAGCCTCGGGGGCTCTGTGCTACCCGGTTAGCCCAGGGACAGCCATGCGCAGGGCAGCCAGGACGCAGAAGCAATTGAAGAGGTGAATTAAGCTATTCCAGTTCTCCAACCAAATGAGTCAACAGTGAGAGCGGTGATAACCTAGACCTCAAAATATGGTTTGAAGCAGGCTCAGCTGGGGAGGTACCAGCACCGTGCACTCCGCCAGAGCCGCATGCAGGCTTTCCAATTCACAGAGTACAACCATAGAAAAATTTAGGTTGAAAAAGACCTTTAAGATCATGGAGTCCAACCATTCACACTGAAAGACAAAGGTGAAGACACTACAGCTATATTTTTTTTCCTAAATAAAATAGCTTAGTTGTTTCAACTTGTTTCCCAGTTTAAAAAAAAAAAAAAAAAAAAAGAAGAAAAAATAAAAAAATAACACACAGCAGTACTTTTTAATATGAACTAATGGAAAATATACTGATTTCACTCAAACCTAGTGAAGGAAACACTTTCAAATTAAACTGGCTTTTTTTTTTTTTTTTAATCATCTTAAGCCATTAATTTCCTATAAGTTTTAAGTCTTGGTTTCTGTAACTTGGAAAAGGTTTAGGGTTTGGAAAAGGTTTTTGGTTTGGGGGACTGCTTTCTGTTGCTTTTCTCTCAACTACGTAACAAAACTCGCCTAAGGGGCTAAGACTCTACGCCAAGTTCCACCCAGAATTAATTTTAATGACCAATGTTTTTAAACCCTGAAAACTGGAACCACTAATAAGCCCTTAACTTCAGTGGTGCTAGCAGATGCCACCATATTATGTAATTTTTTAAACGAAAAAAACCATCTTCTAGCAAAAGCATTTTAATGAAGGTTCTATTAACTAGTCTCCCGGTACCGGGATAAGTCCCCTGGAATGTAACAGAAAAGCTTTCGTAGCTGGTTTGAGGTTTTATTTCTGGAGAAAAGCTGTGTACTACAAACGGGCCTGGATTTTGATCTCCACTGTGACCCACCAGCAAGCTCTTTTCTCCTTCGTGTCTATTCCACTGTGAAGTACTCCATGGCAAGAAAAAGAAGAAATTGTATCACCCCTCTTCCACGTTACCAGATTAAAATAGCTGATGCAGAATCTAATGTAACTACTGCATCTACGTCTCTGTCTTCAAGCCCAATTGCAGGCTCCAGCTGTAAGACAAGCTGAATGGATCTGTAATTGTTGTAATCATTGCCTCTTTCTCTCATGTCTTTCAGATACTGGCAGCATTAGAAAACCTCATTTCTAAGTGACAATGTCAACAGATAGAGCAGGGCTGTTTACAGGCAGAAGTTACAAGTACACACGCAGTAGGACAAGCCACATTAAACACTGTCTCAGAATAAATGCCATCAAACTCAATGGTTACTGACAGAGCCCTTCAACCTGCTGTGCTTTCAGCAAAGGTTCAGCTACTGCTACGGCAACATCCTTACTAGATCGTGTTTTTCTGGTATAAGGAGACCACAGAAATCTTCATCAGAACTTCAGCGGGAAAACGGAGGAGAGAACCACAACCATGAAAAAGTAGGGGCTGCTCCATCATTCCATTCACTAGAAAGTAGCTAACTTCCCCCTCTGTCTTCCTTTTCACCAGTCAATATGCAGAAAGTCTTCAGACAGCCTGCACCCACAGCCCATTATGGGTCAGGAACCAGCATCTGGGGTAGCACTTCACATTTTCACAAAGACAAGATCACACATTTGACAAGTATCCATTTAAACATTATTCTTTTAGGAACATTTGCTTTTATTATCCAGCAGCTCATATCAATCTAACTATCACATCTTTATCAAACACATCATGAGGGGGTGGAACAAGAGTATTCAAGCATGCACAGGACACTTATTTTGTTCAGTCAGATAGTGATATTTTGGGGGGAGAGACTGGAAAGGACCTACCTACAGGCTGACCTGCTGTCTGTGGATGCACTTGTTAAGAGTCAACAATCCATGCTTTTGGGGCTCAACAGGATGAACTGCTTCAACGTTATGTACACAGACCTACACTGGAGAATGAGATACTTCTGCTCGTGTGAATGCATGTGCTCTCTGAGAGGTGTTAGCCAAAAAAAGCAGATTACATCTGCTCTCCAATGGTTCAACTGGCTCACAGTTAATTTTTGGATGCCATGCCCAAGGATTTATAAAGCTGTATGGTACAAGGCTACCGTAGAGAGGATGTCTCTTTCCATGT
Source organism: Todiramphus chloris collaris (assembly GCA_025345505.1). Lineage (NCBI taxonomy): Eukaryota > Metazoa > Chordata > Aves > Coraciiformes > Alcedinidae > Todiramphus > Todiramphus chloris. The sequence continues at coordinate 5,591,612 of JANVCC010000022.1, forward strand.
ATGGTACAGCAGAAAGGACACTTCTGCTTACAGCTCCAGGATTCAGCTTCAGAGGAAATGGAGAGCTAGGTTCCCTTAGCCTTGGGCCTTCAACTACAGTTAGGTCCCTTTTCAAAAGGAACACAGCTGCAGTGCTGCCCAGCACAGGGCCTTTCTGGCAGTAAGGTTTTAACTAGAAGACTGAAATGGTAAAGATGACAGAAGAGTCAGACCCAGTTAGCGATGGCTTAAGAGATCAGGTACTGTTATTGGCGTGCATGTGACAGATTTGGAGAGGGGAAAAAGAGGAAACAGCACAGCTTCTTTATTTTGAAGGAAGAAGAAATCTTTTTTACTAGTTTCTACCCGTCCATGGCATTCTCTGAGCTAATCTCTTTGGCAAGTCGGTATGACACCATGATCATATTAATATAATCAGGAAAGTTCAAATCGATGACAGAAATGCTACATTCTTTATTATGCCAAACCCAGACGCTCAGATAATGCCTAACTTGAGCCGTACTGTCAAGCAGTACGCCTACTTACTGCATACTCGATCATAGGAGTCCCCATATGAAGTCTACCATCCAGACTTCTAGCATGAGCAAGAAATTCTACTTAAAAAAAAAAAAAAAAGGAAAGAAAAGGAGAAGAGAAAAAACAAAAGGAAAAAAAAAAAAAACAGAAAAAAAAATAAGCCCACACTTCTGTTACTCTGCATTTTCACTAAGTGTAAAAATTGGTACAGTGTATGACAGGTCCACCTCATTTTTCTTAATGATGTTTTTATTATTCTTTCACTCAATTAAAGCAGAAATGGATATTGCATCTTCTGACTGTATAATTGTTATTGTAATCTGTTTTCGATCACTGCTTGGGAAATGGGTCCAAAACAACATAAACTATCCACAGCCTCAGAATACAAGTCATTTTCTTTTACTACGATACTTAAAGAGACATCTATCATGTTGCTCTGCTAGCATGTTTGTATTATGGCAAAAAAGTTATTTCTAAGTTGGGAAAAGAAATTATGAAAATCACCTTTTACTCCAAAGTATTGTATAACTCATAATTTATAACTACATTTCTTAATAACGAATCACAATAATAAAGCTGAAAATTGTGCACATCTAAATTTAATATATAAATAATGGAAATTCATGTAAGCCAAAATATGCTCAAAATATGAATTTATAATACTTTCAAAAAATAGTCTGGTTGTAGTTTTGAAAATTACATGCTTCATTTCCAATATACGCCTGTCAGCTATATTTATGACAAAACACTCTCTGTGAGTTTAGATTACCAAGATGGTAAATCCTTCTATGTGAGTTTCCTCACTTATCTGAAGTTTCCATCCCAATTCAGACAAAGTCAGCAATGTCTAGAGAGTGAAGTGTCGGCGATACGCAAGACAGGCTAATCCAGCCACTTCTCAAGGTTATAGAATAGAACATTAAACAGAGAGAAAGTAACCTCGTGGCTGTATGCAGTGATACAAATCATTGGTTCTGATACAAGAAACTCCCCTCACATTTCTTGCCAGGTTTAGTACTTTTGAAAAGATACTCTGTCAATAGTGTCTCCATCTCAGCATGTGTCTTTGGGAAACAAATAAGGAGGGAGCATATTTAAGTGGGAGACCTTTCTACTGCACTCTGAAAATGCAGTGGGCAGAGAGTTATCTCAAGAGATGCTGCAGCTTCATATAAAATAAAGTCTGACAGGTTATTTTTATTAATCTTCTGAGCTTTTTTACCTTGCTGACATTGCTACTAACAAGGTGCAGTTGTGTTCATACAGTTTAATATAGCATGCTCGTCTGATACAAGGACAATAGTTAGAGCAAAATGACTGACAACTTTTACTATTAGCCTGGTATTTTTCTATTTAGAAAACAAGTCCTGTGCTCAAATTCTTATCTAGAGCTACCTGTCTCTTCAAGTTCTTTCTGTTCCCTTTACACAGCTTCTGTCAATAATGACAGTCTTCTTTTTTACCTAACGTTGCTGCATGTAACATCAATAATCATTCAGCATTTGACAGGAAATTTAAAATATATCTTGAGCTCAGACAGGAGATCTCTACCCTGGCATCCAGTTTACCATACTAGCAATGCAGGGCAAACGCTTATCTTTTAAGCAATCCTGTAAATTATTTGTGTAGCCTTATTTCAAGTAGAAATGCCTCCAGAGGTTTTATGTAAGTCCTCAGATATTACAACATAAATGTTGACACCTTTAAAAATCAGATTAAAATGACACAAAAAAAAACCCCAAAAACAACAAAACAACACTAACCTTTCAAACGTTGTTTATAAAAGTTTCACAATGTCAGCAGACTTAAATTGCTCATAGACAAATTATGACATTTTGATATATTTGTTAATGTTCAAAAGATACCAATAGGGCTAGTATATGTATTTAAAAAAAAAAAAAAAAAGAACCTTCAAATACTAGTTCATGGGGTTTTTTTAAAGTTCTCTAAAATAAAGGAAATAAAATTGGCTATATGAAATGAATTCTTTTTCCCTTACTAATATTTGGACCGATGCAAATGAAGACAGGGACAAAGTACGCACAACAGCTGCAGTACGTGCTTTTGGACAGGAACTCCAGAGGAAGGAAAAAAATTCCTAACTGTAGAACTGCGACAATATGGACAACATGAACTGCTAGCAGAGAACACATCACACATGAAAGTCAACACTTGTGAATGACCACAAGAACCTCATCTAGATGGGCTAACAATTCCCCCCCCCCAAATTAAACAGCAAAGCATATTTTCTGTCTTTCATACCACTAATCAATGTAAACTCATTTGTATGTAACTCCACGGCAGAGGCACTGCTGATGAGCATTCTGCAACAAGTACAAAGCTTGTTGGAAGGTATTTTTTTTTTAGTATGGCTAAAGGCTAGAAAATATTTCTTAAAAGCGATCAAATAGCTGCCTTTTGTCTGATGTGACTATTTCTTACATCTGCATTAGGGACACTTGCCATCGTGGGGACCAACGGCTCTGACCCAGGACATTTTATACGCTAGGAACCAATTACCACAAGACAATTTTTTCCCAGCTAGGAAGGGCATCGGTTCCTCACTTGACACAGAGGGCTGGTTTAAAATCCACTCCGAGCTTCAAAAGGAGAATGCGCTTGTTCAGAAGTTACAGAGTCTGAATCAGGCACAGGTTATCTTGACCAAATCCCCATCGTATCAATTCAAAGGGACTTGGTAATACTTTGTATCTTGAAAAACCGGGCCTTTAATCCTAAAACACAGCAGTAGTTACTAATTGAACTAAATTACAAGGGATGGCAATTAAAGGCCTAACTTATCTATGCCTTGCAATTTGGGATTTGAAATAAAAATCTTTGCAAGTTTTACAGATTCTCAGTTATTTTGAAAAGTTTAAAAATAAGATTTAAAAGCACGTTGGGGATTGTTCAACCACAAAAATAGGAATTTTCCTAAACAGGTCCCACAGCTGTTTGGCGAATATAAATACACGACTGCAGTAAAACCGTCTTCATTTTACAACATCATAGATGTCATATTGCATCACCATCTCCTGTGTCAATGGGAGTGACAAAAATCTTACAGTCCAAGTATTTTACTTCAGCTCCAAATCACCATTGTGATTTTTCACCATTGCCCTTTTTCCTCCCCATTCCACGCAGACAGGTTTAAGGAAAACAGCAATAATAGAAAGTAGCTGCAAAAATAAATATTCTGACCAGTATCTCCATGAAGATTATTAAGCTCACGTAGTTTTAAAGGTGTTTTAAAGTAACTAATGTCATCTGAAAGTCTGTGTTACAGACTAGAAATTTTTAATATGACATAGCTGTCTGTTGAAATGACGACTTGATTATAATTATGTTATGCCAGCTTTTTTCTACCTTTAAATCTAAATAAAATATTCAGTACAGTACAATAATTTAAATAAAGCCTCGCAAAAAATAAGTATTTTAGAAAAGAATCTTTAAATGTCACTTTTAAGTGTTTATTCATAACGGTAAAAGTTTAATAGCTTTTCTTCCTTCGGTGTCCAAATTTTTCATCTAACTTCTGAGTGAGAAATTTGTCATTGTTTATTTTTTTTTAAACATGTTCTCCCTGGCAGCTTTATAGCTTTTCATATGATTTTGCCATCTTCTTCGGGCATAAAAACAATACTGGGGAGTCACTGACAGACTCACCTTGGCAGGAGTTTTCAAATAGTCGCCCTATAAATAATTGACAGTAAATACTCTCTGTTCTATCCCAGTGAAACTAAGAAAAGGCAGGAACCAATTTATAAAAAAGCAAGGGGGAGAAAGGGGGGGTGGAATTGGCTTTTTCAAAGATGTTGGTTTCTTTTCTTGCCTTTGGTTCATGAGAATAATAACATCCCGTTAACTAACGTGGCCATTGGTATGGGGCGGGGAAGAAGCCGGGAGATGACTTCAAACACTTAAGAACTGTTTCAGGAAAAAACTAAAAACTTACTACAGCTAATCCTGAATTCAAAATTGTCAGTGGCTTTCTGCAGATGCAACTTAGAGTTCCAAAAATACTCTAAACATCAAATTATGCCTAGGTCATCGAATGGGTGGATACCCTATATTCTGTTTAATGCCTATGTTCAATTGCACGTATGTTTTAACCAACTGTGTCTTTATTTTAATAACAGACCAAGTACTGAAAACACATAAAGAAGGACTATTTTTCTACCTAAGCAAAAATACAGTTGATACACTGCATGACCCTTCAGGAGTGACTGCTCTGTATTCTATTTACATGACATAATCTGATTGGAAAAGGAGGTTGGGGGTGGAAATCAGCAAAAAGACCAGAAACTCGTTTTTAACATCAGTCATGAAAAAGAAATCACTGTCTTGCTTTTCCCATTGTTCCTGTTAAATTAGAGGTCTCATTGTCATTATGTATCAGAAATGCATAAAATCCAAGAATTTATATTTCCACATAATCCCTACTGAGTTATATCAAATTACAAAGCAACATTTTCCAACTATTCTCCAAGAGATAAAACATAAAATATATACACATACTGCTGGTTCCTGAACTAATAACAATCTGTGGCTTTCATGCTTCTGTATCTTGATGCATTTAATCCTTTCAGGCAGCAGCAAGATATTCTTCGTCTAGGAACCAGGCAGGAGGACTATCTAAAACTTAACCTTTCACTTTACTCAATTCATAAGGACAAGGGAAACGTGCTTCCTTACTCCATTCAGGATGCCTTTTAGAGCTTAATGCTAACTAATGGTTTAGAACAGAGGAGCAAATTTGATCAAGCTGTACTCTTCTGTCTGCACAGAAGTGGATTTTCTCTCCAGTAAAGTACTTCAAATCTTTCTAAAAGATATAAAAGGTAGTACAAAACCTGTGACGTTTTTGCAGAAATATTTCAAATAGATTTTGATAAAAGCTCTTTAATGATCCTCAGTCGGCATTTCTGTTGCCCCAGAATTAAAGCAGATTTCTAACTATAGCTCACGCAGACAAGACCGTCATACAGCAGAACTTTACGGGGCTTCCAGCAATTAGCAGCAGCGCTCTGAAGAGTCACTGCATCCGCATTTCTGGTACATCCGACTGTACGAGCGTGGTAACCACAGCTACTGATTAACATTCTGATCATGCAATTTAGTTTGAATTGTCTGAAAGTTTTCTCCTCCATTAATATTCTGTAAATTAAATCACCCATTTTAACAGTTAAATGACAAAGAATGTATTACTATCAGACTGCCTCAAACTAATCTAACCAGCAAATTTTTTGCAATCATTTCCTGTTCCAAACTTGAACACGTTCCCTTGGCTATATTTTGGTTCTACATTCTCATTTCAGCGAATTCTAACTTCAAAACAGCTCATTCTGCATACTGGCATTTTAAGTTGCATTCAGAGACTTTCGGTACTTATTTTCCACCTTCTTCAAAATCATCACATACACATATACATGCACATGCACTCATACGCGTACAGGTTCATGAATTGCAATCAACAATTTTGCAAATCTAAGTTTCCTAGCCATTAATCATTCCCCCCCCCCCCCTTTTTTTTTTATTCCTTATGGAGTGAATTACTAACTGAGAGGAGACGCCAATTCTAGTAAGTGAATGTTACCCAACAGGGATATAAAGCTGTCAACACCATAGTGCTCTTGTTTGCTCTAAACTCTCTCCCAGGCTTCATATGTTTTTTAAAGTGATATTAGCCTTTTTTTTTTTTCCAAGAGACCTTTATAAAACCTGCCTCTCCTGAACATCTGAGCTCTTGTGCTTTACTACACCCAGGTTTTAAAACAGACTTGTTAGATCACTGCTGAAAACAGTTTAGAAAGCACTGGGTTAGTCAGGCAAACCAAAATTGAACTCTATCACATGGGACCGATGCTAACAACATCGTAAACAGTACCAAAACTTTTAAATCCCCTATTAAACACAACCTTTAAGACCCCATTTATCTTTTTAGTGACCTTCACTAGTTTATCATAGTTGCTGTAATGGCCCTTTGAATTAAGTACATTCAGGTTCAGAATTAAAAAAAAAAAAAAAAAGGAGAGTCGTAAGGCAAAATTTCTCATGAGAATAATTGATTTTCTGTCTGCACTACAAAAGTTTATTTTAAAACACTTTTTCACACATAAATCTACAGCGCTATAATATTTCTCTATTGCCTGGAGAAGTCAGTGAAAAATAATTGTAGCAAACACTTCAATTATAAAACTTGTTACCAAAGGTCATCAGTCTCATCACAGCACTAGATAGTTGAGAACTTATCGTTCTGTGCTCAGGGATTAAGTTCAGAAAGAGATATTATTACACCAAAAAGTCACTTGACAAGTAGGAAGACATTTCAGCATTCACATACCTAAGGCCCAAAATGAGATGACATAAAAAAGGATTGCTAGCATCTGTCTTTGCTTTCAAAACCTTTAGATACACTCTATAGAATAAAAAATAAAATAAAACCTAAAATGGTCTCTAGTTTCCAATAAAGTATTTCAATTTTTTTCCCAAATGAAATTCACATTCAATAAATATTAGCACTTCTTAAAGGGTGAAAATTAAGAATAAACTGCAAGACTGATAACTGAAGCATTAGATGTCATTTCATTACGACTTTCAACAGTTTCCTTTTTATCAAACACTAGAAACAATACTAAAAGAGCCTTTATTTGAAGAGAAGTTTTATTCTAATGTGTCAGTATATGAAAAGTAAGCCTTCCGCGAACAGCTACAGCTGCATTTCACAACTCAAGTGAAAAAATTACTAGCACTACAGTGTTCGTTAGAAAGATACAGACTTCCAGAAATACCAGAAGCAGTGCGACCTGCATGCAGAGGAAGATCGCTTGGTCACACAGGTTCTTAAAGATCAAACTTGAAAAAGGGCAGAGGGAAAATATCTGGAAATGAACCATGTTGATTTATCTTGAGAGCATTTCCAAGACGAAAAAAAAAAAATAAAATCAATTTTAAACAGCACCATTATCTTATTAAAAAAATCTGCCTTAACTAATTTAGTATTGAGTATTATAGAACCTAGGTAAGTATTCAGACAAGAATAATTTTCTTCTTGCTTTCAGTATCAATAAGGAGTAATGAATAAACTCTATTATGAATAGCCTAAAACCAAAGAGATTGAGACTGTTTAAAAACCACCACCTAGGAAAAAAAAAATAAAAAAATTACTCCTGCATTTCCTATTCCCCCACACTTTTACACTCCAGTCTACACCAACTTCATAAATGAGCTGAAGAGTAGTGAATTAAAATGTAAGCTCTTAAAAGTTTGTTTTCAAAAATGAGTCTTTGTCTTAAGTGGAAGAAATCTTCCATAACTTAATAGGCCAGATTCAAGCTGATCCACTGATACAACTATAAAAGCCAGCAAATTTCTCTTGGCTAATGCAGCTGCAATTAGATAGCAACATATATACGTTCTAAAACATTTTAAAACATTCCTTTAAAGTATATTTCTATGAATGCCCCAAGGAAAAAAATGTTAGTTCTAACATTCTCTTTAAAATCAAGCAGCTATAATGCCTCAGTCTCTCTCGAGAAAAGCATCCAAAACTACATACATTACTTTTTATATTATTAACTTGTTAATTTTTACAATTAGGCAGCAAATTATTCCTCCACCGATTTGTTAGTGGAATAGTACTACAGGGCTTTACAAAGCTGTTTCTTCCTTTGCCATACATTAGAAGGACACAGAGAAGAGATTTAAAAAACCAACATATCCAAGAAACGCAAAAAAAAACCCACCCCAACTGGTGAGATCTCTTACCCTTCATTAGGTATATAAATGAATCCTATGTTTTTAAAATGAAAGAAAATCTGCAGACCCTTAGCAAACTTCAGCAATTAGGAAGACTATTGAGCCAAAGAGATCTAAAACAAGCATCTAATGGTAAAATTGCTAACTAAACCTCATGTAATAGAGAGTCATGTGACAATTGTATCAATGTATCTATTGAAATGTCATTTACACAAACCCTCCGTGTATAAACAACTACATTTATGTGTTTTAAAACACAATTTTAAAACACAAATACAGAAATATGTTGTTTTGAAAAAAGGTAAAGTTATTTGTGCCCCGTCCTGCATTATCTTGCTTGCAACATCTGGCTAATTTCAAGATTTTTAAATATAGTTTTTCTAACATGAGGCTGCACTGTGTCAAACACGACAGCATAGGAGCTAAGATGAAAGAAAAGAGGGCATTTAAGAGAAGTAACTGGGAAGTTTAGCTGCTTGGAAGAGGGAAAAGAAACAAAAAAGCAACCACACCTGTCACTTAAACACGCTCTGAACACAAAAAGTGACGAGCGACTAGATAGCAAAGCAAGGATGAAAGGTAAAGTGTTCTACAGAACTGCACTAATGCTGCAAAACTAAAGCTCCAAAATTTTGCTGAAAGAGCTGAACCTTGCGCGCGTTTTGCCCCGTCCCCTTTTACAACTGCTACAAAATGCTAGTTAGGGAAAAAAAAACCCAAAACGCTAAATGCAAACATAAACGGTGCCATGTTTTGCACCGGGAGCCCCCGTTCTCAGAGCTGTGACGGTGGGTGCAGCACACCCAGCTCACGTCAGCCCACCGGGCTGCCTGCACCCAACCCGCAGGCGATGCCGTCTCTCGCCGGCGCAGCCCAGGCCCGCCGCACGGCCTCTGCCGTGCCCTCCGGCAGTCCGACACCTCTCCTGCAAAAAGCCACCAGTGTAGCGCCCAGCTCTCCCCGGTTACCCTCTGGCAGGATTAGGCCTGGCCCTTGGGGAGCCGCCCGGCTACAGCCCGGGCCTAGGGGTGGCCTCTTAAGGAAGGAGGCCTTCTAACGAGCGGGTGCTACACGCCGCAGACCTCGGCAGAAGTCTTCCGCGGAGCCCTAACACCGCAGCGGCGTGGAGCTCCTCAGGACAGCGGGCAGCAGCACGGACCTGACGGCACCTCCGCGCACCGTGCCGACCCTGAGCGCAACGCTCCGCGCGCCCTGCACAGCGGGAACGCCGAGACGAGGGGGGCCGCGAGGAACCGGCCGGTGGTGCCACCGTGAGCGCGGCCGCACGGTTACCTCCCATGGGCTTGGTGACGGCGCCGTTGGGCCTCCCGCGGGTACCCATGGGGCTGCCGTTCTGCTCCAGCCTGGCCACCTTCCCGGGGGGGGGACCTTTGACATCGGGGCTGCCGCTGCCTCTGTCGGGGCTGTCCCGCAGGCAGGGGCTCTCACTCCTCCGCTCCATATTCGGAGACGCAGCTCCCGCTGGCAGGTCGCAGTAGAAGGAGCACGGACCTAGGGCGAGAGAAACAAGGGGCGCTTCAGCTGCTGCCGGCCCGCGCCGCTGCTCGGCACACCGCACACCCGGGCCCCTACAGCGCGTCCCCCGGGCGGCTCAGGCCAGGGAATCCGGGAAAGCGCCGGCCGGGCACGATGTCGTTCCGCGCCCGCCGAGAGCGAACGGTTCGGCCCCGACGGGCACGTCCAGGCTGCCTTGCCCGTAAGCCTATGGCCTCCTCACCCATAAGCAAGCCCGGCTCGCGGGCCCTCCGCGGCGGAGATGTGGGTCCTGCCACCCGGCCACAACCTGCCGCGGGCCGCCGGGGGCAGTCAGCTCTGCGCCCTGCTCACTATCACAGCGGGCAGGCCCTCCAGCAAGCAGGGAGCCCACCCGCCCGCTGCAGCCAGGTGCTGAGCTCGGGTCCGGCCTCAGTCCCGGCCCGCCCCCGGGGTCCGCGGGAAAGAGGCTGTAAGCCCGGCGGCCCCACAAGCATGCCCCCCCCAGTGCCGGCCATCTATGTAGCCACGGAGTAGCCAGCTGCTGGCGAGGAAACCTCTAGCGAGCGGCGCCCTGCCGCTGTACTTACTGCTTATAGCCTGTCTGTAAGTTGGCTGAGTTGGGCTCTGTCCATGGATCAGAAGTAGAGAATCCAGGGTGGAAAGTTTTCTTGTTTCCTTCTCTCACGCCGCTTTCTTCTCTTCTACTTTCCCCCCACACCCAGCCCCCTCCTTACCCTCCTCCGGGGGTGCCGAGGCGGCGGGACCGGGCGGCTGCCCGCGCTGCGCGGGGCGGCAGGGGCCGAAGCCCCTTCCCAGAGAGTCCCGGGTGGCGAACGGAGCGGAGCTGGGAGGTCGGGGTGAGGGGGCGGGGAGCCGCGGGGCCGCCGGCTGCGGCGCGGAGCAGAGAGGAGAGGGAGCCGACTTCTCACACCTTCAGCGGAGAAAATCAATACCGGGAAAAACGGGGAGAGGAGAAGAGGCGGGAGCGCCGCTCTCCCAGGCTCCGCGGCGGCGGCGGCGGGTGCCTGGCGGCACGGGGAAGCGGCGGCGGCGGCCCCCGGTGTGTCACTTTCAATCCCTCCCTCCTCTGCCAGCGACAGCAGCGGCAGGAGGGACTCGCCACAGAGAGTGGATAAACGGTTATTAGTTGCGTTGAGTCATCGAGGAAGAGTGAGTCCTTTTTGGGGTTGTCCTTGGTTTCGGGTTCGGTGTGTGTGCACGCCTGTGTGTGTGTGTGTGTGTCTGCCTGTCTGTCTGCGCGGCGTTCCCGTCCCAGGGCTGTGCATCCCAAACATCGCCACCCCTCCTCGCCTCCGACACCCCTCCCCCTCCCCGCCCCCCCGCAAAAATCAAGTCTCGGTGCTATCTGGGGATCGGGCGCAGACGGGCGCGCAGCAGCCCACCCCTCCCGGCCCGGCCCGCCCCGCGCAGCCCCAGCCCGGCCGGCCCCGCTGCGCGCAGCGGTGGAAGGCAGAGACCCACCTGGCAGGAAATTAAACACCAATAAATAAATAATACATGTCGCACACGAAAAGCGAGCGCGATGCAGCACGGAGGGAGGAGTGGGTGGGGAAGGGGAAGCGCGGTAGGATGAGACAGTGGTGACAGGAGGGACCCAGGGCAGAAGGGCGTAAGGACAGGGACAGTCAGGCTGGGGGGAGGGCCGAGAGGGAAGGAGATGAGGAGGAGGGGCCGGGGGAAGAGTCGGGGAACGACGGAGGGGAAGCTGGAGTTGGGGGGACCGGACCGACCGGGGAGGAGCAAAGCTGCCGCCAGCATCCAGTCCAGGAGCTCGGGTCCGTCCGACGCAGCCGGTGCGGCCTCGCCGCCTCCTGCAACGCGAGCTCTCCCCCAGGGGAGCCGAGCGACGGCGATGGACCCTCCTGCAACCTCTCCCCATGGGAGCGAGGCGGCAACAACTTTTCGCGGTGCGGCGGGAGCTGCCGCCGAAGGGCCGGTCGCGCTTCCTCCGGGACGCCGAGAGCGGGCGGGTGGCCCGGCCTGGCCCCTACCTGGCGGCCCCGCCGTCGCCCTCCTCTCCGCGCCCGGCTCCAGGCAGTTACCGGGCTGTCCCTGAATAATTGATAGCAGGGTCCGGGAGGAGGGGATAAGCTGGCAGGGAAGTGCTGCTGCTGCCGCCGCCACCACTAAATTATTTAATAGCAGCGCTTCGGGTAGGGCATGACAGCGCTGGCTAAGTGCAGCCAGCGGGGAGGGGAAAGCTCCGGCGGAGAAGTCGCAGCGGGGCGGGATCGGGCTCCTCGCCGGTCCCAGGGAGACCAGCAGTCGGCCGGCAGGCGGTCGCCTCTCCCTCGGGTGCAAGGTGCACCCGCGCCGCTCCCCGGGGCCGGCGGCGGCGCGGGCGCTTCCTCCGGCGGGGCCGTTCCCGGAGGGGACATGCCCGGCGTCGCCATGCCCGGCGTCGCGCCCCGAGGGCTCGCAGCGCCCCCTGCCCGGCCCGGGGGGCGCAGGGGAATGAGCCGGCGGCCCCGCGCCGCCAAGCCCTCCCCGCCCGGCGGCGGAACGAGACCCACGTTAAGGTGGACCGAGAAAATCCCCTACGGCGCGGAGGGTGGGCGGCGGACGGACGGCGGAGGAGGAGGGGGAACAACGGGCTCTGAAAGTCCCCTTTGCCTCCCCCCTCTTTCTCCTCCCCCGCCGCCCGTCTGCCGCTGGCTGCTTGCAGGAGGCCGCCCTGCCCACCGTGCCCCCTTAAGAGCTCTGCCTTTTACGGTGGCGCCGGAGGGTCAAAAAAAAAAAAAAAAAAAAGGGGGGGTAAGGGGGGGGGGGGGAGGGGTAGCGGAGAGCCCCCCGCCCAGGTCCCGCCGTGGCCGGGACGCAGCGGGACCATCGCCGCCAACGGGCAGCCCTGGCGGCAGGTTTGTGTGCGCTCCGTAATCGCCCGGGGAGCGTAAGGTGGGAAGCAGCACTAGCCCCGAGCCCGCACGAAGCTGTCCCGGTGCGGTGATCCCCGCCAGCGTTGTCCCGGGATTTGGAGGGGAAGGGCAGGTCCCTCGCGGGAGCTCGGCCGCCTCTGGTCCCGCTGCCCCCCTCCGAGCAGCAGTGTCAGCCCGCCCTCCGACCGCTCGGGTCTCCTGGTGGGCTCTGGAAAGCGGTGCCGGGAGAAGCGACGGATCCCCGGGTAGGGTAAGGGAGAGAATTGCTTGGCTCCGCAGCCGACCCCCGGCCCAACCCCGAAAAGCAGCGCCGACCGCGCCTTCCCCCGCCTCGGCCGAAGGACTCGTCTCTCTCCCCTCCGCGGAAGGGGCAGGGGGACCCATTGCCAAAGCCTGGACGCAGCGCCAGCCCTGCAAGCTGTGAACGGGGGTGCGAGCCGAGTCCCGTCTCCGGCTGAAGTTCGGGGGAGACAGAAAATATGTGGGGGACCGCGTAAGGCCGGGGTGCGGGGGCAGCCGCTGGGGCTCCGGGAGCTGTCGGAGGAGCGAACGCCGGTGGCGGGAACGCTCAGGCTGCAGAGGAGGAGAAAGAGCAGCGGCTGCCGCGAGCCAGCTCCCTGCCGTCCCGGTCAGAAAGGAGACTCAAACTTTGGAGAACTCTCGTTTTTTTTCTTAAATTACCCGATCCTAACTTTTCGCCTTTTATTTCCCCCCCTAAATCTGCTCAAGCTCAGCAGCAGCAGCTCTCACATGGAAGATAACCTTTTCCACCCACTATCGAATAATTGAATAATGTTTTGTTCTTACCTTTGATGTTAAACTACGAATTCCCGCGGATCAATGGCCAGAAAGTTAGAAGAATTGGTGATTTAGGACTTCTGTACTTCTGGAAAAAAAAAAAAAATGCCAATGGTTTAGCCAGGATCTTCCCTGTCTGATTCGTTACTATTATTATATCTGATGATGTGGATGGATGGAGAGATTCAATCCAAGCCCATTAATGAGCTATTTTATAAACACCACCGTCTGAAGATCTTCATTTACATTTTGTCAGTGATCCTTTCCCTAACAGCGGAGACGTGTGGCGACAGCACGATTACAGGACTTCAGTAAAGCTCCTATAAGAGTACGACTGGCTTGTTAATCGATTAATATTTTATTAAGTGTAAATATTTTATAAAGTTTTTAGGAAAACTATCGATTCTAAATTATTAAACTAGTCAGAAGGGCATTTGAATAATGCATACAATTAAATACATTTAAATATATATGTAGCGATTGCTTTATTTGCAATGAATCCCCTGCACCTTTCTCTCGCGTTCGAGTTTTTTCCCCCACCGGCAGCTGGTTTCTAACTTGCGCGTTCACTAGAATATCGGGATCGCCAAATGCGTGTTTATCCCTGTATTTATAAGCCGAACGTTTACAGAAAATACTCTTATAACTTTGAAATAGGGAGTGGTAATCATTTCAAAATTTCCACGAGGAAGCAAAACTAGTAAAACTAAGGGGAAACCGAACTTAGTGCGTATAAATTTTGCTGGTTGGTAACTTTTGTTTTGTAAACATCATTTAATTTAGACAGATTTTATGACACACGATGCTTATTTTTCTTTTACATATTTTTCCCAATAAAAGCCTTTTCTTTCTGTTTCAAATTATAAATGCCTTTTTTTTTTTCCTTCCCCAGTGCATGATTTTCACATGTTGTCCTTATTTCCACTGGAAAAAAGGGCGATTATTTGCCATTGCTTTTCCCCATTCGTCCTCAATCTCGCTATAAAAAGAACTGATTTTTATTATTAATAATAATAATACTAATATCTTTTTTTTCTCTATCACGAACTCCGGTAGGAGAATTTTCTGCTCTTGCGCTCTGTTGAGAGAAGGAGCGGGTGCGTTCCGAGTCCCCAGCGCTCCCCGTTGCTGAAGTCTACGGACGCCTCAAGTGGTTAATTCCCCCCCCCCAAAAATAAATTAACAAAACAAACGAACAAAAACACCTCCTTGGAAAGGCTTGGTTTTCATTAACTACCGCTTTTAAAGCCAAAACGCATGGAAGCGATCGCAGCTCCGTGCCTGCGCAGGCTTCAGAGGCGGACGGCTGCAGATGGGGCTGCCTCGGGCTCCCGCGCCTCCGCCGCCCGCCATGCTGCACGGTGCTGCCCCCCGGGCCAGCACCGGGGCCGCGGCCGCCCTCACCCCGCGCAGCTGCGCCCGAAAGCCGGCGGCCGTGCCAGAGAGGATCCGCCAGGCTCCCGTGCGCTCTCTTCGCCGCTTTCTTTCTCCCCTTCCGCCCGGTGCCTGCCAGGGGCCACGGCGTCCACGGGACGTCTGCCTCACCGCGGGTCTCGGCCGGGCCAGGCCCCCCGCCACGCGGCGGAGCGCTGCGGCCTGAGCCGAGAAGGGAGCAGCGTCCACCCCACACCTGGGTCTCGGGCGGGGGGCGGGCGACTCGCCGCCCGCCGGCACAACCTCGAAGGGCCGAGGCCCAAGACTGTTACGACCGCGCAGCGGTGGCCGGCGGGACGGTTGCGGGGTGGCCCCGCGACCCCGGCAGGGCAGCGCCGAGTCCCCGTGGGAGCGGCAGCCACAGCAATCACCGCCGAGGCGCCGGGCTCGGGAAGGGGAGGGCGGCTCCCGCAGGCGAGAGCTCCTGTCCCGCTCCGGCTTGGCCCAGGCTCCCTTCCCAGCGGCCGCCATCGCGGCGGGACCCGAGCCCTCGGCCGCACATCGGGGCCGGGACCGGACCATCCGCCCGACCCGTCACGGCGTGTTCCCCTTCGCACAGCGCCATCGCGCGGGCACCGGCGCCGGCGCAGCCCGAGGCGGCCGCGTCTCCCTCCCGCCCGCGGCCCCGGCGGCCAGGGGAGGCCGGGTAGGCCGAGCAGCACCTGCCGCGGGGGGCTGCCGGGCCCCTCCTGAGCGCCGCGGGGTGCACCGTCCTCGCCGCCCTCTGCCGCGCTCTCGCCTCGCCAGCGCCGCTCCGCCCTGCCGCCTCGCCCGCCGCGCCGCATGCCGTCGAGGCTCCGGCACTCGCAGCGCTGCGCTCCTCGTCCGCGGCACGGTCCGGGCAAGGCAGAGAGGCGTCCCGGAACAAGCCACGGCGGGCAGCGCGGTGGGACTGACCTACTGCCCGGCTGCGCTTGTTTCGCGGTCTCTTCGCCGGCCGGGACAGGCGCTGAGCAGCCGGGGAGCCGGCCTCCCCCCGCGCCTCAACAGAGCGGCCCCGCCATACAGATCTCGCCGTCTAACCCTGCTGCTGAAAGAGCCGCTCCGCACTACTGCAATCCCTTGCTCGGCGCCAGGTTTAGAAGGTGAAGCTAAATCAACACGAAAATGTTCCCGATCCCGACGGCGGGAGGAGCCCAGCCCTGTCCCCAGCACCTCGAGGGGAGAGCTTTGGCTCCATCCGACAGTGCGGCGGGAGCACGGGACGGGACATCGCCGTTCCCTAGCCGCATGCCGCTGCTTTCCCGACGGCAACCAAAGCCCAAGGGGAACGGCTTCCCTGCCGGTGAGAGTCTGGCGGGTCCCCTGGCTCCTGCAGAGCGCCTCGGCCCCGCGGGAACGGCGGAGATGATTCTTCACCCCTGCGCACTGCCGGCCGGGGTCAGCGCGGCTCCTTCGCGCTGTGTCAATAGAAAAATAAAACCACAACAAAAACAAAAGAGTCTTGACGTGCGTCTTACGAGCGGGCACCGGACTAAACGGTTTCGGGACAGCACTACCTTTTCAGATCCTACCTTCACCTTCAACCTTCCCCTCACCGCTTTTATTGTTTTGCCGCTAACGTTAGTTATATGGAAAAGGACCTGCAGACAATAGAGGGAAACTCTATAGCCAGGGGAAGGAAAAGACTCGGCCGGAGCCGTTATCACACTGTATTTCGGTGCCCAGAAGACAGCGCAGCCCCGGCCGAAGTGGGTGTAAGGCGCGGGGCCCGCCAGCGGACCGGGGTGCCTGGTGCGGGCCTGAGCTGGCCACTGCTGGGGTCCTGACAGGCTTTCCTCTGCCTTCCGGCTCCCCACTGCGGTGTGCAGCTTCCCTTGTTCCTCACACTAGTCTCCAGCTCTCGCCTGTCCCCTTGGCCGCGGGTTTGCGTTTTCCCGCAATTATACGGTGAAGTGCGAGCCGCAGCAGATTTTCTCCGTGAGGTTTCACGCTCATCGACTCGCCTCACCTTAACAGACCGGCGAGACTCCTCTGTTTTATACGGCTTCTCTAAAATAGATCTGTTTAAATTTGTAAACTGTCAGGAGCAGAGAGCACAGACCGAACCGCCTGTGTCCTGCGACTCTCCTTCAAATCAGCAGCTCATAGCTGGAAATGAAGGAAGAGTTTCGCCACCTTCGTTGCGAATAAGGAAAATTCCCTAGATCCGAGAAAGAAGTGACAAGTACTGAGATGAGCCCCGCCACCCTAGCACCAGCTACGGCTGCTCCATCGCAGTAGCCCAAAGCCACTCCAGCGCTGGTAGCCCCGGTCCAGGTCGCGCTTCCTCCTCACAAGGTGGCCGCGCCGAGCGGGGAAACGAGTGTCCCGGCTGCCGCGCACTGCCCGTGTTGCGGCATGAACGAATGCGGGAGAAAGCTGTAGCAGCGAGCCGCCCGCCGCGGCCCGTGAACCAGTTCGGCGCCTGCCTTTTTACCCCAAAGGTGAATCAGGGTGTTTGTGGGGCGTGGGGTGCCGGGGAAGCCCGTTCTCCCCTCCAACCACGCTCTCGCTCGGGGATGGGGCAGGGGGGTGCTGAGAGACGGCGGAGCTCAGCGGGACATGCCGAACGTGCAAGGCTGAGGACTCGTACCCCGAGGCACGAGTCGTTTTAATTGCAACGATTTACAGAAATTAGCAAGATATCAGCTCTTCTCCCCCGTCCGGCTCCGACCTGGAACAACAGCATCACCCGCCCACGTTGGACACCACCGCCTCCCAAACTCTGTCCAAGTTCCTGCGGCCGGCGCAGAGCAGATGGGAGCAGAGACCCCAGCAGAGCCGCTTCCCAGCGTCCTCCCCGGGTGCTTCCCGTGGAGCAGCGCTCAGCGCTCAGCTCCAGCCCCACCGTCAGCGCCGCGCTCATTCCCCAGGACGGCGCGGCTCATTAGCGACTGACTTCTGTGCGGAGCAGGGTGCCGTTTTCCTCCTAAATCCAAACCTCGCGTCTTAACAGACAGCCTGATGTTTATACGTAAACCGCCCGTGTAAATTAAACCACCAGCAAATGCGTATGGAGAACCCTCCGCTCTGCGGCACAAGTCAGCAGCTCCCGACGGCTCCTTCCATGCGAAACGGTGCTCGGGGAGCAGAGCAGCGGCGGGACCGCGAGGGTCCTCGCTGCCGCCCCCCACCTCCCGCTCCGCTCCGCTGAAGCCAAGGGCAGGTCAGTCTGTGACAGAGCTGAGCCCAGCCAACAGCTGGAGGGATCAGCCTTGGGATTTATAGTTTTCTGTGCAAATAACTGAAAGCTGCGGATCTGCCCGGAGAAAATGGGCAGACGGTGCAGGGGAATTCTAGCGAAGATAAACATCAGAGGTTTTATTGAACTGTAAAGGCTGAAAACGCGGTTGAACAGATCGAGGAAACGCACCCTAATAGAGACGAGCAGCAAAGGTCCCACAGCCCCGCTCCAGCAAAAAAGGCAGAGGCAGCTCAAAATCTACCTGGCCGTGCCACGAACTGGGCTTGTTCCTGGCTCCGGCGAAATCACCTCAGCTGAAGAGCTGCAAGAGGCTGGCCAGGTAACGCTCAGCGTTTTTAGGCTTTCGCAAGCCCTGTACTGCTACCAACGGGGCTCAGCAGGGCGCTCTCTGCAGAGGGAACACATATGGGGCACCGGGGCAGGAAAAGGCCGAATCCTCTCGCTTTTCCTTCTGACAACAATCCTATCGAGTTTTCCCGTGGCCTCAAAACTTTACCTGCCTACATGCGCAAACACTTAAAAAGAGCTTTCGGGGCCAGGGTTGGTACTCGGCCCGCGGAAGGACCCCGCCCCGGATCTGGGTCTGCCCGCCCGTTCCCAGCTGGCTCAAGGGTGGCCGAAAGGTGCCCACCACACGGGGCAGCCCCGGTAGCCTTGCGGAGCCGGCGGCGCCCTCCAACCTGGACGTGGCTTCCCGGCGCAGCACAATGAGGCAAATACCTCCTTGGCAGATACTGGGGCAGCGGGGTCCTGAGGATGCTGCCCGGAGCCTGCCTGCCTTTTGCCCCCTGGGCTTGGCGGAGCTGGCCTCCCTCTGCTTCGACAGCCTCCGACGGCGCCAGCCCCGTGCCTCCCCGTGCCCAGGCAGCGGGCAGGGCGTGGAGCGGACCGGCAGCATGTGCTCGGCCGCTGGCTGGGGCTGCCACCTCACAGTCCCGCGGCGTGGACTCAGCCGACGCCGGCGGCCCTGCCGTGGGCCCGGTGGCTGCGCGGCTGCCGTGCCCAGGTGCAGCGGTGCTCTTGGCGCCACGCACCGCTGTCACGCAGCAGGAGCGATTCCGCCCAAAGCCTCGTTACCCCCCAGTCCCAGAGTTTCCCCGTCCTGCGGCGGCAGCCCCCCGGCTAAACCTGCTTCCCTCTCTGCGAGGGACTGCCGGTCTGAGCGCAGCCAGCACTTTCCCGTGACAAATTTCAGGTTTGTAAAGGGACGGGCTAGCGGTATCCGCAGTAGGAAATCCCATTACAAAACCAGACCAGACGCAGTGCTCGTCTGCTCCCCGTCACGGAATCACTCCAACTAAATCAGCGTCTAACAAGCGAGTTTGTCCCCAGCGGGGACGGCCGCTCTCGCTTACACGCTCCGTGGATCGCTGCACTTCTGCCCCGGAAACTGCCTTTCGGCCACGCTGCCCCTGCGGGCTCACACGGTTGTTTCCTCCTGGCCAGCGTTTCTCTGGGCGCTGGAGGCAGCCCCGTCCCCCGGCCGAACGGGTGCCGGCGCTCAGCCACTGCCCCTCGCATGGGTCCCACGCCGCCGCAGTCTCCCGCCCTCCGAAAGACGAAACGCTCCAAGATCCCTGCGCTTTGTCAACACGACGGAGTATTTGACAGTCACAATTACCTGTAAATATTCTGACCGGTTTGTATACGAGACACGTTTTTTAGCCTTAAGTCTGGCAAGCCTCACCGAGAGGAACTGTAACGCTACCGCAACTTTACCCCGGCAGACGGCAAAAAAAATGAGCGCTCGGCTGCTCTCAGAACTGAGTGGCAATCCTCCCCGGCACCGCAGAGCTCAGGAGCGGGAGAGACAGCTACCACTTCCCTCTTTCCGCACCCTGAACTGCAACAGCTAAACCTTTGATTAAAAAATGCTAACGTTAAGGCGAGATTTCAAATTAGTGTCAGAAAAAGAGGTGCCTACGATCAGATAATCTTTTCGGACAGAACAAATTGGTTCACACACTGGCAAAAAAGGTGCCAGATTTTCTAACATATTTGCAACCGCCGTTTAAGGAATAAATAAATAAATAAATCACGAGATCTGAGATGATCATTACTACCTAAACTCCAAGATTTCATAATCGGTTTTCCCAGTATTTACTTCAACCTCTCCCTTCCCTACCCAGCACATCATAAAAATTAGCAGCGTGGAATTACCTGTCTGCTTCTTTGTGCCTCCTTCAAGTAAAGAAGGTAAAAGTCACTTCACCTATTAGCTTGTATAAGTAATAAAGAGGTGGTAACTTGGAGCTACCACATTTTGAAGATGGTGTCACATGCTTTAGCACAAATAAGGGTGTTATAGCCCTAGCGATTACTGGATCAATTCATCTCTGCAACAACTTGTGGCGCCTTCGGTTCTTAGCAGGTATTTGTTCTGTCCCTGGGAATAGCTCTGTACATCCCGCCTCTCTCAAACTGACATAAACAGCAGCAGCACCTCGGTTTCTGGGGCGACTCTTTGCGTTTTTACCAAGGGAAAAGGCCATTTCTCAGCTCCTTGACTCTGTGTAAACCTATTCTGAACCAGATCCGATGGGATTTCCCGGGCTGCAGCATCCCCCCGGCAGCGAGGACAAGGCGGAGGTGAAGCGGCTCCCGTGCATTCTCAAATTGGGGTCGTGGCTTCCGTCTCCCCTCGCCCAACAGGGAGGAATTTGCCCCACTTTCGCGACGTTTCGTAGCCCTGCTTTTTCTAAACCGCTTGCAAGCGAGAGGCTGGTCAAGAGTAAGCCATCCTGCCGGCCAGCTCCGGAGGCTTTTCACAGAGCTGCCTCGATCCATCCCATTGAGGGGCCGCGACAGGAGCGCACACCTCGAGGGCTGAGCTCACAACACCCCGCGTCCCGGCAGCTCCAGCCTCCACCCCCACTGGCACCGCTCCTGGCGCCCGAGGGAGCTCTGGCACCCGCTCGGGCCGGTCCGAAGCCGGTCCGCACACAAACACTGTTTCTCGTACTGGCGGGAGCCCACCGCCCTGCCGGTATGCTGCACCGAGTAGAAAAGGGGCTTCGTCAGGCCCTGGACTGACGGGGCAACCCCCACCTAGGGAGAACCGGGCTCTGACTCCTATGGAACGGGGAGAGGACGGACCTGTTCTTGCCACCCCGGGAGTGAAGTGCCAACAGCAGCTCGGCTTTGAGACTCCCACCCTTGGCGACTCTCCGCACTCGCGGGAGCCGGGCGAGGGCAGGGCAGCAGGTGCTGGCGTGGCGAGGCCAGGCCAGCATGACAGGAGACCGGGCTGGACGTGATCCCCGTCCCCTCGGTGCCGGCGGTGAGATGAGAGGGACAAGCGTGGGCCAAGTGCGAGGGTAACAGAAGACCCCTTCCCGGCCCGCTGCGCGCCTCCTGTCCCCCCGCCGCTGCCTTTAGGCGTTACGAAGGCCACCTGGCCCTGCCGCACCCTTCCCCGCACATGTCGCCGCAGCGCAGGGCCACAGGAGAGGGTGCGCTCCCATTCCCGCCGAGGGAGCCGCAGGAAAGCAGGCAGCCCCTGTAGACCAGCAACCCGCGGCACCGGATGTTCCTGGGGAGGCCGTCGGGCTTGATGGCTGAGCCCGGGGACCGAGGCAGCCTCTCCCTGGCACACCGCAGATCAGGAACGACCGAGCTGAGGCACCAGCGGGCCAGTGGACCGATCCTGCCAAGTGCCCAGGGGACGGGGCCATCCCACTCTCCCGGCGTGCCCTCCCATCGGGTGGGTGCTTCCTGGCCTCTTTGCTACATCGACTCTGCCTGCAAAGACCGGTCCTTGCAACTGTATGGGAGGGTGCAAGCAGCATTGCTAACCCCGACCTTCCGTTTGCCCTCGGACTCCTCACCCAAGGCTCCTCTGGCAAATTATGGTGGCATATGCACGCTTACAAATGCAGGCAGTTGTCCCAGGTTTTCACCGCCGGGTGTTTTCCTCCCACCTGCAGGATGTGCAGCTGTACGAGCTGGAGAAGGAGGTGGGGGGTGCAGCGGGACCACACGGCCAGTCTAGCTTCAATAAAGATGGAGGCAGGGATGCCTGCTATGCCACCCACCCGGGCCCACCGTTTCTCGCCCCTGTTGCCGTTAGTGCTCTCCCTCCCCACGCTGGAGCTCGCCGGGCCCTGGCTGTGCCAGTGGCAGGGAGCCTGTCAGCAGCTACATGCCTGCTCGAGAGCTGGCACCGGGGCGAGCATGCGGTCCATCCTCACCGCCCCTTGCTTGGCAACCACGAGGGGTCAGCGGGCACCGTGACACGCAGCCGCGGGCCTCGCTGCGCGGAATTCCGTTCCGGTGCCCGGGCGAGGACCCGGCCCGGGCTGCACCGGTCGCACAGCGCGGCGCCGCGCCGGCGGGGGCCGCAGCCCTCCCGCTCTCAGGCTTCCCAAGACCCGCCGAGGCTGAGAACTGAGAGCTCTGGGCCCCCCCTCCCAGTGCATCTGCCTCTCGGGCGACCACAGCCAAACAAGTATTTGCAGACGAGCAGCAAGCGCAGGAACACAGCCAGGCGTTCAGCTGCCCCCGCGCGCCGGCGGCCCGGCTCTCCGTCGTGCGCAGCCGGAGCGGCCCAAGCCCAGCTTGCTGCCCGCTCCTCTCCGGCCCCGCCGCCGGCCCCGGCGCAGCACAGAGGCTGCCGCCCGCCGCCCCTTCCACATCTCAGTGCCGTTATTGCCTGGAGAAGCCGAGAGCCGGGCGGACGAGGGGAATGTGTGCTGACGAGGAAGAGAACCAAATAAATCACTTTCTCAATTTCCACCTTGATTATATGGTCCTGCCTTTATGGGCCTGCCCGGCAGCTTGCGCACACAGATTTACAGCGCTTCCAAAAGCTTCAACAGCAAAATCCCACTGAACTCCAAGCGCCCGCCCGCTCCCACAAAGCAAACAGGGGAGGAGAGCGCAGCCCCGGGGCCGGCCCGACCGCGCTGCACCGCGCCCCGGCCCCGCCGGCCGCGCCCGCCCCCGCGCACCGCCCCTGGCCGGCCCGCGGCTGGCTTTCAGCTTGGGGAAAGAGACGGCAGAGGAGAGGAAGTCTGCGGTCTATTTATATTCATGTTCAATTAAGACAATTAACTAACACGCACAATGTAGCAGCCCCTCCCTCTTAACAGTTTCCTCATTTCTGCCAAGACAGTTTACTCGCTGCAGCGAAACAAGCTTCCTGGTACTTTCACGAAAATTAGAAACAACAGCTAATAAAGAAGCAAAAAAGGAGGTAGGCTTCGTGGGAAAACAGGCGCAGAAATTAGTGGTGCAACTGCCAGGCTGGATTTCTCTAATATATTCATGACAGACAGCTAATGCATAACTAATTCCCCCAAATTCTTAACGATTAGGCCTAGGCTGCAGCTGGCCATCTGAGTGGACATGTATAGCAGGATCGGGCCCTCAACTGGCAGTGCAGTGACTTTCCTCAAGGAGATGGCAGTGGGGGTCACTTCTAGCTTGCAAGTCAGCCCCCTGCTCCCCAATTCCGTACAATCAAGGATTTCCCAGCAAGGTGGTAAAGGGTCTGAGATCTGGGCTGCATGCCCTCCCGCAGGCCTCCATGGAACAAGACCTCTACATTTTTTTTAATCTGCAAGAGTAAAAAGGGTAGACTATACAATGGCACGTATTTGTTTTGAAACCTTTTGGTGATTCACATTGCAATCAAGAAAAACTACGATAGTGACCACAAATTAACACATTTCCTCTTGAGATAATTTCCACCAATGCCTGCAAATAGTGGCAATGACTTTTTTCCCCCACTTCTTGTAAATGAAATCATAGACAGTCATGATATATTCACAACTCCCTCTAAAACCGTGTAGCTGATGGTTGAAACATGCCATGGTTTAAAAGCTATATGGGAGACCTGAAGAACAGAGATGAGAGAGATCAGTAGGTCCCTATCAGTAATGAGCAACCAGGAGATGCATAGAGGAGGGCAGTCCCATCAGTACTCCCGTGGTGTGACCTTCCTTAAGAAAAGCCGTCTCTTGGCTAATAAGATAGTTTGTCTTGCAATTGACTGAAGAGGAAAACAGATATAAATGTGCCACCAGCACCAAAGGGACTCTTTGTCATGGCTCATGTCAGCCACCAGACACAAAGCCACAAGAAACCATATCACTATTCCTGAACTTCAGTATTCAAGATGCAAAATGAGGAAGTGATTATTTGTGGTTCTAAGAGGTATTGGGAGATACCTGAGATAGCCTGTATTCAGGACCCTATCTCAATGCTACTGAATTATGTCCTCCATAATTAAATTCCCCACACAAATGTAATGGCAAAATACGTGTTTTTTTTCATTTCCTGCCTTAAGCAGCCACAACAAATGAAGACAGTATTAGTCAGTTTGCTCCCTTTCCTTTCAGTAGTTCCTGTTCAGCATGAGTTGAAGTGACCACAGTGAATAATTTGTCTTTGGGTCAAGGTCATGATCCCGTGTCAGCCTGAACACAGCACTGGCTTTGAAGCCAACAAGAGTTTTGCACAGGGACAGCTAAGGGATCACACTACTAGTTTGTAATGAAATCTTGAATGTTTTAGAATGAGAAATCATTGTCAGATCTGAAGTCGTTGTCCCGACGTAGCCTTTTTGTAAATGGTACAAAAATTATTGGTACCATGGCATAGTGTTCTCTCTATATTCTCATGAGATTTCTGCTCTAGAAATAGTGCCAGCGTTTCCTAAAAGTTCTGGGGTAATGACTGCTTTTATGCAGTTTCTAATGTGCTCGCTATTGCTTCTAGAAAAGTGGAGTTGTTGGAGGATACATTTGGTTTTCCTTACTGCTTTGTAAAAGGTTTTTGGTTGTTTGGTTTTGGTTGTGCTTTTTTTAATAAACAATTAAAAATAGCTTGTCCTCTAAAAAGATGTCTTTTCAAAGCACTAGAATGAGTACAAGCAGGGGAAACAGCCTTTGAAAGAAAAATTACTTTGGACAAGTTTTGAATTTCAAACATAGTCTTTGTTTATATCGGACTGACAAAATGTCTCTCAACTATTCTTTGAAAGGTGATTACATTAGGCAGGGGCTATTTTAGCAATTTCACTTCTCATTGCACTATTGTATACAGGGATCTGTCCACCCATTTCCCTCACTACAGTTACAACTCCTTGAGCCTTTATTCAGCTATCTTTCATCACTTCTGAAGTCATGCAAAATTTTTCCTTTCTTGCAAATTAAAGTCAACCTCTTCTGCACAGACAAGTCTTTTCTAGGACTTCCGCTGGGCTGCAGAATAACTTTTGGCCTTTCGGGGATGTTGTGGTTAAAGGTTCGTTGCAATACTTTGCTTAGAGCTAGGCAGAAAACGTTTTCCTGGTTTAACAACATTTTAGGATAATAAAAAACAATTTCCATTTCAAATCACAAGAGAAAGTCGAAATTTTGTATGTTTGGTACTTCGGGGGGAGGGGGGGGAGGAACCTGTGTACTGTAAACCCTCTGCAAATACATATCCTTCATTTCCTGTTCTATTTTTCCTGTCATTTAAGAAAGGAGCACAAAGCCCTTCCCGCAAAGGCGCCACACTGCCATGACAAAGCAAACAAACATTTAGTTGTTCCCTCTCATCAGCTCAGGTGGTGAAAGCTTCAATATCCATTCAAGTTCTGGATAGCCAGGAAAGCTCTCACTGTTTTTGCTTTCTGCGTAGTCTCAAGTCTATCATATTTTGATGTTCCTGCTACACTTGTGCATCTCCACTGCATTTGCTGACACACTCAAATGAAATATTTTTAATATTTAAATATTTTTAATATTTAAATATTTTTAATATGCGTTTATCAAGGTGAATTCTGTACTAGCTTGGCATCCATCAATACTAGTAAATATCTTACAGTTCTAGGAACGTTTCTGGGCCCCAGAACACAATGACCCATGCTACCAGAGACTGAGACAGACTCTTGGCGTAATTTTGGCCTAAGTCAATGAGTGCTATTGGCATATCTCAGGAGTTAGCCCAGGCCAGATGTCAGTGCCAAAAGGTGACTCACATAAGGCTACCTTGTTTTGGTGGGCAAGACAGTAGAGCAGTGTTGATGAAGACTGTTTTGGGCAAGCTAGTCTCAAGTGACAGAACCCTTCTGATGCACCAGCACAGGCATTGCTTCTGTCAGTCCTGCGTAAGAAAGATGGAGTAGCATGAGCCAAACATCAGCTCACGCTTTTGAACTCCAGGCACTTGCAAAGTGCTGTAAAAATGCACAGCCGAGTGCACTGCATATAAACCAGCTGAAGATGAAAAAAAATGCCCACTCAGTGTTGCTGTGAAGTGCTTCTTCTGGTGCAGTTGTACCAGAGCAGATGAAATCAGAATTTTGCTCTGTGTTGTGCTATCAATATTTAATTCTCCATGTCATTACAACATCTGTCCTTTCTCAGGTACAGCAGAGTGGCAATTTATGCTGTAACATTTTAGTGAAAAAATACTTACCAACATACTTCAGTAGTTTTGTGAACACAGGTAGAACCCTAAACCTTCTCTTTTTCCAACAAGCATAAACAAGAAAACAGCCTTGTTTATTTGTTTTCAATCCTCAGTCAATGCTCTCACCATTCAGATAATTGCTGGCAACCACATAATCAGGTATTTTTCATAAACTGATCCATTCTAAAATTAGCTCAGATTTTTGATGTATTATTTCTCCATTCTAAAAATCTCATTCTTTTAAGGATAAACATTTATTTCAACTTGAATTAGTGACAAAACTTCCATTTATCCTCAACAGCATCAGGATTTCATCCTAAGTATTAAGGCACAGCCTCTCTGGTAGTAGAAATTAGCGCAGTTTCATTAAAATAAAGCAAAGAACAATGCTTAGGATATATGCCTCACCCTCATTTCACCAGTGAGTATAAAGAGAACCTTCTCATGAAGCTATCTCAGTTACAATGCTCTGAGCAGAACTTTAGAGATACAAGGCAAAAAGCCATAACTATTATACTATTAAGTGAAGTATTTGGACTTGGAAACACATTCAATATCTGCTTTTGAACCTGTAGCTGTTCAGATAGACCAGAGAGAAGACAGGCTTCTGTCTGTGCCTCAGGCTTTTCCTCTTGACAGCAAGCCAGTCCTTTTATAGGTAACAGAAAGGTAAGAAACCTTCAGTAGAAAGAGAAACTGCACTGACTCTACAATATAGGTAAAACACAGGAGATTAGAGACACTAAATTCTACCTGACTTAAAACATCTGAGCAGTGATGCAGCCACACTTTCCTGCACCCAAAACCAAAGGCTAACGTAACAAGAGACAGATTAGTGTGCCTTTTGGGGGTCTGACTGGAAATGCTGGAGAAACTTTGTTAAGGGTCATCATCACATTCAGTGAACCTAGATTAGTAACCAGAAATCTAACTCATTCCCTCTTATGTATCGTGGTCCATTAGAAGGATTCCAGAATTTGACTGAACAGGAGGGGGTTGGAAATAGGAGGTGCTAACAGATAACTCTCAGAAAAGCTAACAGATGAATCTCGGAAAAGCACACAGATTCTCAGTAAAGAAAGAGGATTTCCTAAGAACTAGGAACAGTACATAAGACACATTTTTCCTTCCAATATTATAAAAGCAGATGAAATGCATTCTGCACATGCAAGTCTCCAGCACAAGCCACTGAAAATAGTAACCCCACAATAGCTGAAATCTGGCTAAGGCCGGATACCAAGAATAACCCAGACTCTGTAGTGATATGAAGGGTTATATCTGCCCCACACAAGACCCAGAGTGGTCTGGGAACAGTTTTGCCGGATGTGGTTTAAGGCTCAGTAGGGCTGAAGCTGCATAACAAATAATAGAGCTTATCCTCTGGGATGCAGTATTGCTATTTGACAACTTCCACATGAGCACTTATTCTTATTAATGTCTGGTGGAGCCCAAGTCTCATTAGCTCCTTTTTAAAGAGTTGGTGTAATGCTTAGTGCATGGTCTGGCTACCCAGAGACTTGGGATACAGATTTAGTTTTGCTCCAGTTCTCTGGGTTTTTCAGAAGCACATTATTGACACAGGAGTACAAGTCTGACTAATTTTCTGCCAGATTCATCCTCCTAAGTCACAAAAGCACAACTGAGAACCTCTCAAGTCACCTCTTATTTTCTACATCTGTAAAAGGAAACAAACCTGACCCACTTAGCAATCTTAGAGAGATCTGTAAGGATCTGCTGGCTGACAATTGTAGTTTTAACACTGAACACGCCAAGGCAGCCTTTGCCCTTTCCCCAAGAAAGCAGAAGTGCCTGCAGAACAGTCACATTTCTGTTCTGTATGAGAAAGACAACAAGGATTGTGCCCTGCTTATCCTGCCCTGCTGATCCCCAGCTTCTCACCCTCTGCATGCACTGAGACTTATTTTGTGTGAGAGGGAAACGAGGCAAGGAGCTGAATGTCTGCCCAAGGCTACACAGCCAGTCACTGGCAGGTTCCCCAGTCATTCCTGAGTCCCTGTGCCGTGCATTCTTCCAGACCAGGCTGCTTCCTACTCTGGGAAAACATTTCCAAAATGCAAGGCGGAATCCAGACTCTCAGATTTTAATTTGATTTTGGGTGATCTGCAAGCTTTCTGTATTTAGAACAATTTTGAACTGCCTATTGGGACATTAATATTTGGATTACACATGTTGTTGGTCTCTTAACAGTAACATTTAGAAATACCCTAAGAAAAAATAGTATGGTCTTATTATCTCTTCTTTCACACATGTAAAATATTTTAAATATGTAACTGTACTAAAATGTGCTAATCCTTTGCCAGCCAGTCATTTTAAGGACCAATTTACTGGCAATTTATCCACAATAAATACAGTCACAAGTATTTCCTTATCTACACTGACAATTGTTGCTGTAGAGAATGTAAGCCTTTAGATGATTCCCTTCTCACCGTTTCTGAAGGCTGGGATTTGTGCAGCCTGATACAAATTAGAACAATCTTGTTGATAAAGCCAACTAGAATTTGGAGAAAGTAACACTAAAAAAATTTTGCCCAGTCTTTGTCTTCTGTCATTCTTTGGTTTACTCCCTCAGTTCTCCTTAACTCACTCTAAGTCATTTCTGTCCCAGACAAAACTACTCTTACTATAACTACATCAAAGGAGTTAATGAACTGTCAGTATCACCATATCAAAAAACCAATACAGCCCTTTCTGCACAGGCAAAAGTAGTAGCTAATATCAAAGAGGAAAGGTTTTAAGCAAGCTTTGCTGGCCAGGCACATTTACTGCTCTGTTCCTTCCTTCAGGTCATAGACTCCAAAACCACCAAAGATTATCTGTGCGACAAAAATGAAAAATCCGATAACCCTGACTAGATACAGGGAACCTGCCAAATAAAATAAACCAAACCAACCAAACATAAACACAAAACCAACCAAAAAAAAAACCAATCAAACAAAAAAGGCAGCCTTACACACAGTGAAGAAACTCCAACTTGTTTGCCAGTATCTACAGCAGGATGAATAATGTTCAGCTATGAATACACTCAGAAAGCCTGGAAGAACACAGGATACAAGCCTGGGATCCAAGACCTCCAAAGGGTGACTCTCTGAATTGACATGCAGTTTTATTCCTGTGGGATATTCAGTAAGGTAATAAGTGAAGCCAGCCGGCTGCTGTTCAGACAGAGCTGTCTCACTGAGGTACCTGCCTTGACGGTATCATCAGTTTGCATTTTTGCACCACTGGCCAAGCTACAAGTCTTGGATAAACTCATCAGCATTCGCTAGTTCCCAGCTGATGTTCACCTTGACTTTGCTGTTGTTTCTGGTAAGTTATTCTCTTCGTAGATCCTGCTGCCTTAGGGTTTAGAGACATTCAGTTTAAACAGGTGGCTATAATTAATTATTCAAAATTATTTTTAGGAATATGGTTTGTTTTGGTTTTGTACCGACAGTGCATTAGTAATAATCATTGTACAAAAATAAGGCAATTGCATGCTGTTTGGGGTGTTTGTGATTAAAAAAACATGCCCTAGCTCATTGTAATGTATCTGTAGGCTGGCATTCTTTGTGAGAAAGCTATTTCTTGTAACTGCTTTGGGTTTATGCTAGTCGTATATTTTAAGAATAACATCCACTCAAGCAGTTTCATGTGGAAAAAAAAGGAAATCTACTTACCTCAAGAAAGTGAAATCATAAGTGCAATTAATTTCTATTTTCATATGAACTGCATTTCTAATCTCATCTCTCTCTCATTTCCAGTGGGTCTTCAGCAAATACTTGGTTGCTAGAAAAAGTTCAAACTTATCAGCTAAGGAGATTATTAAAAAACAATTAGAAACAGTCATCAGATGAGGATGCTACAAAACACTTTTCCGACAAGCAGCAGTATGAAGTTGGAAGAGTACCAGGAGCTAAAACACACATACACAACCCATTATTCAGCATGTATAATACACTATATTCTTGAACTTGTGAAAAAGCAGGCTGAGTGTATCACTCAGTTAAAGAATTTCTTGAAAAGAGAAGATAGCTGCAGTGGGAGGGTCAGGAGCCATCAAGTTTCCATGCAGCTCCTACTATTGGTAGAAACAATGGGGAATGTAAAGAGATCTTTGCACTATGTGTTTTTTCCCCATTTTGCCCAGGAGACAAGGCATCTGGGGACAAATACCATTCTAGACACAACTGTTTCCTCACAACATTTTCCAGACAACACTTTTCACTGTGATATCATGTTGGGTTTTTTTTTGTTGTTTGGTTTGTTTGTTTTCAGGTAAAATGTAACCAAATTGAACCCCAAATGATTTTAAAATGAGGCAAATAGCTCCAAAATGAAAAAAGGGGAGGAAAAAAAAAACAAACAAAAAACAAACAAAACCAAATCAAAGGAACCAAACCAAAAAAATAACCCCCAAAATTTATCCCTTGATTTCAATATATATACATTTGAAATACACTAGGTTAACTTTCTCCAAAATTTTATTCTAGTTCCTTAGCCATCACAAAAACCTTTTAGTCTAGCCTGAGGACCTTCTTTTCCTGGATAGATTGGTTATTTCCTGATTCACAAAACCTTTTATTTTCAAGAAGCAGTATGGGCTAGCAAGGGTTGAGCTTAAATAGAGTCTCTGGAAACCACATGAAGCAGAAGCAGCCAAGTGAGGCTGATCAGGACCATTAAGGCCTCTTAGTGCACTCAGGGCCCTAACAATTAATCATCTATCACTAAGATGTGGAAAGAGATTAAAGAGTAAAATTAAAACTGTTGGTTTGGTGTTCTGGAAGCAATGTGTACTTTTCCCACTCAGGTGAAATGTGGACTACTTGTCATTTGCATGTTCTGCTTGGGTGGAAAGGCACCATATGATCTATCTTTAAACTCAGTGTTAATAAATCTAACTGAAGGATTTTCCTTGATAATGTGAGCACTGGAAATTCATCCTAATAGATAACAGCTGTAAATGCTACAGAGGACAAGCCAGACTTCAGCCAGTGGTGCATGACGCCCACTATAATACTGAAAATCTAAGAAGAAATCCTGTGTCACTAAACTCATGCAAGATTTGCCACTGCTTTCCATGGAGCCAGGATCTTGCCTCAGGCAAAAGCAAAACTGCAGGGGTTACAATATATGCTCTTCCACTCCAGCTCCCAGGAACAAGACCTGAATGGCAGATGTATTATTATTTATTGATACCCAAACTTGCACAAACCTTATAATCACAGATGATAGCTGAGTGCTTTCCTAGTTGATAAACCATATTTGAAGATCTTTTTAAAAGAAAGCTCAAACTCCATTTTTATTTTTCCCTGAGTAAAATGGGGTGTCAAAGTATGAACTCTAAATAACATGAGCTGTTCAGATAACTGGGCAAACACAGCCTTCAGTTGGCAAAATGTCGTCATTGTTACTAAGCAAACTTTACCTAGACTTGTAGAATGAGCTTGGTTTTTTCACTCCAAATGATGTATTTATTGGGTTTTTTACATGGAAAAACAAGTATTTAAAACAAAAAAATCTAAAAGATATTAGCAATCTGTTGTAGCACAGAAGACAGGGTTACATAACATAAGAACTGTGGGATAATTAAAGGAAAAATCAAATACATCAGAAGAAACAGATTTAATTCACTGCTGAAACTGCCTGGAAAACATAATTCCAGCTTTTTCTCTTCCTCACTGAAAGATGGAAAATCAACTTGCACATTTTGTTTTCGCGCACCTGAGAACAGTTTTGCCAAGGGGAAGATGAGGCTTTTGTCCTCACTGAGCACTGGCCAGCCTGGGACATGTCTCTGTGTCATGCAGCGTGGTCAGAACAGTCTTGTCCTTGCTCTCCCCACCTTCATTTGGACCGATTCGTTTTCGTCCTAGAACAGCTGGTCAACTGTTAACTGTAGTGTTGCCTCTTGCTGCCTTTGAAAGGCCATGAGGAATGACAGACAGATCTTGTGCACTTCCATTTTGAGGAATACAAAAGCTAGGTCCTACAAATGTTCTGAGAAAACAACATTCCTCTGTTGCAAACAGGAACTGGGGGAATGGAGTCAATTAATAAGGAGTAGATGAATGTCCTTATCTCATGGCCATACACCCACTTCAGTTCACAGATGTAAATGCCATTGACAGCAACATCCTCTGGAGTACCAGTACAGCAGAATTAGAAGGTCGTTGAAACAGATTACTTTTCCAGACCTTTTTTTTCACAGTTATTTTTGAACCTGACATCTGTTCTCCCATGTGTACATACACATGAAGTCCGCTAACTCCAGCAGCTCTCTAGGCACATTTCTATGATGGATGGAGAAGACCCTTTCTACACAGAAAAGGACATCAAGATCTAAAGCACCAAACCTTCTCTTGCTTTCAAATGCAGCTGCCATCTGACAGCTGGCTTAGCTGGCTCATCACACTCCTTCACAGGTGAAAAGGTAGCAGCTTAAAAGAGAGAATCAAGTTCACAAGTTGCAAAGCACCTCTGGGTCCTTTCAATATATTGTGTACATCATTTGTACACATATGTTTGTGATATGGGGGAGGTAGGCCTGGGAGAGGTATAGAACAAGTAGGAATATAATTAAATCTAAAAACTAATAAGAAGAAAGATCTATAGGAAGGTAATATCATCTTGTGGTTTTGCAAGTTATTTTTAAGTACTGTATAAAATCAGTGAGAATTTGATTGTGGCATTCACAGTTGTGATACAAATCACTGGGCTCAGTTACAACACAAATCTGGCCTCAGGTTTATATTGAATGAACATCTATTCAATCAATAAAAAACCATAACCCATTCCTTTATTTCATCTAGTCTCAGAGACTGTCATTCCATACATTATGTCTGAATTGAAGTTAAGCATTGCAGCTTGCCGTGTTCACTGCAGGAATGGCTCAATGCACAAAGTATCATCTTGCTCTAACACCTTTTTTAGGCTGTGAGCTGAGCCCACGGGTGCTAACAGAACCCAAATGAGAAGTCCTTCTGATAAAGGTCATGACAGCGTTTTGCTTCTGGTCAAAACTTACAATGAAAGGGGGCGGAGGGAAAGAGTAGATCATAGAATCATAGAATGGTTTGGGACCAAGGAGACCTCTAAACATCATCTAGTCTGATTCCCCTTGCAGTGAGCAGGGACATCCTCAACTAGATGAGGTTACTCAGAGCCTCGTCAAGCCTTACCTTGAATATCTTCAGGGATGGGGCCTCAACCACCTCCCTGGGCAACTTGTTCCAGTGTTCCACCACCCTCATGGTAAATAACTTCTTCCTAGCATCCAATCTAAATCTACTCTTCTCTAGTTTAAAACCATTGTCCCTCAACCTGTCACTACAGTCTCTTTTCCACCTTCTTGTAGGCAGCCTTCAGGTACTGGAAAGTTGCTATTAGGTCTCCCTGGAGCCTTCTGTTTTCCAGGCTGAACAAGCCCACTCCCTCAGCCTGTCTTTGTAGAAGAGGTGTTCCAGCCCTCCGATCATTTTCATGGCCCTCCGCTGGACCCACTCTATCAGGTCCATGTCCCTCCTGTACTGAGAGCTCCAGAACTGAACACAGTACTCCAAGTGAGGTCTCACCAGAGCAAAGTGGCAGAATCACCCCTCTCAGTCTTCTGGCCATGCTTCTTTTGATGCAGCCCAGTATGCAATTTGTCTTCTGGGCTGCTAGCATGCACTGTCTGCTCATGTCCAGCTTCTCGTCCACCAGCACTCCCAATTCCTTTTCAACATGGTTGCTTTCTGTCTTCTCATCCCCCAGCCTGTATTGATAGTGAGGATTGTTCTGGCCCAGGTGCAGGACCTTGCACTTGGTCTTGTTGAACCTCATGAGGTTCACCTGGACCCACCTCTCCAGCTTGTCCAGGTCCCTCTGGATGGCATCCCGTCCCTCTGGTATATCAACCGCACCACTCAGCTTGGCATCATCTGCAAACTTGCTGATGGTGCACTCAATCTTGCTGTCTGTGTCATTGATAAATATAATAAACAGCACAGGTCCCAGTACAGACCCCTGAGGGACACGACTTGTCACTGCTCTCCATCTGGACTTTGAGCCATTGACCACTGCCTTCTGGATGGGACCATCCAGCCAATTCCTTATCCACTGAATGGTCCAGCCATCAAATCCCTATGTCTCCAACTTGGTGAGTAGGATGTTGTGGGGGACCATGTCAAAGGCCTTGCAGAAGTGCAGATAGAACACATCCATAGGTCATCCCTTGTTCACTGACGTAGTCAATTTATCATAGAAAGCCACTAGGTTCATCAGGCAGGATCAATGAGGAATATCTTCATAGTGGCACGGACTCACAGACAGTTTTTTGTGCCTTGGGACCAGGGATTTACCGCCCAAACTGCTTTAGGATTGGATGACAAGGCCCTAAATTTGGACCTAGTCCCAGTAGACTAATCAGACATGGATGACAACACCAATTACCTATAGAGAAGGGCTTTATTGAATTAGATAAACAGAGTATTCATTTTTAACCTTCACTCCAACTCATGGAAGTGGCCAAAAAGCTTGTTCTCTTACAAAACTAACACAAAAAAAGCAGAGGATGTTTTTACAAAAAAATACCTGACCTGAACAAAAGGCAAGAAGATACCAAAGAGACATAGTATAAAGGCCTCTATTCCTCTTTCTTTCTTGTGAATGTAACCTAGAGCTTACTATCTGCATGCCAGAGTCTCATGCATCTCCTGAAATTAAATGCAAATTAGTAGAATACAGGGAGTGAAGAACATAGTAGCCTCCCTTTGCTGTGGAGGTGCAGGCACACACACCTGTGTGCACTCACACACAGGAACCTTTCTAGTGAAGGAGCAGAAGCAAGGGCTGGGGGTAGAACTGATGCTGGGCAGGGCTCATCTTTGTCCTCCTTACTCTTACTAAAATGCCAGATTTTACTCACAACCTGATTCTTTGAGACGCCTCTCTTCAGTGCTACAATAGGTATCAGAAACCCAAAGTTCTTTTACCCAAAGAAATGACAGAGATGGAACAGGGGCAGGTTTCAATGGAAATATCAGGTTCAGTCAGAAGGCAGGCATGTCCTTTTGTAACTGCCAGGAGTTTGGGAGGTTTAGCAAACCTTCTAAGCAGCTATTACTAAAAGCAAGTGAAAAGTAAAAGGTAAATTCCATTTTCAGAAATAGTAGCATGGCACCTGCCAGGCAGTACCTGTCTAGATTATTCATAAAAATTTTGATCCCAAAATTATAATCGGTTTAAAAACAGTTTGCCCAGCCTGACTTTGATAGCTGCAAACATCTATTAAAAACAAAAACAACAACAAAAAAAAAAAGAGCCCAAATAATACCATGCATTGGTGTATTTGAGAGGCTAATTTGCCTTACAGAATATTTTCTTCTGCAGGTTTTAAATATGTCTCTATTTCCACTGTCTGTAGCTTTGATTCTGGAAAAGGCAATAGAGTAAACAACCCAAGACAATCTGCATTTCCTTTCAGAGTTAAGGTACATGGGGTATCTTCCTATAAAAATGAACAAACAATGGAGCATTGCATCATTTTTTTTTTTATGGGAGCACTGCCTATATAGCACTGATGAAGCCCTACATTTTGCATTCCAATAGCAAGGATGCATTCTGGAGGAAGGTATTTTAGAGACCGCTGTTGACTCTGCCCTGGAATGTCTGTGTGTAGCAAAGCAAATGATTGCCCAGAGGCGATTTTCCCACTGCTCATAAAAAATGTCACAGCCCAGCCTTGTCCCATCTGTACTGTGCTTTCTCAGGGCAACATCAGTGCAACCGATTTGGAGAAGCCTGTGCTGTAAATAGTGATGTTTCAAATGTTACCCAGAACAGTGATGATTTTTTTTTCCATTTAAATGTTAAGAAATGAATATATTAAAAGCAGAGCACAAAGTGGTGCTTCACCTGCAAAAAAAAAGCAGCAAGGCCAGATCTGTGAATTAGCGGATTCAGATCCTGTCTTCATTTGAAGTGAAAGGTTGAAGAAAACAGAGAATCAACAGGAGAAATGATGCATGTGCTTGCACATACCCACATGGCCCACACATTTTCTACTAGAATTGTAGCCAATAACTTTGTCCATCTTGTCCCACTTCAAATCCTTACTGGATGTAGGGAGATCTAAGGTCTGTCACAAGAAGTACTTCTAGCAAGGGGCAGGTCTACAATGTGGCAAGGTCCAGGCATGTTTTAATTCACCCATATACGTACCCCACGGTCCCTCTATCACAAAACCCACTGGATATAAAGTGTATGAGCAAATAAGTTTGGGTCTGTGATGTCTCTTCACTTCCAGCAAGCTTTGGAGTGCAAGTTCAGGCTTCCTCTTAGAACAGACTGTAGGATATGGATGCAAATTCATCATGGAGAAAAATCCCCAAATTGTACAGCACTCCCAGGATGACAATGAGAGGCCAAAATCCTCATCAGACCTGCCTCTACAGACCAAGACACGTGAAACAGGATATGAGAGCTCTTGCCCTGACGGAACCTTCCAAGTCAATCTATTGGCTATAACGTTCAACCTACAGATAACACGCAAGGCAGCATGCCGCATGGTTCCTTCCATCACAGTGTTTTCACCCGCCCCACATGTGTTCTGAGCATACTGAAAAACTCTGCAGGCAACTGTCTCATTTGCAATGGCACTTACACAACAAGCCAAACATGTCCGCAGCTGCCAGAGGAATACTCCACCAGAGCACAATCACTGTTCTAATACTTGCAATGAAATGCTTGTTATGACTGCATGGTGGCTGCAAGGAAGCTTTGAGAGGTGGCAAGAACAAGGCAATAGTCACAGGTCAAAATATCCCTAAGGGAGATAAGGGATTCTTTGTTTTATATCCTTTTCCTCCTTCCCATACAAAATAATGCTGTCCATGAATTTCCCCACAGTCATCTTTTCATAGATTTCTACTGTGCTTCTCTGAACATTTTCTCATTGTTATGTCC
Organism: Todiramphus chloris collaris; assembly: GCA_025345505.1. Classification (NCBI taxonomy): domain Eukaryota; kingdom Metazoa; phylum Chordata; class Aves; order Coraciiformes; family Alcedinidae; genus Todiramphus; species Todiramphus chloris. The sequence goes on from JANVCC010000022.1 coordinate 5,629,049, forward strand.
ATTTATATATGGAATAGGTTAAGAGGAGCACAACATACAAAATGAGCTTGTGCTTTTGTCAAACTACAGATAAACCTGTACCTTTTGCCCCGATTGCCTCTTTCAACATGTTTCTTGTTAGTAGGAAAGTCGGTCCAGATTTGACTTGGGTCTGGGCAGAAGTGACTCTCCAAGTTAAAACTTTTTGATTCATCAATCTAAAACCTCGGGGAATACACAGACTATTATACACACTCTGTAATTCTTTGGGTCCTTTTTTTCCTGGTTTGAAATCCCTGTTTGTCTTTCACTTTCTGCACAAGAGGATAGTACTCCCTGTAGAAACAGAGAACGGGCACAACTGGAAACAATGGATGCTGACAAGCACACTATCATTATAGGTATTTATGTGCTGAGTATCAAACTGGTAGTACCTTCATTTGCAACTTCTGCTCAGCTGTTCACTATTATTAAATGAGCTCAGAAACCAGAGGAGATTTGAGAGCGACAGAGGGTAATTACACACTTAAGGAGATGATATTTTTCATTGTGGGTTTAGAACATAACAACCTATTGAAAAAAAAACCAAAAAACAAACACAAACAAAAAAAAATAGCAGAAAGAATGTGGGTATTTGAATTCAGCTACTTTGCTGTCCTCAGAGAGCAGACTCATTAAAAAAATCTACTTTTCACTTTGATTCTAACTAAAGATACAAACATTACAAAGGCTACAAAAAGTTTTTCCCTTAAATCTCTGCTTAATGCAGATTTTTTTTAAATCCTGGTTCTAAATAGTGAATTTGTGTTGTTGATCAGCAATCTGAAGAATTTTAATTTTGCTGAGTGATTTATCTGTTTACATTCATAACATCCATCTGTACAGGAATTTGTCTAGTCTAGCTGTAAAGTGGCTCTGGGTGTTTTATTTGATCTAGCACCAAAAAGCTAAATATTTTATAACACTAAAGTCAGCACTGGAAAATACATTGAGGATGAGGATCAGCAAGAATGGATAAGAGAAAGTGTGAGGGAAAACTAGCAAGCTATCCTAGCCATATTACCACCTGAAGTTACTAGCTCCAGCTTAAAGAGGAAGGTGTCAGACACTACTCCTTTAGCAAAAATATAGCGTATTGTTATTGCTGGTCCTGTGCAGTGAGGTCCTCCAGTGGCATCTCACCTGTAGTTTAAAGTTCCCATTTCACACACTGAGCAACATTTTACTCATCAAAGGAACCCCGTGGTTTCACACCACCACAGAGATCTGGTGTAATCTGGCTGTTGCTTTTTCTTACAGAGGTTCAAGTCATTTGTTTATTTCTCCACACACCACGTCTGCAGTCTTGCCACAACTCACAGGAAAATATATGTTGTTTTGCCTGAAAAAAAGCTACCCAGAAAGCACAAAAGTCCCTGGCCAAAGGTAATTTCACTTTATGTTTTTTGCTACCCCAATCAAGAGTTTATTGGTTTTTGTCTTAGTGTAGGATGTATCTGCAAAAGCAACATACTACACAACTGCAGCCTGAAAAATACCAACATTTGCCTCACAACATTAGGAAAAAAGAAAGCAGACTCAACAGCAGCATGGACTTCCTAAACCGATTGAACCAGCACATAAGCATCCCCAGATGACTGTCATTTTATAACCCTCCAATTGCAGCAGACATTCTCTTCTCTGCAAACCTCCCCTACCTCCATTTCACATCAAGCAGCACTGTGTTGCTAAGGTTCCTCCATAAGCAGTGGTTTTGACATGGTACCAGTGACCACAAGAAGATGGTATCTGTTTGCCTGGCAAAGATACTTAGCACCTGTCATTTGGAATACTTTCTCAATTTGTGCAGGGTCTAATGAGCTAATGCCACGATTTGAATTCAAGGAATAATCAGAACCATGTTTCAGATAATCATTTTTTCAGCTACAAAACCTTTCTCCTACTGTTTCTGAAACAGACATGAAAATCTGATTATTTCCAAAAGGGAAAGGACTTCTGGGAGAACTTGTGATCCGTGTGTGCATGGGTACTTGTACTCCAGTTAACTGTATGGTTCCATTTCAGAGCGAGGCCAAAAGGACTATGTTTTCGGTCTTTTCCTGGTTATTGCTAATCCAGTGCAAATGGAATAGTTCATCTTTTCCTATCTCCTCATCTTCAGAACTCTCTAACCCAACCTGATACTGGTGGCAAACTAACTTAATAAGATGGTGTATATGTATTTCTGGATCAAGATAAAGTAAAACGTTAAAAGCATTTATTGTGTTGAAATTTTCTATGCCAATTTTCTGCTAAGAAGGAGAGATTCAAAAGGTCAGGGCTTTTGCAGTACAGAGCTAGTGGTATATTAGTTACAGTAATTCAGCCTGAAAATTCCAGGAGAAACAAACACAATGGAATGCCATGAATTACAGGAGGAGACCACAGCTTTAATCAGTTCTTGGGAAAAAAGAAACATGCAGTTGGTTATTGACAGTTGATAAACTGAATTATGAGGTTTGAAGAAACTAGGACAAAGAAGGAGTTCTAGGATTTTTTTTTTTCTTTAAGTAAATAAGCTTTTGTTTTCCTCTTTCTTTCTTTTTTTTTCTTTTTTTCTTTTTTTTTTTTCCTTACTGATTACAGAGATTTTTTTTTTTTCCCCCCTGTTTATTATACTGATACATTTTCAAAACTGTTACCACTGTTCCTGGCATTTAGGTTTTTCAGATCCTCACTGGACTGTAAAGGCTGGGAAGAGTATGTCTTGAAATCAAATCCAGGAAGCAGAGTTGATTCTAAGAGGGTGTGATTGATTCCGTACAGCACAACCGTACCAGTTACACAAAGCCCTTAAACTCCAATCCTGAAAGCCTGACTGAAGGCTTTAAAAGACAACACAGTCAAGGCTCCTAAATCAGCTTACTGTGTCTGTTTTCCACAATTCCATTAGTGGAGAACTTGCCACTGAATTTTCCTCTTTGTACAAAATTCTGCTCCAAAATTTAAGTCTTTATTTAAAAATGAAGATCAGTCATGACAGTGCATGCCCATTCCTCCTCTTTCTCCACACTATCATTATCATCATATTAAGCAAAATAATTTGCTGAATAAACAAGCAATGCAAAAAAAAAAGAAAAGAAAAAAGAAAATAAATGTAGTATCTGAGTTTGGATAGAGCCTGAAATACAAGCTTGGAGGGATATAAAGTGCCCCATTCATTTCCAAGGTTTGATTACTCTAAACTCTAAAACTGGCGTGTTGATGTTACGTTAAATTGCTGCTGATTGTATCAGAGAACTTCACAACATTGAACAACTTCCTGAAATATGAGAGGTGTAAAGAGAAAGAGCAAGCAAAACCAACCTTATTTATAGGTGTTAAAAGAAAAAAAAAATCTCACTATTTTCAAGCCAAGCTAGTGATTTTTTTTTTTTCCTCTTTGAGTTTGGTTAGTATTCCCAAATATTTCATCAACATTTTCTGCCTTGGCCAGAAGCATTAGAAACACACACAATACCAGAAGACAAGTTTGTGAATGCCAGAAAATGAAACAAATAATAAACTATGGCCAAATTCAGAAACAGCACAATGACATGAGATGAGGAAAATAAGTCAGTTTGGCTATCCTTTGTTGGTATTATCTTATAGTAATTAATACCATAGAGCAGACATTTTTGTTTTGTATAAGGTTTCTTTACTTGACATTGCCTCCCAAAATACCGGCGTATGACAGTAATTGGGTTTTCTCCTCTTTAAGTAACACTGCCACAATTCCTATGAAGGAATGGCTCTCACAAGCAGGTACTAGAATAACATGGGACAAAGAGCTTTGTCGTGTGCCTCTGTAAGACATTTGAGTCAGAGGTTAAAGAAATCGCTGCTCCAGAGGCTCTTAAACATGTCATTGTCATAATATAACAACTGACTTACTAACTTAGATTATTTGGAGAGTTAAGTGCTTGTGTTATTGCAAATTAAACTAATTAGTATAATTTCCTGACAGCTGCAGTGAGCGATAGCAATTCCATGATTTTTTCTTCAGCCGCTCGTGTGGGATGAAGAGAAGAGTGGAGACAGCTTTGTGATTTAATGGAATGGGATCAGTTTATCATGTTAAGGGCACATCGTTCCATTCTTAGTGCAGCTCTGCTGCTTCGTCTATCCCCTCCCAGTTCATCAGCTATTATTGCACTATTAACTTATTACATGGAAGCCAGGGTAGACAGATGGAAGTTGCTGGGAACTTTGCAAATACTCAGACAAAAAACTGTATCGGCATTTGCTTGCAGTACTTCCCCCTTTTGGAACAGTTGTAGACTATACTCACTGTCCTTTTAACCAGAATTGTAGCTGCCAGTAGAAGATACAAGAACTCGTTTCAATAGTACAACTGGTTCAGTCGTTAGAAAGGCAGATTAGTGAACTAGTGCTGATTGGAGTCTCTAGCTTACGTGAATAATTGCATAAAAGGGAAAGTTACAGTACAGAATTGGCAGGCATTTAGCAAATCTCTCACATTTATCGTGTGTGGAAAATGTGTACCAACCATGGTGGTAAACCTATTGTGCTTACTTCTACCCCAAATTTCCATAAGATTACGTGAGGAACAATAGCAGACAGTCTCAACAAACTCTTCTAAAATGTCATACTGAAAACTGAAGGTAATCTGATCAGTATGGAAAAGTCTAAAATTTCTTTAGATGAGCCAGAATGAAATAAAACTCTTGTCCATCTCCCACTTCACAGAAGCCCACACAAATGGATGAAATTACTCTGAATTCAATTATTCTGGAATTCTAACTTTCTAGAGACCATTGAGTCGTGCTTGAACTTTTTCATTAGATCGCTTTGGTCAGATTTGTGCTCTACTTATGTTACTAAACTGGCTCCAAAGGTTTGCTCTATCTTGGAGTCATTGGAATAGACTGCAGCTTTGTGGTTCACAGACTGAATTAATGTTTTCATCTACTAATTAATTGCTGATCACCAGCATGGAAATTGAATTATCTATAATCATATTAAAATATGTGGGGTTTTCCCCCTCCTCCATGAATCATTTAGCTTAGAAAGTCTTGATGGATAGAAATGCATATTTTTGAGACAATACTTTAGTAAAAAGCTAAAAGGGTTGGAGAAACGAATCCTCTTCCTCAACGCTCACAGAAATTAATGCATAATTCCCATCTAATGTCTCAGTATGGTCCCTGTTTGCACAGGGTCTGAGCACTTTCCACTTTTTATGCATTTATTTTCAGAACACTCCAGAAAATAGAGAATTTCTATGGTTTCTAATGATCATTTGTCAGCAGAAGAAGTAAAGAACAAAAGACTGAGAATTCCTGAAGGCAACACTAGAACTGTGTGATGAAACTGGGAATTAAATCCGCTTCTTCCATGTGCCAGATTTGTATCTGTAACTACACAATTTTTCATATCTATAATGAAGATGGCAATAACAGCAGAAGTCCATCAAGGGAGAACTAGCTGTGGATCCAGTTTCCATTCCCTGGTTTCTGGATTTGAGAACTTTAAACATGCTGAACTAGGAAATATCCTCCATGGCCATGTAGGAAACACCTCTTTCTGGGAATCTTAACACTTCCAGTCATTATTTTTTCCATTAGGATTGATTACCCTTGCCCATTTTTTCCCCTTATATTTTACCAGGGCAAAGATCTACATTAAAGCTGAGCCAATCTAGCTACCCTCCAATGCTGAAAAGGAAAGATGCTGCTCCTCCCACATCTTCCTGACTCTACTCTAGATCACACAGCCTTCTCTCCTTCTTGGCCAAGGACTCTTTGGTGAGCTAATTTACCTTACTAACGTGTCAGAAAACAATTTGCTTTTGCTTGTTTGTTTGTTTTTCCTTCACAAAATGCATCGCAAATCACTCTGTCAAACAACCCAACCCTTCACTTGAGACAGTATGTCATTGCCATGAGATCTGATGGCTTGGGCTCTCCAAGAAGTCGAACGGCTGGGTGAATACCTTTGAGCTTCTCTGGAAACTGTTTCAAGTCCTGCTCTGCTGACCTCTAAAATGATCCCAGTGCAATTTGGAGAGCAGAGTTAGCAATACTGGACAGCACACAAACCACAAAGGAAGTAAACTCACTTACAACTCTGCCCAGCAGGAGAGTGTCAGGGGAGTCAGCCAATTCTTTCTTGATTCCCCCCCCCCCCCCCCCCCCCCCGGAAGGTCTTCCCACAGCATGCAAAACAGATCACATCTTTTAGAAACACCTTGCATGGCTTTGAGTTTACTTTCAAATTGGCAGTCTTAAGTTTATCACAGGCCTTTCAGAAACATATCACTTCAAGTCCAAAAAATGTGAACATGCTCGGGATAGCTCTTGGTTTAACAAATGCTTATGTGTAATAAAACATTAAAAACACAATCAAAAGCCAAACTCCCATTACTATTGTCTAACTGCTCAGATCTAAACAAAAACTTAAGGAAGCAGGGGCGAAGGAAAGAGCTGAGCTTTAGACATTTATACTTTGCCCCCTGACCTGGTCCTAGACATCATTTCCAGAATGGTGTAGCCACTTTTTCCATACTGCCAGCATCAAACTAATCTGCTTTTCATTAATTTTAGTATTAGAATCAATTTAATTTCTTTTCCAAATATATTATAGCTGCATTAACCACACAGTAATGTTACGAGCTACTTCATATTGTTCTTGTTCTTTCCCTTTCTTTGTATGTACACAACACAAAGATTCATGGATTTCAGCTTCCATGCCCTGCCACTCCCCACTTTTCTACTTCTACCAGCAGCCAAGTTTGTGGAGATGCACAACTGGAAAGACTGACAAAGACTCTGGGTAACTCCTTCAATAGCTCTGGCTGTCTTGGCACTTTTGATGTTTCCCTGCAGGTACAAATATAACTGAATTTCTAGAACTTGATATCAATTATTCCTAAGGGCCCCTCTCAGTTTAGGTTCCTCTGACTATTCAGGAGGCAACTCCTCCTCAATCTCTGATACACCTGAGTAATTCAAGTAGATGCCTGGATCCAAAACACACATGAAGAACTTGTACCGGACTAAAATAGTGAATTAGAATTTTTTTTTTTTTCTGAAGTCAGATTTCACAGTATCATCAGCTAGGTCACTCTAGTGTGTGAGGAAAATCCCCCTGCTCTCACACATTTTCTTAGTCATTCGTTAGAGTGATTTTAAACAAAAAGCCAAATAGGTCTCACAGGGATATTCCCCTTGAAAGACAAGAAGCTTGATTACATCAGGTCTTAATACATAGATGTCTGCACTAAGAATCTTGGGCAACAGAAACCTTTGTGTGGCCCTAATCATAGGACTGAGTAAAAATATGAGTTGTTTTAATCTGAAGATCTTAATTAGGATTAAAGAAGACAATCAAGAGTAATAGTACATTTTTCTAAGACAGTTCTCTCTGCATAAACTGCTATAGGGGAGCTTGAAAAATGTGTTTCAAGAGTTCAAAAAGCATTTTAGATGAAATAGCTACACCTACCACAAAGGCCTTCAGGATGAGTCTCAAAAATGAGAGGACATCCTTGAAATGTTTCTTAATACAGCTCTGATGCTATTTCATATCTTCTATTGCTTTGTAAGAGGCATTTTGTCAGAGGCGCATGGAAGGTAAAGGCAAATAAACAGGCTGTAGTCATTGCTACCAGGACCAATATGTTCACTTTCCAGATATACCAAATGGGAGAGGTTATGCACTTTAAAATTTACATTTATTTAACTGAGTGGGCCAGCTATGAACAGTAGAAATAATTGGCACATTCTAGGCATATTTTAGGGTAATTATTTTAACTGAATATTCAAGGTCTTTGCATGTCCTTCTTAAGAAAAATAGAAGAGATTATATAAAACATGTAGTGTCAGATATTGTTATATATTGTCACCCAACAAAGCTCTTCCACTGTGAAGCCCTTGCTCAATTTGTCATCCAGAACAAAACTTATCACCCAAGCAACGAGAAACAATACTTAGCCTTGGACAAACCAGAGGTTTAATATTAGAGAGAGGTGAACCACTCCTCTAACTCTGATTTTGTGAAATTCTTAAGATTCATTTTGCAGGGCTGACTCAACTTAATGGGAGTGTAATTTTCTATTCTTGTGTTTTAAAAGCCATTCACTGCAGGGTTTTTTCCTCCTTAAAAAACATATGTGAATACCAACATCAAAACTTTTGTCTATTAGAGACACCGTGAAAGCAGAACTGAGAGTACCTTACATTCTCTAGGACAAATCCATTAGGGACTACCCTTCATGCTTACTCCTTTTCCCACACCAGTTTTCCTGTTCTGACTCTCTCTCTCTGACCCTTTATGTCTACACTGTTACCTTTCTAGTATGCTCTCCTTCACTGTTCTTAATGTATAACTTTCCCCCAGTGAGTGATTCTTAAAAAAAAAAAAAAAGTAAGAACAAACAAGTTTTGGAATCAGCCATGCACAAGCAAGTCTGGATTTTAACTGAAGGTGTTTGCCTTCATTGTCTCCAGCGAGGTGACTCTATTTTAACTTCCCTGTCATCAAACTTTACTCAAGGTGAGGTGATACACCCCTGCAGAAATTATTTAGGCACTCTCAGTAACAGAGACTTTGCCCCATGAGCTTTCTTGTGAATGAAACAGTGACAACAGCTCTGAAGTTTGAGCAAGACTCGTCTGCTGGAGGCAAAGCCTACACATCTCTGGCACTTTGCTTTCTGTCTCCTCTCAGGTCCTCAGAATGACACGTCTGTGTCCAGTTTGTTGTAGTGATCTCTGACTTGTGAGAAGTTTGCTACTGGTGACAATCAAGGTGTCTTTTAATGTGAGTAGTAAATACACCTCAGTGTTTCTTGACAGTGGCTAGGAAGTTAACATCAGAATCAACTGAGTCATTACTGATACAAACTTGGTGCAATACTTTAAAAATGTATCCCAGAAGCAGTAGTCTGATTTTTTTAAAGACATTTTTGATATAGCTCATGTAATTCTAGAAGTCTTAAATTATTATGAGCTTTAGAAAACTAGTAGTATTTCAACATGGTACATCATGGAAAATCACTCAGTGAGGGTCTCTAGCTTTGAAAACTGACTAGTGATTATGAGGTCTGATCTGCTACATCTGAAAGGAGACTGATTTTGGTAAGTTTTAGTACCCATCACCAGAGAGGCAAGATTGCTTAAGATGCTTCTAGGCAGGCTTTTGCAATCTAATTTCCAGAAGTTCTTGAAGATTAGTGACTTGATATCCTAGATGGAGACAGGCACTAAAAACATACAATAATTACCTTGAGATCACCAGTTCCCAAGAATATTTAGACAGAACAATACTTCATAGGCTTTCTGAGGGGCATATTCTCAAGACTGTAGTGTCAAAATGACTGAAGCAGCAAGATCTGGTGAACACAATGTTTCTTTATGGACTGGAAAAAATAAACAGAATTGAGTTTCCTTACCAGAAACACATTGCCATTTCTGTATTATGAGATAAATTAAACTAAAGAAGTCAGCTATTGACTTCTCAGGTTACAAGGGTTACCACAATAAAAAAACAGAGCTCACCCTGCTGATCTATTCCAGGGGTTACGGCCAGTCCTGTCTGGAATGATAGCCACAGCAGAACCCACACACTGCAGCAAGGATGTGCTTCTTCAAAAAATATTTCCCTGCAGAACTTGTTGTGATTCAGTGGCAGATATCCCTGAGATGTACAGTTCCCTCATAACAAATATTTCCTATTACTCAATTAACACATCTTTAAATTGAGAAGACAGGCTCTTGGCAAGAAGCACTTGCATTGCATAGCAGAAGCACTTGCATTGCGCAGTTAAAAAGATAAAATAGTTGCTTGCCTTGTTATAGAAAAATACTCAGCAGTAGAAGTGTGTGCTCCTCCCAGCTGACAGCTTCTCTACACCAGGGTGCTACTCAAGCATCTACAGCATTGAATGCTCCACACCAGTATGGAATAGGAGTTGCAGGGGCCTGCAGCACAGTTGGACACAACTGTGTACAAGCTTGCAATGTTGCATTAGTGCACACTAAGAACCATAAAACTACATGCTTATCAGCTGTACTAAACACTATCTACTCTCCCTCAGCTTTCCCACCAGCAGCCGACAGTGCACCTTCAGAATGACACAGGATTTTACCACAGACCCTTCCTCTGAGCGGAGTGACGAGCATATGTCAACGCAGCTAGCTTGGTACTCCTCACTTTTACTTTCAAGATCAGAGCTCCACATTATCACAACAGCTTAGCAGCACAGCTAGCACACACTAAACACGCATGTCAACATTCAAGAAAGGAAAAAAAGAAAGTCACAGGAGTGAAGCTGCTGCCTGTTGGTCGCCCCAGTCATTAATTTAGAAACAGTAAGAAAGCACTTCAGAGAATTACAGTGTGGTTGTCTGATTCTCAGTGAGCATCCCAGCGCCAAAGGCTCCTTTACCATCTCAAAAAGCCTTCAGAATCTCTTCTAGGAGCATGTATTTCTGTTATATGCCACAGAAATTGCCCCTTCTGAAAGATCTTCATTAAACATCCTTGATTCCGGTCAAGAACAGGCCTTTCTCATTCACTTCTGATTCCTTCTATCTTCCTTTATAGGCACTGGAGAAACCAGGATCTGCAGATTACTGCAGATACTGGTGAATACTGAGAAGTAGAGAAGCCTCAGCCCAAATATAGTCAGTGACCTCCATGAAATACCATGAGTAGCTGCCAGGGGCAGCGTTCCTGATGCTGCAGCGCAGTTTGCCAACAACGGTCTGGTTTTATCTGGACACTGCAGGTATGTGGACTAATCCCCAAGCTCTACAAGCTTAGATTCAGCATCTTATACCCCTTTTACAGTCTCAGGATAAGAAGCCACTCCTGCAGACATCCTTTCAAACCCACAGTCACGTGCTCTCACCTCTCCAACTCTCTATCTCCTCTCTCGGGCAGGAGATATTGATGTACCAGAGCAAACTCTCCACAGTCTCCTGCCCAGGCGACCCCCTTTTTAACCTCTTTCCCATCAGCACAGGAGTGCTAAGCCTTCCTGACTAGGTTGGAACGGGGTCTTGAACACCTTTTCCCACTGTGAAACCTGATGTTTTTTAAGACGCTGAGGCAATTGCCATGGATGTAGAACTAGATATTAATGTCCTCTTCAATCCATCACATCTTCTCTTGCATTTATTTGCAGATTTTTAATTGGTTCCTATTTTATCTTAACTTCCTACTTCTTCTAAATAATTTAACTACTAGCTAACATGCATCTTTTTAATATAAATGAACAAGTAGTGCTAAAATCTCCACCCTCCTAATTTCTAGATTCTGATCATGTGACTTGTGCTTAGAACACAAAAGAGTGCATACACTGGAGACCTTGGTTCCTTACTGTGCTCTCACACAGTGGACTGGAAATGTGAACCTGTATTTATCTGTTGCATTAGGACTAAAGATTTTCAATATAGAGCCTCTGGACTTGACAGCAATGTCTGCTTTTGCTTAAATGGAGGCTTCTCAAGGCAGGAGATCAACTGCTAGTTATCAGTATTATTAGTGAATACACGTGCATTTCTAAAAATATTAGCCATTTATTTAGGTACACAAACAGAGAGGGGTTACTACTTACAGGCAAATAAATCATCTGTACTCTGCCAAAGGAACATTTTCTACTTCATTAATCCATGAATCTCTTTGCGTTATCTAGACACTAACAAATCAAATGTAAAAATTTCTGTAATGACTTCACCACAAAGAGTTTTGGTAAAAAGTTCTAAAAACAATGAAATAAGCAATGTTATTTAGAAAATTAGGGTTCGTATGCATACTATTTCTATACATGCTGCTTTTTGAAATGAGAATTCTTCTGCACAGAAGCTACTTTTATATGCTACAGTTGGTCAAAATTCCAGAGAATAAAAAATCCTGATATTCCAACAAACTGGATCAAGCAGAATAATTTCAAATTATTTTCTTATTCTAAAACAAAATTCTCTAACCAATCTTCAGTCTATAGAAACGACAAAATTCTACCAATATCTTTCTTCTAAGGATCTATAATCTTAAATATTGTAGCTAAAAGAAAAGAAAAGAATAGATTTCTTCTAGATTTCTGTGACTGATTCTCTACCTGCTAGATACTGCATTCCCTTATTTACAGTTTTCAGATCAGGTGGCTACTTTGTTTCTTTCCCTTCAGTGGTCAAACACATACCGTTCTACTGTTTAAAGGAGAATGAGAGAAAGTGGTGAGAAAGGCAGGTATATGTGAATACCTGGGTTGTGATCTTCATCATTGGTTCAGTTGTCTTCTGTGTTAGTTACATTCTGCTTAAAGGACCTCAATTTACTATTTTAATGATTCAAATAAGAGCAAATGTTCTGAGAAGAGGAAGGGGCTAGAAAGATACCAGTAGGAGTATTTTGCAGTCGTGTTCCTATGGCTGATCAGGCAAGATTTATTAACCAGTTTTCTCATAATGTCTCCAGACAGTAGAAGTAGAAATGGCAGCTAATACAGGAGAAATTAAATTTATTCTGAAAGCACTAGCTCTAACATATCATTCCTCCTCACACTTCTCTGCATACCTTCCTGATGTTCAAACAGCCAACTTAGGAAATGCCAGGTTATTTTTAGAACTACAACAACAATAATAACTATTCACAACATGCGATCATGCAAACTGAATAAAATGATGCTGGCCCTGGATTAGTGAGACTTGACCCCTGTTAAGATTACTCCTTGCTGTGGCAGAATGCACTTTTTTTTTTGTATCTTACAGCTTCCATATAGCAGTATGCTGTAGGCAGATGCAGCCGTGGTCAGCGAGGAGGGTTTGCTGCTGCGCGGCACGCTGCAGCTCGGTGGTGTGGCAGTACGGTGCATTATGAGGCATATTACTGTGATTTGCCACTGTGTGATTCACGGATACGATTGCATCTCATTTCAGAACTAAGTGGAACCATCTGCCCCTTTGTATTCATTCACAAGCCACACTGCGACTCTCAAATCACAGCTGCCTTTACACCCTAAAACACAAAAGGAAGCCAGTTTGAGTCCCAGCAGTAACTTCACTCTCCATGTGCCAAATTCAGTAACCCACCTGCTCTGGTGTGCATAGCAGTCCCCTTCTTCTCCCACAGACAAGGTAAGCACTAATGGCATTTGTTTCAGTACAAGAGCCCGTTCTCCCCCTTTCCCTCTTGGGCAGTTCCAGATTCTCAGTCTCTGCTTCCAGCCAGTTCTATAATAATACAGGTTTCTACAAGGTGTAAGAAATCCCCTGGCAACAGGAAAAGCCTTGGAGTTAGTATGTAACTTTTACCTTTTATCTTAAACGTAAATAATAGGGCAGTTGCATTTCACGTGTACTGTTATTAGCTGTGTAGCAACAAAAGAAGACTGAAGTTCCCTCCTACTGAATACCTTGTATCCCTGTGGGAAGAGGCAATCCCTGCTGTCAAATCTCACAATTTAAAGTTAAAATAAATCAAAAGAGTCTTTATCACTGTGCCTTTTTAGATGGGAAGAGAGATTAAAGCATTTGTCCAGGTCACCTAGGAATTCTGCAGTGGAACAGAATGAACACAGATCTTCTGAGTCTTAGCTCAGCAACTTAACTACAAAGATTTTCTTCTGTTTAAGTGACCAGAAGCAATTAAGCCAGCATGACTTGTTACCTTTATTCAAACTAACCCACCTGGTTTTTTAAGATCATGTATTTTCTGGTGACTGAAATACCATTTCTGGAGACCTCTCTGCCACGTTATTTGGTAGAGTTTTAATCAGTGTGGTGCCAGCAGTGACGGGATTTACCCCTCTCCAGAACAGCACAGGGCTCAATCCCAAGAGTCCACAGATCTGTAACTGATGTTTGAAAGACTGTATGCAGGATCCTCTCCTTCCTAGTGCCATCAACCAGAGCCCTGCAGGAGGAGACTGTGGCTTTCCTGGAATGACAGCTGACTGCTGCCAAGGGGAACACATGTTGTGTATATATTTGCCTATTTCCTCATGTAAGTCTCTCACCAAGAGAAGGGTCATTAGGAGGTAGGAGGAAAGGGAGGTTGCTGCAGAAGACAAAAAGAGCAGCACAAACCCACTAATCACATATCCAAAGATAGCATTGTTTGAAACAGTGAAAACAGACAGGATAACCACCACCACAACTCATTTCCTTTTCCCAGACCATCTTTCTCTGGGAATGCATGAGTCACCTGGAATAAGTGTCAGGTTGGCATTGCAGCTACAGATAGTGCTGGAACACATACAGCAGTAGTTTCTACGATAGACAATTTCTTAATATTTTACAAAAAATAAGAAGTACTCATTTCAAAATTGAACAAAGCAGGCCAAAATCTCCAAGACCAGAGTTTCTTGTGCCACTGCCAGACTAGCTTCAAGCCTTCCTGGTGACATGTTGTTCCCTAAGAATTATCGTGGCTTGGCATACTGAAAAAGACCTGTGTGCTGCTTATTATAAACTTACAGGCTAGCCAATCTGACTGGCATGTACTTTGGTTAGCCCCAGCTCCCACCTACGACAGGACGGCCATGCAGACAAGGGAATGTGTGAGTCACAGCCATGCAGTGCACATACAATGACAAGCAATGTGGTATCTACAGTTCAAAGCTGCACATGCTCATTTGTGAATTTGGTATGTCTGAGGCTTTCACCCCAGCAGTCTGACTGCTACAGTTTACGTTACTGTTTGTTCACCACGATGAAGCAACAACCTCTAGTGTTTCAGCCCAAGAAATAGTGCAGTTTCCTCTCCACATCAAAGAAATCATTTAATATTAGTGTCTTGCAAAACAGGACATCAGCTGCTATCCCAGAACTACTTAAAAAGCAAACCAAAAACAAAGCCAAAGCCTCCTCATCATTATACAACTGCAAATATTTGGGTCCTGCATGTCAAACGAGCTTAGTTTTGACACAGACGTCTAAAATTTCCGCTGACTAGGCAATCAACACCCATGTCTCACAAGCTTCTTAATATCTTAAAATTCCACAGCTGAGCAGAAAGAAATGATCTGATGAGGGACAGTGGATTAATTCATCTCATGTATCTGTTTAACGAAATGACAGGAATGAAATAATTTTAAGCTAAAGGTCTTTACATGTCTTTCTTCTGAAAGACTCTTTGTATCAAATGCTATGAATTCATATTACTCTGCCACCAGTGAGGCTTTTGCAATGTGGTAGTAGCAGCAAATAACATATAATAACTTGTGGTGAATTGTCACGAGCATTTAATTTGATGCTAAACACGTTTCCAGCAAGGAACAGACAGAGATGTTCTCTAGGTGCTAAAGTACTTCTGTATCACCGAATTGATCTCGCAAGTGTCTCGTGCCTTCAGGAAGGAGGCTGAAGTATCTGCAACAAACTGATTTTTTAATCGTGTTTTTTGGCACTTTCTAGAGGCCTTATACTCAGCTAATGTCTCTAGCACAACTTTACAAACCCAGAGGCAGACTGGATACTAGGAGAACATTGCCATTCCTCCCAGGGAGTGATTGGAGGTCTGTCAGACCATCTAGGGGCAATGCAGGAAACTTTCCAGGAACCCACAGACGTTTTTCTGTAGCATTTTGACTGTCTGGCAGGGAGTGGAAACTCCTGCTTGCATCAGTCCTAAAGAGGGCTGGCCCATGCTAGCTCCCTGTGAAGAATGCTCTCAGATCCCAAGAAGACCACAGCTTCACATGCAGGCCATGTGTCCCGTCAGCAGCCGTCTCCACTCCATGCAGATGTTCTAATTTGCCACTCTGAAAGCAGATGTGTCAGTACTAGCAAATCTGGGAGCTGACCACGCTTACCTCCCTGAGGGATGAACTGCAGAAGGAATTTAATGAGCAAACTTGTGCTTCTGCAATTGCAGCAGAGAACATGGCAGAGATACTTCCCCACCTCTTCCCAGTAGCTGTACTCATCACCCTTTAGGGGACCAGGTGGCCACACAGTACTCTCTCCTGCTCATCTTTGCAATGTGATTAGAGATGTAAGGATTTTGTCTTAACACAGTAAGGAAGCCACACACGAAGGCTCTGCTTCAAGGCATTTGAGAATAATGTTCATTACCTATTATACACTAAGACAAATAAACATCTTGTGAAAGTTGGTTTCTATCTACAGTAACTTACCAGAAGAACAATTCTTACAGCACTTTGGAAAAAGCTCAGCGAAAAGCAAAGTGCTGTATATTTGCATTCACATATTGCACTGAGATCCTTGGGTATTAAAAATGCTATAACTGTTTATCTCCAAATATCAGCTATTGAAATGATCTATCATCTAATTAAATATATCATAATTGAAATACAGTAAACCTTGTCCAGAGACTTGGTCAGAAAGGTAGCAAGTATGAGGTATGTCCCACAGGAATTTATATCCTTATTTCTGTGTAGATTTACAATTTGTCATGTAATGACAAAAAATATTTACCATCCTTTCACACGTTTACCTGCACCCCAAATAATCTATGCAAAGTCAGAGGGTAGATGGGACTCTGATGGGACTTCCATAAGTATGGAGACCACATGACCACTGAGAATACACTGCATTGTTCCGGGAAAGAGAGAAGATGTAGAAATGCATCTTATTTTAAAATCATGATTTGTTTGGATGGTTTGAAGGTGTTACCATCCCTGAATACCAAGTATGTGAAAAGCAGGAATTTGAGTTGACATTGATGCAGTGATAAGCATACATACATTAACAAGACAGTCCTTCTCTCACATGCAGGACTTCTGGAAAGGGATGACCACTATGAAAGCTAACAAAGCCCTCATCACTGACAGAACACACATGAGGAATAACATTTACATATACATATATACATATGTATATTTACATATACATAACATATACAGTTCTTAAGATATCTGTGCATTTTGGGCTCGCTTCTCATTACATGTGCCCTTTAACTGTCCCTGTTTCAACCATGATTATCCTGAGCAATAGGAGTTCATCTACATTTGGAATGTGCACCACTGTGGCTGTTATGCTACTTACAGCATTGGGTAGTGAGCACAGCTTTTATCTTTTCATTCCAGTTGGAATTCTCTAAGTTAAGTCATAGTAGATCAAGGCAAAGTTTTACATGAAACATGTATGAAGTGATTTTTAGCATTCCAATTTTGTGGTGGCCTATCTGAACATTTTAAATTGGTTTAAGTTTCTCTAAGCACTTCAAATTAGGCATAAATTTTACGACACACAGAACCACACAATATGCATTATACCGTTACTCCATCTAGTTCAGGTATTTAAATTCCAACTTGTATGAAATAAGGAAATTTGAAATATTCAATTTTTAAAAAGCAATGTTCACACTGACATAAAAAGCTGAAGAGTCAGTCGTAGAAGGTAACCCACAGACATTTATGTGACTACAGCCAGACATCCTAAAGACACATTCAGAGAACAGTCTGGAAAATGCTAGGTTTAAATGTCAATATTTGCACTTGACACTACACTAAATGCATAAATTCTTTAACATGATACTTTGCTTGAGTCAGAATTCTATGTCCATAAAGATATTGACATTAAAACACAAACGTCTCATCAGTTTAAGAAATGGAAAACGAATTACTGATGAGTTATTGGGGTTTCATGGAAGCAGGTAAATTATGAAATAGTGTTCAACTAAAGTTTCATTTTAAAAATGCCACTCTGTGAATGAGATATCATCCAGATATACAAACTATTTATTATTTGCTTGTAAGGCAATTTGATTATCATACATGTGTCTGTTGATAAAATCTATGATGAAAGAAAGACTTGCTCTCAGCACAGAACAACAAGAAGAAAATATCTTTCATGTTACTTTAAGAATCATGATTTTTCTCATGATTTTCAGTGCTACTTTTTAGGGGAAATCAAAGCACCCAATTTATTTCCATTTTTTTCCTGTGAAGACGTTTTGATAGTATGTACTCATTGCTTTAGAAAAACATAGATTCTTTTTTTTTTTTTTATTCCTAAAACAGCATCTCTTTGGTAAAAAAAAGAGACATTTAACAGAAACTGGAAATTCTCATTTAGAACAAAAAATATGACCATGCTAGGTTTTTAAAAATCTTTAGATGGAAAACCACTGGGCAATTCCACTCTTAGAAGCTTCTTGGCCCTTACTGGTGAAGAATTTACTATCTGAGGATGCTCAGGGGTTTGTAGTGTGCTTTATGGCATAAAGAGTATCTCAGCACATTTCAGCAGTAATTTCCACCTCAAGCTGACCATTTCAGCAGTGAGAGATTGCCTCAGTGCTCCTGATATGGTTTTCCTCATTGCCTCCCAAGAGCAGTAGGACTGAGGAGCTCTGGAATAAACAGCTATGGTTATTTACCCACAGAACTGAAGATGGCTCTTAACAAAAGCAGATTTCTAGTATCTCTTAGAAGATGAACAATTTTCTTAGAAGGTGACTTTCTTCTTATTCCTCTTAGGAGGTGATTTATTACCTTAGAAGGTGTTATTTTCTGATACAAGATGTGTTGTGTCCTGATGAGCTGATTCCTTCATCTGACACGTTAGTTTATGTAACAAAGAAGAGGTCATTGTATGAGACAGTACTAGTACATGGTCTGATATTTGGCTCCAACCTAAGACATTAGATATTTGTCAGCCTCCCTCCTGCTCTGTGACACTATGTGCAATGAACATGGGATGGTGGTTTCAGTGGTCTGCTGACTAACTGTGCTTTGCCCATGGGTGCCCATGTACACCTTAGAAAAGGCTGTGGCTCTGCACTGCATCCCTAAGAGAAAGAAACTTCCTAACTACATGAAAATGTGAGGTGGGAGTCACATTGTTAATCTGCCTTTTGATTTGTGTGATTTATGTGTGCTCTTGCACCTCCATGGAGTAGGTGCAGGGTAAATCAGTTGCACTGGAGACAGATTACAGCAACTAATGGCATATTGAGGCTGGCTCTAATTTTACTCATCTACTGATAATGATTGCAGTGTACATGCTCCAGCAACTGATCTGTGGAAAAACACCCTTTTTCCCTGAGCATTTTGACATGTTATGCATGTTCTGCTCCCAAATACAGACAATGATTTTCTCTTTTCTATACCTAATTTTCATAATCAAATAACTTACTTCACTGCAGTGTTGAATCTGTGTTGTTGCCTTTGCTCCCCTTGCAAGCAACATGACACTGAAAAATCAAGATTCTGATTGTTGCCAACTGCTTCTACCTTCCCTCAGAACAAGGAGACCCCTGCAAGAGAGTCTATCCTTCTGCAAATGAAAATCAGCTTACCACATAAGGGGTATAGAAAAAATAGTGCTATTATTTTTGTACAAATATTTCCACTACCCCATGACTCTGTGCCAAACTGAGTCTCTTTCTCCCAAAAACCAAATTAAAGTATCCTTACTGGATGGCATGATTTCTTGGTGGTTTTTACAGCCAGCCACAGGAAAATTAAGTTATGTGCATTTTAGTCAGAAAGTCTTGTTTCAGGTTCAACAAAACTGGGAAGTGATTAATCCTCTTCTAAAATATTCCAGATGAGAGCTGACAGACACAAAAAAACCCCCTCAACTCTCAAATGGTTACTCTTCAGCAAGGCAGTTCATTGTATACTGGCTGAAACTGCACATGGGTCAGTAAATAAAGCAGCTAGATTTCTCAGCTCCAGTAGAGCAGTACATTAATAAAACATAAATGGAAGAGGTTTAAATTCGCATGTTTCCTAATCATAAGACAGAAGCAGACACTGAAACACATCCTATTCTACTGAACCTTGAATCCAGAGAATCCTCTTCTTGAGCACTATGTCACAGAATCTTTCTGAAGAACTCCTTCCAGTACATCCCCAGCATTATGGTTTACATTTAGCGTGGAAAGAGCGTACGTGTATGTGCCACTTTGTCTGATTATGAACAATGAGGTAAGTAGTGCAGGTCAACAGAGGAGTAGGAGGGAGGTCACAGCTATGCAGACATCTCAGTAGGCCTGCCTGTGGCTACCTTGCCACTAGCCTGCAATCCTGAGCTTCCTCTCTGGCACAACTCTAGGGATATGTTTGCAGCACCCAAGGCTATATTCTGGTCCGCAGAGCTAGCTTGCTATAGCGACACAACGCTGCATTGTGCCGTATAGACATAACTCACATGTCTTGTAACACAACCTCAGTCCTAGATGGAGCTGTGATGATTACATTTCATCAACCGTGCTGCTTGCAACAATCTAATTATGAAGAAGAAACTTAACAGGGCTCCAAAATCAAAAAGACTGAAACACACCTCAGATGTACAGTTGTAATACTTGTTCTCAGTCAGCAACCATTGCTTCAGCACCGTGCATCAGTACGCTTTCAGGCACAACCCAGTCACTCTTGGTCAGCAAGAAAGCTCAGCCAAGCCAGGCAAGCAAAGTGGAATTTGAAAGCAAACTGCAATCTGTATGCTGAAAATATTCTTCACCTTTCCAAAGGTCTCATACACACATTCTGTGGGAAAGAACAGATCTTTTAGCAAGATCTTACTGAAAGAAATCCTCAGCAGCTCATTTCTGTATGTGTACAGAATATATTATTTTGTAATCTGAATCTGTTAAAAATGCGTAATTGAAATAAACCTCTCTTTTTTTCTTCCAGAGGAACGAAGGAAGAAAACACTGTTTGCATTCAAAGCTTTGATATCCATTTGGCATTCTGCTGTACTTAATGATAGCTCTACAAAGAAATACAGTTAGTCTTATGTGGGAAAGCATATTTGTGGCTGAAAAAGTGCTGCAAAAATTGCAAGGGATCTTTGATAATTTCATAGCACATTTTCACCCTAGTTTTACAGCCAACTCATTTAGTCAAAAGACATGATTTTTGCTTCTTATTTGTCATTTCATATGCGCTGATTTAATCATAGAACCATAGAATCACAGAATGGTAGGGGTTGGAAGGGACCTCTGGAGATCAAGTCCAAGCCCCCTGCCAGAGCAGGATCACCCAGGGCAGGCCACACAGGAACAGATCTAGGTGGGATTTGAAAAATCTCCAGAGAGGAGACCCCACCAGTGCCCTGGGCCGCCTGTTCCAGTGAATGTTAATGTTCCGGTTAATGTTTTAGTTGCAGTCTGAATATCATTTTGTGTGATGAAAGGTACCAAGGCACAGTTACAGCTGTAATGCTTTGTGAAATTTAATTTCTTCAACTTATTCCTGTGTTTAATCAAAACACAGGTTACATTGCATCACTTTTATACTCTCAGCTAAGGCAGCCAGGCCTCCTTCGCTATGGAGGTGCCTTTATCACAGGCCCACTTTCTAACAGAACACTTTTCCACCAGCAAATTGAAGTTCCCCTGGGATTCAAACTTCTGCAGTTCAAGAAATACCCTTTTCAGCAGGTCACAAAAACATTCCTTCACTGACCAGTCTCCCAAGCTCCTCAAGCTGAGCTCTCACTTGCACTGCAAACTATTTGCTGCCACTGGAAAGATTGCCTTTGTCTGTACTATGTCTTCTTCACTTACACCTCTTTCATACCTGTCCAGCTGGGGGGTGCCTGTGTGCGCATTGTCCAGCTGAAGTTCAGACACAGCTAATTCTGTTGTATTTCATTCCACTTCACTGCAGACTTTTTTTCTCTCAGGAGCTAACAAAAAGACAAGGAGGTTCCAACTCCTAGCTATTGGGAAGGAAGATCCCAAGTGATTTTACATCTGATCCAAGCCATTGTAGTCTCTGGGGATTTTTTTACTCTTTATTTCTGTATTTTTTCCACTGAGCTCTCAAACTACTTCTAGATAAGGCCAACGGATTGTGAATTGTATTACCCTCTGTTGCTGCAGCATTTGTAGCTTTCTGATAGAAAACAGAGGCTAAGGCCAAACCCTTCTATCATAACACACCTTGAAAGAGGGAAAGCTAAAAGCCAGTCATGAGTTTCTGGATTCTTGTTGTGTTTCAGATGTTGTGTTGTTGCTGTAGCTGCTGTGTTTCCTATCAGAAAGGCCTTTAATTTTCATCATGTTATGGTAATCTAACTTCCCTCTTCCTGGGATTTCCTCAGGACATGGAGAATGAGACCTTTTACGGCTTAACTCAACAGACACTACTCTCTGCTCTAACAAGGGCTTCTTTCCTCCACTATGTTAGCTACTGAAGTTAAATAAATATTCAAAAACCAAACAAAATATTTAAAGGGCTCCATTTTTCACTTAGATTATGTGCAATTATTTTATTCATTTCACAATTATAGCCTTGCCTTTCAGGCTGGGTAAGACTTTTTTTTCTTTTTAATATAAGGAAAAAACCCAAATCCTTCTGCTTCCTTTATTATAAAATCTTGCCTTTCCACAGGCCAAACCAGCTGTAAGGGAGAACAAGAATTTATTGCCTGGCATATGGGGATAGGGAAACTGAAGCTTGCTCTTTCTTCTGTTACATGCAGGGCCCTGTTAAAAGCTGCCTGTTTATATTTTAGGCTTAACCCCAACCATATTTCTTCCCTCAGTTTAGTAGAAACTGATGCAAAAGAAATCCAATTTGGAGAGTTTATCATAACCCTTCAGCTGTGTACCTCTTTTGCCTACTCTAGTGTGAAGGGTATGACTTCCTGTCCAGCAAGAGGAGCTAGAAGCTTAGCACTGAGCACTGCTGCTGTTCAAGTGACTTTCTGGCACCTTCAGCAAGTTTGCAGGTGTCCCTGCTTACTGCAGAGGGGTTGGACTATATGACCTTTAAAGGTCCCTTCCAACACACACCATTCTATGATTATTTGGAATAATCAGATCCCCCTGCTGCCTTTCTTTATCATCAGGAGCTTCTATTGACTTTCAAACGTAAAGTACCTACACTCAAACCCTACTGTTTATTTTCTGAAGGAGTTGCCCAACTTGGTTTCCCTAAGCAAGAAGAAAAGCCAAATATGACCAGTAGTCATCATCAGGATGCTCTATTTCACTTCTATATAAACCCACAATTATTTCCTGGAAAAATTAATTGGTGAGGGAATCACCGTATCAGCTCTGCACAGCCTCCAAGCTAAGGAGCCCACAGACTGCTGGTGCATCTTCAGGCAATCTGTCATGCACTCCAGCCACCATTTGTGACAGCTTAAGTTGTGAGAAAAATACAACAAAGGTACCCAAGTCAGCTTCTTTCCTGGCTGCAGGAAAGAGCCCCACATATATGCTTTCATAAGCAAAGTACACATCATCTTGCCTTAACTGTCCACATCTCCTGGAGATTACATCCAGTGCCTGGGATTACAATACTGTCTACGTTTAGCCTGTACCCAGGGCTGAATTACAGCAATTGCTCTACCACTCAATGACCCTTCCCCAGCAGGGAAGCGGGGTCAGGAAAAGAAGAGACCTGCAGGTTGAAATACAAACAGATTGTGTGAAACAGGCAAATTAATACCAATGCCGATAGAGAGTATACAAAGCCATTCTCAGCCCAGGGAATCTATGGCAGTAACAATAAACGGGAAAGCAGAACAGTAAGCAAGCCCCTTCAGGGATGGGGAGAAACAGCAAGACAAGGAGGGGGAAGAGCAGGATCAAGAGGAGCCCCCATCCTCAGCCAACTTCCCCCTTTATAAAGAGTGTGATGTTTATGGGATGGGATACACCTGTGAGGCAGCTCAGGTCAGCTGCCCCGGCTGACTCCAAACTGCTGACCATCTGCATGCCATGGCTGGCCCATGATTCTGTCTCAGCAAAACCAGGACAGATGTGACATATTTTAATGCAGAATCACTGCAGTATGATCCCCAACATGATTAGCACAGCTCAGCCTCAGTTGGGATATTATGGCTTAGATTATTCCTATTAGTTTCCAAGTGATCCTGGAACACAAGTATTACATCTGATTTTAATGAAACTTTAGACTTCGTTGTTTTCAGTCAGCTAATGAAATAGTTGAACCTTCCCATGACTTGCTGCAATTACAACAAAGACTGTGCATTATCATGAACAATGCTAACCTCTCTACAAGATGTAAAATTAATCCTCCAGTACTTGTGTACTGATATGTTTGGAAATATAAACTGAGGAGTGAAAAGAAATTAATGCTACCCTGGTGAAATGTGAACCTACCTGGCACAGAGAATTTCACGCAGTACACTCTAGCACAGCCTCTTGGTTACATACAACTTTATGTTAACAGGAAAAGTCACTTCAAAATCTGTTTTGTTCATGAAAGCCTCAAGCACATACACAATTTAATCACATTTAGAAGATAATTTTAAAGAACTCATGAAAAAAACAGAAGTGCATTACAGGAGAAAAAAAAAAATTCAAGGTGGAGACATCACCAAGGCCTTGACAGGAATTTCTTGGTTTCAACATGCAAAGAAAGTCTGCATTTGCAAGAGCTTTTCCAAAGACTCTGGCAAGATGCTGTACTTTGAAGACTGAAAGTGATTTCCATTGGGTGGCTTGTTTGCTGGCTTCTGTAAAACAGCTTGGTGGTCCTAGGACAGCTCTTACTGGACCAATGTTCTTCACACAAAAGCCACGACTGTAATTGCCATTAACTGTTCCCTGCTTTGGCAGCCTCATCTGAGACACCAAAAATCAAATAAACAGTGTGGACTGAATTGCCCTTAATGGCCCCTCCACATCAGGGCTAAGGCATACTGAGGTTAAGGAACCATGTTTGTTTGTGGACACAGGCAGAGAACTGCAATTTCTTCCACTGTCCAGTCTGCACAGTGATTAAAGGGCTTCTGAGTGATCAATCAAGAGTCAGAGCACTATCAGATTCCCTCTGGAGAAATGGGGCATTTCAGTGGCAAGAAGCAGGAACCCTCTCTCTGCCACTGAGCTGCAAGGTGGTGTTAGTCATACCAACCTTTGTGCCTCCTGGTGCACGTACACCTGTTTTAAAAGATCATCTCTCTGGAAAATCATTCACTTTTTAACTTGTGGGGTGGGGGTATGGAAAGAACAAGCATCATCCTGTGCAAAGTTACCCTGTTTACATACCAACAAAAGTTTGAAAGTGTTCACTCCTTTACCTCTCTTTTGCAGCGTGGTGTTTCTTTCCTTGTTGGCAAAGGGTTTTTTTTCACACTTCTAAAGACCCCATGGGTCCACAGATCAAAGATTGATAAGCATAAGCACTGACCTATAGTAAAATCTTTACTGACAGAAAGAGCCAGGAGCAAATGAGGCTGAAGGAGGCTTGTTCTTGCCAAAGCTTGCAGTTACGTTGTTTGTAGCTGTCCGCAGGACTGATAACCACTGCTACCAATGGCTCGTTTTATACAGTAAGCAAACTCTAACCCTGCAAAATCAAGCTAATTTGCCTCAAGGTATTTGAAAACCAAACTGACTTCCTCCTTCCCAGAAAGTAGAGATAGGGAGCAATGATATAGGTCCAGTGACACTAAGCGGTACAAAACCAAACCACATTGTCCCCAGGGACTGCCGCTGCACATGGGTGTTCGCAGGCAGACCTCCCTGTCAGCACAGCCCCAGCGGCTGCACATAGGCCTGAAGCGATGGAATTTTGACCCTGGCTTTTGAGGGTTTCCAATGAGAACAAACAGGCTGTGCTTTCAGTTCTCTTTCCACCCAGATAAACAGTTATATACTAGTATTTATTAAAATTTTAACCACAGCCTTCTAACTATATACTTTTCTTAAAAACATCCCTGCTGATTTCAACAACAGCACAGTTAAGGATAACTCCTTTGAATGAATTATGAACATCTGCAGATGGACGATCCAAATGCTATTACATGAAGTAGTACAGGTGAGGTTCGTGCACCCATGCACTGGTAGCCGGAATATATATATGTCTTTGCTCGGTCTCCTTGTGCCTTCATACCTCAGATCATGCAACTACTATCTGTGAGCGCAGTATGAGCACCTGTCTTGCCTGCCCTGTGTTTTCACACAGACACCCATCCGCACTAACAGCCCAGGCACTCAGACCGAGTTACTAATCTCAAATGCAAGCAGGGCAGCTGTTATCAACTATTCATTCGTAGGGCCATGTCACCGAGGATCCCCAGCTATGGGATCACTGTTCTGCTAGGCTTTGCGCAGGTACGGAAGGAAACAGTTACACGCTTCAAAGAACTTCCAGGACATAGCTGTACACTTTTTAAACTTCACAAGCTCCCAGGCTCACCGGAAACAATTACTGATAAGCCCACTGTGGTTACCAGTATTCAGGGCAGACTCCTTAGACTTGCACAGATGTGAACTGGTAGCTGTCTTCTAAGGTCAGTTAACCAATGCCCATTTAAATCAAAACCACCAGCCCAAGCCTATATGCCGAGCTGGATACCCTTTCACTGACGCAGTCCCTTTCCTTTTGAAACAGGAAGAGGAGTTGATCTGGAATAGATCACGGCCCTCCAGCATTAAAATCTTATTAACAAAACTATGAAAATTGCAAGTGTTTGGGAGTGAAACAGACAGTTATGAAGTAATCCTATACAGGGAGCAGAGGACTATATGCAGAAGGAAACTTGTAAATATGGTTGATCTGTCAGCACTTAGGGTTGCCCCCATCACCATCAAGTTCGTATTTCCCCTTCCCTGGAATTGAGGACATTATGCTCCTGCAGTATAGTTAGTCTCCCAGTCATTTCTGCCTCATGAAATATAGTAATTCTTTCTCTCCACAAATGGGATGTAAGTATTTTTTGGCCAAATTTCCTGTATAGTCACCTTTGTGCTGAGGTTTAAATAATAATATTTTCAAGGTAGAAGTTTCTCAAACTTTGAAGTCCCTAAAAACCAGGATTCATAATTAGAAGACTTGGGTGACTTCACTACAGGTAATCTACCCATCAGATTAAAAGAGCTCCAAATTTAAAACAAAACAGAGTTCCTCCAATCTTAATATTTAGGGCAACAGTTTTTCTCTCCAGAACATCAGGGTACATATAAGATGTATAATGGGTGACACAGACTAAGAATTTCGTGCCCTTATTAATAGAAAAATATGAAGAACTAGCCTATGACCTGGCCTTTGATAAACCAAAATTATTTTCCCTTCAGGATTAGGAACTTCCTTTCTTTTTCCTCCTCTGACCTATTTTATGGTACTTATCCCCTCCCCCCCCCCACCCCACCCCCCAGTAAATTGTAGGAAAAAAAAAAAAAAGGAAATAAATTTCTTTCACAAGACTACTAAAAAAGGGCAAGCATCTCATGATATCCTGCAGACACTGGTCTACATAATTACAGATATTTAGATGGAGCTTTCTGTGACAGCAAATGCCATGCACAAAAGGGGCTTGCTCACTGTTGCTACATAGCTGAAAAGTAAAATCACTGGACAGAATTAGTTCTGTTCTCAAACCAGGACACTGAATTAAAACACCTTAAGAAACCTTACATCAGAAAACTGGTAACTCAATGCGTGGAAGAGCAGTAGCTTTTCTGCGTGAAGCAAGGTTTCCAGTTGCATATCTGGTACTGCTGAGGGCTGCAGGCAGTAAACTGGTCTCTTTGACTGTGTTTCTTAAGAGCCTGACAAGTACTTGTTCAAAGAAGTTCTTGTTCTTAACTGATCAGTCCTGCTCCTTGGTAAGGAATAACAGAGTGAGGTTGGAGGGCACCTCTGGATATCACCTAGTCCAACATTGACTCTCAAAGTAAGGCCAAAAGAGCAGGTTGCTTAGGACCTTTTCCTGAGACGGAAATACCACCTATTTTTCTGTCCCTAGTACAAAAGCCACTAGGAGTCCAGAACAAAGGAAGACTTTGGGAGTCTTTACTTAACCTAAGCTCTCCTGATGAATCTGTAAGGAGGAACAGTGACTATGCACTGCCCTTCAGCCTGCTGTAGACAAATACATTGATGTTTACCTCAAACACAGCAAGCATTACTGATAACACGAACTGTGTCAAAGCTGTTAGCAAAAAATCAATAAACCTCCTTATGCTCAAGACCACAAGAGATACAGGAGTCAAGTGGATAAAGCTGAGTAGTCAGAAACCTGTTGATTAGTGTTCTGTTCCCAGTTCATATCAAGTTACTTCAAAAAATGTACTGTAGAGTGTTTTGAGATTCCATGGATACAACAGTCCTCAGTCCCATTCAGACACACACTAATTCACAGCAGGTCGTGAAGTGCTGTTAAAACTACATTGCATCCCTGATGCATGTGCTAATTTTTGAAACTGTGCTTATTATCAGATTATACAAAATTACATGCAGAGAAAATTACACTTCATTAGTTAATTCAGCATAAATGATGCAAAACTGCTCAGAAAGATAATTCCTAAACAGTGCTACAGCTGTTATAGTCCAAAAAGCCAATCCAGCCCATCTCAAGCAAGTATTAAAATAAACCTAGAAAAGTTTTGTTTTCATTAATATTGATGCTTTTTTTATAATCAATTTATTTGCTTGTGTCTTATTTATTAGGCTGTTTCACCAAAGCCTTATTACAGTGTCAAAACACCAAAATTTAATGATCTTTAAGAGAATCATAACTGACACCCTCATGTGCCATCTGCTGATTGGAACTGACTTCTACATGAATAGATGATCTACTCCGGGAGAAAGCTTGTAGACAAAAAATACAGTGCCGTGAATTACAAACACAGAAGTTACTATTAACAAGGGAAGTCTTTTAGGGAATTAGGAATGAGTGGTAACATTTATAATGATTCTGCTAACTTTTCATCCAACAATACCGGCTTCCTCAACACAATTTGTAAGGAACCTCTGTCTCTCACACTTCCATTAACCTACACATGGATGACTCTATACAGCTAAGCTGTCTGCTAAGCAAGCAGTTGCAGAAAGGACCTGGCTATGTCTCCTAAAGTAGGGTAGCTAGAGATGGGCTGGCTGGAGATTTTTTTTCTCTCTAGGTTTTAGGCATTGCCTTGAGCACTATGAAAGCACAGCAGCTACTCTTGAATGAAAGATTGAGAGGCATTAGATTGTAAGTAAGTTTTTAAGAGATAGAGAAGTTCGATTTTTTTTTTGAGGACAAAAAGCCCTGAAGAGGCTGATTGTAGAATTAAATTATGCAGCCTACAAAAATATGTAGCGATAGGTACCAAACAGTAACATGATCATATTTCATGAGCTGCAGAGTGCTTTTGTGTGAATTTCTCCAGTTTTCTTGTGAAATGGGGAGAGATGGAAAGCTACTTCTAACTTCCATCTAACCTACCAGTTGTTCTGAATACGCTTATGTGCAGCTTCAAACTAGAGCTTACTACAGTTGGGAAAATTATTTGAACTTTGCTTCTTGAGAAACATATCTGAGTGACAAACAGGCAGTTTTCCAAAGATCCCTCTTAAACTGAGAATGGTAAAATAAAAATAAACATTAAAAAAAACCAAACCCACCACATCTACAAGGCCCCTCAGTGTCATTTCTTCTGACAGGCACATCCAAATTGTAATACCAGTATCATCTTCGTGCTGAGAGAGAACAGGAGACCATAATATCGCATGTTTGGCAACAAATCAGAAGATGAAATCTTTAGATGTACTCTGTGCAACCATTAAATATTAATAAATATGCCAATCATGAAACAAAAGTGCAGGGGACAACTCTCTAAGGTTCTCAGACTGATTTGAAATTGATCTAAATTGAAAACAACACAGGTAATCCTTTTTTCAGTAGTTTATACAGATTCATGTACATAGCACCAGCCTTCACTATACCATCCACGATGTATAGTAGCAACCACAGAATCACACAGAATTACTGAGGCTAGAAAAGACCACCGAGATCAACAAATCCAGCCTATAAGCTATCACCAGCACACTGGCTAGACCATGGCACTAAGTGCCACATCCAGTCTTTCCTTAAATACCTCCAGGGACAGCAACTCCACCACAATGATACAACACACCTTCTCATGATCAAATAGAGAATATAAGAAAAAGAATGAAGAATGATTTGCAAACTAAATCAGACATACAATTATGAAAAATCCTCTGACAGCCTACTTGGTTGCTTTATAAGAAGATTAATATTTTTTTTTGTGGGTTGAAAGAATTTCCACTGTTAAATGATGGGTAGCCTGGTTGGATAATCACAGAAGTGTCTTTATAGCAGACATTTGTATTAGCATGTACTTAAAAAAGCTCAAGGTACTCATCAGTTTTAGCTAAGAAATATTAATGTTTGGCTGTACTTTTGATCAATAACTTCATCAGGTTAAAGGACTCAGTTGAGAAACGCATTATGCCATCTCCAGGGTTCATCATACAAGTTCCTCGTGCTGGAAAGTGTTTTAATACCCCCATTTAATAAATGCTCATCATAGCTGGCAGAGAAGAAGCCTACATCATGTAGTTCTTTTGGGAAGTGGATACAGCTGGTCATGATATGTTGGCTTAAGGATCTTACTTAACTAATTGTTGAAGGCAGTGTGTCCAGAAACAGGTTAGGTTAATGTATTTTAAAGTTTGAATAAGAAATTTCAGGTGACCTAGGTCTGATCCTGAAATGAAGTTCATACTGGCACAGTGAGTCCCCTTTCTTCAAGGCTGTGGTTTTGCAGCATATTTTCTGTGGACTGTAATACAGAAAGAATCACAGCAGGAATGCAGTGACTGGACTAGAAAGAAGCAGAGGGAGCTAACTACCAGTCAAGACTTAGCAGATGAAGAGTTTTCTCTCTTTTCGTATGGGAGTGAATATAAAATATGGGTGACATGAATCTACTGAGATGATTTTAAAATTAAGGAATTCTCTAAGGAAGAATGAAAGCTCTTTCAAAAGAGCAGAGGAAGAGTTTAACAAAAGGAAAATGACAGAAAAGAGGCTGTTTTGATTGGGCTCTGGGGATTCAATGTATCTTTTGTAGAAGTCTGATCTGCTATTACTATTCTCTGAGCAAGAGGGTTTATTGTGCTTTAATAATGACACAAGTAGTGTGTTTGAATATTGTGTGTTTCTGTAATTGATTGCTGACAACATATTATTGAATTCTGTAGCTGCAAAGGGTTTCTCTGGATTACTGCTTATAAAAACAGTACAGTGTGTGAAGGAAAAGATGACACGACAACACTGCAACCACAAAGACATCACACGTTGAAAGCCAAATATTACAGATGCTCACTACTGTGAGGATGTCCCTCACCACAATAAGTACAATGCCCAGTGACAAGCAGTCAGAAAATTAAGTTATGCAGTCAACACAATCTCCAGCAATGAAGGGTAATAAAATTGAGTGGGGGGGACATTGAAAAATGGCATGTCATTCATAAAGTCCCTCTGTTGATAAAACTTTTTACAGCCTAGGTAGTTTTTCTGAGCTTCAAAGGGAAAGAAAAAACCACCTGTGGCAACTATAAAACCATACCAAAACACCAGCTGTTCTCAGATAAGAAGTGAGCTAGGCAGACAAACGTTATCATAGTAGCATATGGGAATGCTAACAAATTACAGAGCATCTTGCCAGATCTTCCCACAGCAAGGTAAGGTAAACAAGCCAAATGGCTATCACTAGAAGATCTCATCAGAGCTTTTCATTAAGTATCACTCGTAGACACATAATAGTTCAGGCCTAATAAAACAGCAAGTATGACACTAAAAGTGGAGAGGTGGTTTCTGCTCAAGCAGTATACATTTGAGAGCTAAAAAAGAAAGAGAAATATACTTTGCACTTTGCCACAGCCTTAAAAATGCCAGGCATTAAGCTGGTCTAAGCTGAGAGAGTAAATTCTGAATCAGGAAATACCTTGAGTAACCTACCTGATAGAAACTTTCTGTTAACTACTCCTTTTTTTTTTTTTTTTCTTAAGGCAAGTAGACTCCAGCTGATATGTTTTAGGAGATTCCAATTACAGGACACTGAAAGCCTCCAACAGTGGGTTGCCAGGTCCTTTCATTAACAGCCTCCTGTGCTGCCTTTTATTACATTCTATCAGGATGATGCTCCTGAAAGGGCAAAACAAAAGCTGATTTTTTTAAGTTTAACCCTTTACATTTAACTATACTGCTTTATGATAATATTTTTTCTGTCTCCTTCTGTCTCTAGCAACTTTCAAGACCCACCTGGATCTGTTCCTGTGTGGCCTTCCCTGGGTGTTCCTGTGTTGGCAGGGGGGGTTGGACTTGATGATCTCCAGAGGTCCCTTCCAACCCCTACCATTCTATGATACTCATACCACCTTTAAAATATTTGTAGACTTGTCTGCCCAACAGACTTAATTGTTGCTTAAAAAGTTTATTACATAGTTGTTAAATTTCAATATGTTTCTAGTAGTTAGTTGGAATTTAATTATAGCAACTATCCAAATAAATCTGACTCTGTAGATTAAATAACAGCCACTCTTAAGTAAATAACATTTGAATATTCTCCACCTTTCTCTGTCATACGCAGACATTACTTGGAATACTAACAACTTTGAAAAACATGCCATTTCCTAGCTATCTGGTCTCACCAGATATTGTTCTAGCAGTTATTTCTTTTATTAGAACTCCAGGGTCATTGGGGTTGAAAAGACCTCAGGAGGTCTTTAGTCCAACCTCCTGCTTAAAGCAGGACCCAGATATGAAGAAATAAGATGTAGGTGGGATAGATGCACAATCACCCTATTTTTAAATCACAAAGCTTGAAGACTTAGTACAGGACAGGGAGATTAATGGCTGATTGTAGTGAGTGTTGTGCCTTTAAGCAAAGTGGGTGTTCTAATTCTGACCACCATGGACTAAGGAAACTGGTGTTATAGAGCAATCATTTGGGGTTAATGTATGATATTTGGAACATCTGAAACCTGTTATTTTTCCTAGCTGAGGTTTATCCTGAAGCTTCATAAACTTTCCATTTTAAATTACAGAGCTTCCTTTTTTTAACTATAATAAACTTTTATCTTAAAATGGTGTGTGCCTTTTAATCATTCCAAAGTATTTCCTTAAATTAGGTTTTAGAAACCCTGCAGAAGACAGCACTGTTCTTAATTTTGGCTGTGAGAGTTTGTTCTGCATTCAGCTAGCAACATTTCCTAATACCCCTGCTGAACTTCAGCCAAACAGAGCATTTGAGGCAAAGCAAGATGGCGTGAATTCAAAAAAGAAGACTTGTTTTCATGAAAACATTGGTCCAGTTTCATGGCATTATCTATAATCCTCTGGTTTAGCAGAAGAGTTTTCATCTTTCTTTCTCTACAGACATGAAGTACATGGAATTCTTGTTTGACTTGTTAGAGAGAATCATGGGGGAAAAGGACCTTGGGGTCCTGGTGGACAGCAGGATGACCATGAGCCAGCAATGTGCCCTCATGGCCAAGAAGGCCAAGGGCATCCTGGGGTGCATTAGAAGGGGTGAGGTTAGTAGGTCGAGAGAGGTTCTCCTCCCCTCTACTCTGCCCTGGAGAGGCCACATCTGGAATATTGTGTCCAGTTCTGGGCCCCTCAGTTCAAGAACTGCTTGAGAGAATCCAGCACAGAGCCACAAAGGTGATTAAGGGAGTGGAGCATCTCCCTTATGAGGAGAGGCTGAGGGAGCTGGGTCTTTTTAGCTTGGAGGAGACTGAAGGATAACCTCATTAATGTTTATAAATACATAAAAGGTGAGTGTCAGGAGGATGGGGCCAGGCTCTTCTCTGTTATGTCCAATGATAGGACAAGGGGCAACAGGCATAAGCTGGAGCATAAAAGGTTCCACAGAAACATAAGGAAAAACTTTCTCACTGTGAGGCTGACAGAGCTCTGGAACAGGCTGCCCACAGGGTTGTGGAGTCTCCTTCTCTGGAGACATTCAAAGCTCGCCTGGACGTGTTCCTATGTGACATGCTCTAGGTGGTCCTGCTCTGGCAGGGGGGTTGGACTAGATGATCTTTCGAGGTCCCTTCCAACCCTTAACATTCTTGGATTCTTAAAGTATCAATATCTTCTTGGTTTTCCCATACAGCATTAAAGAGTCAAAGTTGAGAAGTCCTGAGCATCTACAACTCCTCAAAACTCTTTGGGAATGGCAAACACTTACCCCTTAGCAAACTGAGTACAAATGATATGTCCAATCAGAAGGGGGGTGGGGAAACAAACATACAAAAAAAACCCAAATGCCAAAAAAACCAAACAAAAAAAAATCCCAACCAAACCAAACAAACAAACCCCACAAACAAAAATAAATACATAGGAAAAGAAAGGAAAAAACCAGTAAAAAAAAAGGAAAAAAAGGAAAAAAAGGGAAAAAAAGGAGAAAAAAAAAAAAGGGAAAAAAGGAAAAAAAGGAAAAAAAAGGAAAAAAAGGAAAAAAAGGAAAAAAGAAAAAAGGAAAAAAGGAAAAAAAGGAAAAAAGGAAAAAAAGGAAAAAAGGAAAAAAGGTAACTCCAGCTTTTCCTGGGAATTGTAGAAAGGATACCAACACAGTGAGGCCTACTTGTTCTTATCCTTCTCCCACTCAATGCA
Source organism: Todiramphus chloris collaris (assembly GCA_025345505.1). Lineage (NCBI taxonomy): Eukaryota > Metazoa > Chordata > Aves > Coraciiformes > Alcedinidae > Todiramphus > Todiramphus chloris. Next base: position 5,663,326 of record JANVCC010000022.1, read on the forward strand.
TCTGAAACTTCACAGGCTCTGAAAAACTGATTTCTTGTAAACTGGACTGAGGAACCGGGGTTATCAGTTCTTACACCCATGGAGGAGTGAGTGGTTGCTTTGGCTGGGCCCTCAAAAAGAGAGAATAGGAAGCAAAAAACCTTAATTTAAGGATCAACTTAATATAAGGGTCACAGAGTAATTGCACTGCCCTGGAGTTCTAGAGCTTGAAAAATACAGATGCTTGTAATATAGATTGCTGGGTTTTAGATTGCCCTATATTTGATGGTATGTAGCTTTTCTGCATGAGCATTAGGCTCATTTTCAGTTAGTCTTTGTTCTAGTTTGTGCTTTTAGATGTTAGCTCTGCAGAGGAATAATGAGGCTAATAAACCTCACAGATGTATACTTGCCTAGTGACATTTAAGCATTCTAGAAAGTGAATCATATTATTTATTAATCTTACCTCTAGTCATAATTTAGTCTCAGAACTCTGATTTCACACCTAAAATGAGTTAATGTAGCCCTTAGATGATATGACTTAAAGTAGACTTGTAATTGATAAACATCCAAGTAAATCTGAAACACATTCTGAAAACACCAACCTGACTTTTCTTCTAATTTTGCTGAGCTGGTGACACTGGGGGGGGAGCGTGCTCTCAGTTGCACTACTGCAAAGCCCCAGTTTGCACTAGCCTAAGCAATATAAGGACACACTGAATTTTAAACACACCACTCTTCTTCGCACATCAGCATGGACCTACTGAAACACAGAACACTTGCTATGTACTTATCCATGTGAGACCGCTGCATGCCACTAAGGTCACTATAGACTTCAAAAAAGATTCAAACTGATAAAATGCAAAATCAAGCCATGGGTTCTGATTACTTTTTGTGTTAGGCGAGTATGCGTTTCTCTGTCACTGTGCAAAGAACTGAAACAAATGTCTTTCTGATAATACCGTGTGTAGTGATTCTCCTACAAACCAGTGCAGTATATCACTTTTGAGAACATGAAAAGCATAGATTGGGAAGATTCTTTTGCTAGTGAGCAGTACCTTCTAATTAATGCATGTCAATGATGTAAAGATTGAGTTAATCATTGAAAGAATACTACCATCATGGCTTCTTTTGTGTGTTTTTTTTGTTTTGTTTTTGTTTTTTATTCAAAATGTAGGGCAGCCCTGATGGTGACAAGTGGAAAGAGGCCAAGAGGAGAATAATTTGGTTTTGTTCTATGCCTCCGAGCATTTTTAAGAGAAGATTCTCAGCTGCAGAAATTTATTTTTTTTTTCTCTTTATTACATAAATGATATTGGATCGACCTTTAAAATACTCTTTCAGGTTTTTCTTTTCTGCTAACCATTCCTGAAGGAGGCAACTGAGACCAGAATTGGGTACTCACTACAAAAAGAATTCACAGGTTTTTGCATGAAAAAAAGTGATGGCTTTGTGGCATTACAACATCTTTCATTTTCTCCTCACAAACATTTATAAGAGCAAAACCGTCTTCACAAGAACATAGATAGAAAGGAGCAGGACTGGGAATGCTCATGTCATGGAAGTGCCATGGGTTCAGCAGGTGCACAGACAGGAAAAGGGAAGCCACATGACTTAAGTGATGAGGAATAGCATGAAAGTCAACTACTTTTAGCAAAGAATTCACAAGTGATACACAGCCTGAAACAATTGAAAAAAAAAATTAGAAATCAATCAGAGAAATTCAAGTAATTAAACCAGTTAAATCTGCTCTTGGAAACTTCATGGCTGCAGTTTCATTGACTGCTGCTTCATTTGTTCCAACTGAAGGTGGAAAATTAAAGGGGTGAAGTGTCATTTGAAGAGTCCTTTGTCTGGATCCTTTACAATGAGAAATTTTCATAGACCCAGTTGCTTCAGAGAACTCAGACTCATCTTGGCTTCCACAGAACCATGCTGATTCAGACCAGCCAAATACCTGGTCTTATGCAACGGTTGACTGACTGCCAATTTTTGTTGTGCTTTTATGTGTAATATATAAGCACCTTGAGTTGCAAGTAGGCACTATTTGTTACACTGATATAACTAGAAATAATAAGATCAATTTGGCACTTGTTCTTTTACTACCAAGTACTACATATAATTATAAGTCATTGGGAAATTCTAAGAGAAGCAATTTGGAACAAACGTTGCTCATACTATGTTTAATATTTAGACCGCTGGGTCAACAGAAAGAGTTACAAGAGTCATTTATGGTGGCCTAATTGAAGGCTATGAAAAATATACTTATACTCAGTGGTGCTCCCCTTTTTCATCTAATGGGCTTACTGATCTATAGATTCACTATTTGATTAGTGCATCTGGCCCCATAGGCTTCACGGTTTGCAAACCACAACCTACTAATAAGCACCCTGCTGCCTGTTTGTTAAACAGATCAGTGCTGGCAGGCACCCAAAACTCTAGCCTTTGAAACTTGGAGCTTTTTTAACTTGCCCAGCCTATTGTGTGGCAAGAAAGACAATAAACTATGAACCTCATAAACGCAGAGCAATTAAACATAAGTTAGTAATATAGTTGTGGTAATAGAGACTGCTTACCTCAATCAAATATATGTCTCATTTATTCTTCATGTCATCTCTGCTAAAAGCCAACCAGCCAACCATATGCAGTTTGCATACACACTAACAGTTGAGATTTCCTTGTAAACAAGATGGTGGCTGCCTGCTAAGGGATATCCATCATCCAAAACAGCAATATGATTTTGCTTTCACGTTCAGACACAAAAGCATCTACTCAAGCTCACAGTCCCTATGTTCTAGCACAGAAACAATTTCTATTGTAGATGGAGGTTCAGCTCTGTGATCTGAACACTTCCCTTTGCTTCTCTAGAGAAAAATTGATTTGCTTTTGGAAACACATTTTCAGAAGCAGCAGCTTTCCTTTAAAACTGAGGAGCGTAAAGTCAGCTTGGTTAATGACCCATTCCAAGCTTCTGTTTTGAAAAAAAAATGTTTTCTGCCTGTATCTGTACTATGTTCCTAGATTTCCTAAACTACGTGGCTCCGGTAGCATACGGAACACAGTAGAACTTCAGTAGTTAAGTCCCATGGCCTAGGAAAGAACTTAAAGGTTAAGAACCTGTGAGATTAAGGGGTCAGGAAGATCCATAGGAGTTTGGGAAAACAAGTATCATTTCCCTGAGTGCATCTAAAAATGTGGATGATCAGAAGAGCATCACTTTAGAGAAAGAAAAAACAATACAGAAAGGAGAGGACATGAGGAGCACAACATTTGCCCAACATCTGCAGAATGTCATACCTCTGTCCACCACATTGTCTCCTTTCAGTCATATACCCACAGCACCTGGATATACCTGATGCTCTCTGAGAACTAATCAGACAAAAATCTGATCTAAACTCTAGAAAAAAAAAATCTGGCTTTATAACTAGGCACTGTCCTCGCACACAGGAGTGAACCATTTATTTCTACATGAGTCAGCTCTGCCTTGGATTAGCCAGTGTACAGCCTGTTGAAGAAGTAATGCAGAAAAGTACCCACAGATACTCCAGAGATTGCAAAGCTGCTTAGGGAAAAGCACTCATGGAAAATGTTAACTCGTCCTTCATACTGCCCAGGATTCCCAATTCAGCAGTAACAGAGACCCATAAAGTTAATTCAGCATAAGCATTTTGGAGGAACTGCCATAGGACAGAAAAAAAGTAGAAAGTGTTTCCTGAGCTGGTGTCCTTCTAAACACACTTTATACATGATAAAAATGAAAATGGAAGAATGGAATACACAAGACAGAGGGAAGTCTCCCATACCTAGTAGTTCCATTTCTATGTGCTGAAGTCATCAGTTCTCAGCTGGATATTGGCTCACATACTTTTCCATATATCTAAGAACCATGTTTGGTACTGAGGAAACAATTTTGGAGGGAAAAAGGCGATGTATTATGTACTAGCCTTAGTATTTTAAACAAAACTATACCCACAACCAGTTGAAAATTCTACTTTCTTCAGCCAGGGCCAATATGACATGCTCTATGAAAAAAAGCAATTGTCCCTCATCCAGGACAAAGTGTTCCCCCTTTGGTGCTAAACAACTACTTTACAAAGTACAAAAGCGGTCTAAATCTTATTCATAACCACAGGAACTACTATGCTGATTTTTCTAACTAAATGATTAAAATATTTTCAGCATCTGTTTGTTGAGTGTGGCTAAAGAAGAGACTGCTATCACAAGAGACGTTTAATCCATTTGTTCTCTGCCTTGTGCTTGTAGGTCTTTGTATGCAACATACGTGCGTGTTACTGTACCTAGGAAACCTGCCACTCTAGGACGAGCGGTTAATTTGTTTCAGTAATGTCACTCTATGGGGAAGTAAGGGCTACAAACAGTAGGTCACAGGTATCTTCTGCTGGCTTAAACTGAAAACCCTAGTAGTTGAAAAGTTAAAATGAGCTGACCATTTATATACGTCCCCAAAGCACAGATCATCTGGGGAGTTCCTGGACTAGAAGAGAAAGGAAGATCATGTCTGTGAGCGTTGTCAGAACAGCAGCTTATCACATCAGTTTACAGCTCCACAGAGATCATAAGTTCCACCATTTTGTTTCAAATGCTAACCCAGAGAGGCCCCTGCAGGGATGGGGAGGGTGGTGCACATCGAGGACCGCTCCGTTTCAGTGTCTCAGCAAGACCAACAATTCCATTTGTAGAGGAGGTTTCAGAGGTATAAGCATTACCTGCTCAAAACCAGACAGAAGCCATCCAACAAAAGTAGTTAACCAGTTCTAGTTAGTACAAATCTTGGTTGGATCCAAACCTGTAACACACAGAGGAAAGTCATACTATTCGATATTGGTCCCCAGAAACATCAGACCCTCCCTGAGGTTTGATATTGCTGATCTAAGTTTTCTTCACTAGTCCTTATATTTATAGAAAACAGAATTATCTATACAGCTTTCATATCTCACATGAAGTGATCCAACCATAATGTTAATTGCTTGGATTTTACTATGCCAGCAGTCCAGTCACAAGCGAAAAACAAGTAATCCATTTCCTTATTTGAAAGCCAGAAGCCCATAATGTTTATTAATAAAGAGCACAGTTTACATAGATTTTACTGTTATTAACCATAAAACGTTGTATACTATAAGCAAGGGTGAAATTTCTAACTAATTAGCCTGTGAAGATCATATTTAATGGAGTACATAAACTTAGGCTCTTTACAAACCTTTAGGGTCTTGTTCATTAACTGTATACATATGCAGTCTTTATGCTGAAACAGGATTTTGACACATAATTCAAGGTTAAGTAGCCCACCTTGAGATTCACAAAATAGAACAGCTTAGATGTTCCAGTTTTTTTAGCCTTTAAGAAAGGCATCAAGAAAAATATGATGCACCTTCCTCAGACAAAGAATTGTAACTACATCCAGGAAAAAATGCTGTATTTACCTAGAAGCTTAAAAAATGCAGTCAGCGGGAGAACAGTAGTATTTGCAATGTACACTTGTATCTCCTCTTGTCCTGATTCAGGATACAGTTACTTAACTCTTACAAGAAAAGCTTCTACACTACTTTTTCCTAGATGACCTATTGCCACTCTGCAGGCTGACAGTCTTGTTATACTGATGACCTAAGGATTTAGACTACTTTTTGCAGTTCTCCTCTCAGCAAAACACTTCAGCACATATGTAAGCATTGCTGACATCAGTGGGGCTTGAGCCTCTTTGCAAGTGCTTTGTTAAAGTAAAATCCTGGGGTAAAATGAGTAAAGTTTTATATGGGTCAATTCAATGGGAATAGAATTTAACTTATCACTTGAAGCATTATTAAGTCATGAACAGCTAGATGAGGAATGGCTAACCCAGTGACACTGGATTCAGTCCAGTCCTCATTCAGTCAAAAGTTCTAGCAAATTCAGTTAAGCTTAAGACCATCATGTAATTACAGAAGTATTTTCCTGGTTTAGTCCAAACCTTGCATTTGACTCAATCCCTGATCCAAAGCCAAATTGATGTCCTTGAGAGCCTTCCTACCAACGGAGATCAGTGTGTCACCACCTGTACTGATACCTAGTTTGCAATAGCAGTAGCTATGACTTCAGTAGCATTTCAGTCACAGAATGTGCAGAAATTCTCATTTTGTTTCAAAAGACCTGTAATCAGAGGGCTGTAGGTGTCGTGACCATAACTAAGGTGCAGTAACAGCTACTCTGAGGAATGCGTTACTATTGGAAAATAATAAAACAAATATTATCATGTCAATGTAGAGACACTATAATGCTCCTGTAATTCTGGAGTATGGACTTGTTTATCTAAATGTCAGAATACAAACTAGATTCCGGTTTTAACAAATACAATTGGTAAATTTGTTACCTTTTGAAGTCTCTCTCATTTAGACTGAAAACCTTAAATATGTTCCTCACTTGTTGTTTAGGTTGATGCTGCCCTCTTCTGAGCATACTGGATCATGACATTCATGTCCAAAGAATTTCAGGACGCTCAGAAAGCAGGCAATTAGTTAAACGGCAATCACCAAATAAGAAAAAAAAAAGAGTATTTTCTTTTTAATGTCTCATAGCTCTTCATCTTTAATTGGCTTTTATTAGAAAGGACTTGGGTAAGACACTTTCTTTACCTCAAGGCCTTCAAGGACAAGTCTTACTCTACTTTTATAATCTCATACTCTTTCATGACAGATTTCTGTCCCCCATTCTGCAATTCAAGCATTCATTACCCACGTTATGCTTCCAGAAAAGCCTCTTCAAAGCTTGATTCATTCTAATCACCTTTCATGTATGACAGGAGGTAACTAGAAACTATTTCACTGTTGTCTTCCACATCACTCTACATGCTCTGTTGTAACACGTAAGATGCCTGTATCCAGTACTGTCCTTGTGCTTTCCTGCCCATGAACTGTAGTTGCTACACTAACGGCATTTTTCTACAGCCTTTTGGGGCAGGGACTATCCTTTATTTTCTGATTGTGGCCAGCACTTAGTACAATCTTTGCTGGAGCTCTTTTCTGGTGCCGCAAGGTAATCATTAAACTTGTCTCAGAAAAAAAAATTAAACTAGTCATTGATTAATAATATTCTTTACAAATAAATCACTAGGGGCATATTAGTGAATCTGGTGCTGTGGATGAACCCACATGAGTGAGCTTAGTGATTCTTCATGCAGCTAGTTTACTTCCATCTCCACTGGAGTTTGCAATCTGGTCCTAAATATGTTGGAATATTTGATGAATGCAGATTACTAATGAATATGAGAGAGGAGTGAAGAAGAGGAGGAAGAAAGGATTACAACATTCCCTTAAAAGAAAAAAATTAGAGACCATTCAATGGAAATGGACTCTTATTTTGTTAACAGAGAGACCTACTGTGAAAGAGCAAATCCAGTTTTTGGTTGGAATGTCAACCTTTGAAACATCCAGAACTTGAGTTCCTCATTCAGTCAGTGCAAGAAATCAAACTGCAGAAGTCTAGTTTTAATTTGAATCATATCTTGAGTCTGCCTCACTCAAAATGGCAGAGGCTTCCTCCCTGTCCCCAAGCCTCTTTCCACAGTAGTTCTGCTGACCACTCAAAGCAGATCATTACATTTTTAGAAGCAGTTTTTAATGTCCGTAACATTCTTCACTAAGATGAAGCTTTTATTTCTTGATGCATTTCACTTTTAGAGAAGAACAATACAAAAAAAATTTAGTTTCAATTCTCATGAGGTTGTTCAAACTTTTCTTCTGGTTTTGGTTCACATCTGCACTCACACCCTCCAAGATTTGCTTTGAGTTTCACTTTCAGACAAACTGATAACATGCCAAAACCACCAAGTTTTTTTATGCCCTGGGCCGTATTAACATGGGAGCTATTCATAAAGCACACAAAGGTTTTCTTTTTGGTAGGCTCAGCCTCAGCAATCCCACACAATCCCAATGCTTACTAATCTCTTTGGAGCAAACAGTTTCTTCACAGCAAGCATATGAAGGAGAAGACCTCTAGACTGCCAGCATTAGAAGACTGTATTTTTAGTGCAGTAAAAATACAGCTAAGTGCAGTTCACGTGGCCAAATGCCTGCCCAGACCAGTCAGAACTCATATCTGGGGCAACACCACTTATTTCAAAGTTCATTCCTGGTAATCACAGTCAAATGACAATGCAAAGCTATGAAGCATGTTGTTTAGATAAACTACTAATTATGACCATCTGGAAATACATTACTGTGCTAACAAGATACTAATGCCTTTTAATACACGGCCCAGATTATCTTTGAAGTTGTATATCATCTGCAGTACTGAACTTTGAGGTTATTTGTAACAAGGAGTGTTTAGATCAATATAGAGGTGCTAACCTTACCACAGTCCCCCAAAGGGCATTTCTGTGTGTGCATCTGAAGTGGAGCTTGAAGAGTTGGGGCCAGCAAATGCTCCAAATGTGGTTTCTCTGTAAAGGAATGTAACAGCAGATCAAGCAGAGCAGTTCAGAGGCACATCTGGTGCTGAATTTCCTGGCACCGCCATGCAAAACCGGACTGAATGCAAGGAGTCAGATGAAGAATTAGACAATTAAAGAAAAAAACTTGAATTAACCCAGTACTTATCCTGCCAGTTGAAAAGAAAATCGCTGCAGTGGCTAGACCTTAATGCTCCACGGAACATGAAACTCCTCAGGATGTTAATTTTTTTTATTCTCCCAACCTAGACAGCTAAAGCAAACATTTTCAAGTTTGAAATTTGGTAACTAGGCACCTGTTTAAGTATTTAAAGAAATTAGCCTGTTTTTTGAGAGTCACTGTCATGCCAATCCACACCAAAGACTGTTGAAGTTACCAGAAAACTCAGCACTTCTGGAAACAAGGTCATAAGGACAGAAAAGATTTAACTTCTTATTCTTTCAAACATGCTTTGAGAGCTGTAAATACCACCCTGTTTTTAAATAAAATCTTGGGATTCTTTCTAGGCTAAGAGATATTTAGTAGGACCTCCATATTTCACAAAGAAGGGAAACAAGTGAGCCTAGGGAGAAGAAAAGCAAACCTACCTGAAACCTGAATATGAGATGAGAGACAGAAGGAATAAGTTGACCTGCTGCTAAGAAACAAGCACCTTGGGCCTGGGAGAGCTGAAATTCCGAGCAGAACACCAACTTCTTCTCCTCTGGGCACCAACACTTGAGCAAATAATTTAGTTTTCTACCAATGAGCAAGCTAATCTTTTTTCCAGGGTCTGGTGTGAATTAACAGTGCATGTATAGCTCAAGAAAGATGTCAAGCACCAGAGTACTGCACTGCCTACACCAAAAATTGAAAGATCATGAACCAGGCCACCCAAATCAAGAGATCAATAAAAATAATAAATCTGCATTTCCTTTTATTGTTCTTCCTGTTTTGCACCTTCTGCATACATTTCAAGATTAATTTAGTTTACTTGGAGAACTATACTTTCAAGGAAAAATGAGATTCTCATGCAAGTCTATATGTAAAGATAAAAAGGGAAAATAGTCTTGTCAAAAAAAGAGCTTTATTTTACTAGCACTAAGCTGTCATCATGTTAAATGCTTTAATGTCCTGCTTGCCCCACATCACACCATTGGTTCTTCAGCCATGTAGTCAGCTGGGCCAGCACTTTCTGCTGTTCTGCATTATTTTAGAAATGAAATATTACTTCTAATTTTGTTTTCTATTTTTCCTAATTAAATATTATTTCAAGATGAGGCAGTATCTGTTCCCTTCAGGTTATAAATGCATCATGATAGACGTAGTGCTAATTGATGTAATACTTGAAGTCTATTCCAGTGCTAACAAGCACTGAAGTCAAACAGTGCTCAGTTGCTTGTGGAAAGTTTATTACACTGATTATAAAAAAATAAAATAAAGATAGAATTATCACAACTGCTTGGATGCTAACAGGGTCATCCATATGCAAATAATTAACCATCTCTGGACAGAAATCTTTCTTATTTGTTGAAATAATGCAGACGGGAACTGCTTAGCAGAAGACAGGCCAGAGATCTGAAAGATGTTTGTTCAGCTATCTGACATGAAAAATAAATGACGGTGACAGTGGTTTCTCCACTTCTATATCCATGGAGTCAAATGTGGGTCCACACAGACTGCCATAATAAGAGCCATCTGATACCTGGCCTAAGGCCCTGATTATTAATACGTTAAAGCTCCTTGCCCAATCAGTGATCTTGTAATAAAGACAGTATATCACTGGAAGTCGAATAGGTTGTCCCATTAGGCAGAGTATGTGGATGTGCCTGCAATTTTGCACATGTTCTGGCATAGCCTGTCTTTACAAAGATGACAGACTTGGGTCAGAGCCCCTGTTTACTTCCCTTATATCTCCCATTACAAGTCTCAGTAAAGATCACTGTTAAAATGAAAGACTAATTTGCAAGCCACCTACAGCTCTTGATGCCCAGTTTCTATTCATCTCAGTGGGATCTGAGTTCTCAAATACTTTAAGTAACAATGGAAACCTCAGACCAAATCTCTAGCCTCATTTCGGGCTCAATTGGAACTTGCATTGTCTCCAAAGGGAGCTTGACTGGGATTTATAATTAATCCTACTCTATGAGTAAAATTACACTGGCAATATCTCAGTAATTCCCTATAGCTGCTCAAGTCAGTCAAATCAGCTCTTTAAACTGATGGTGAATGATTTAACCACTGCACCAGAGCCAGCATATCACAGAGGCTTCGATAACTTCTATTTATGTTCTGAATATGCCCGTAGCAGCTGTAAGAGTGTGAATAATTATTTCCATAGAGACCTTCCCTGCATTCCTGTACTAAGCAAAGACTGGAAGAATTCAAACAAACTGTTTGATTTATGAATCTCAACCTCAGGGGTGATCATATTCATAATCAGAATAATTGCTTCACCAGGGAAAGCCATGATCCTAAAAATCCCTGTGGGGAATGACACAGACCACCTGAAAAGTAGTCAAGTAACCACATTGGCACACTGCAATAAATAGGATTTTCCATTAAATAACAATGCTTATCAGCATTTTCAAAGTATCTTTTTGCCCACTATATTTGAAATATCAATATCACAAAAAATTAATTAATTTAGAAGCATTATTTTTCATTACATGAAAACTGAGAAAGTTTTGTCCAAAAAATGTTCAATCAGTATTAACAGAACTCTCAAGAACGGGAAAGTAGTTTTAAATAAATTTGAAGTATACTTTAAAATCCTACCACAATTAAGTAAGAATATATAAAATAATGAACTTTAAAGTAATAAAAACACAAAATTAAAACAGTACAAAATTTCAGCAGACTTTTTTAGAAGGCAAAGTCAACTTTGAAATACTTTAAAAACATGCGCATGTTTCATTTTTGCAGTATGTTTTGATGAACAGAGACTGAGGGAGAGAGTAGGTAACCTCGAGCATGGCCCATTTGAAGCTTGACAAAAACTCCCCTGTGGAAACAGTACAATGTCTTCAACCTACTGATTGCAGAGAACCTTACAACCACAACTGGTTTCTGTGAACTGCATAAATGTTGGCCTGTTTTGCAGGTAGAGATTAAGCAAGTTGACAAAAGACATAAACACTGCATGAGATAGAGGTGAAGCCTTGACCCTACACAGCTGAAGAACTATTTTCAGCAGTGGCTGTAAAGGTTTACTCAAAATCATACATTACTATCATGACCGTTTTTGCTCCTATCGCCGTACAGACCTGTATGCAAAAATAAGGAGTAGGAAATAATACCTACTTTCTCCTCCCCCAAGCTTCCTGAGGCACCAAAAGCTATTCCCCACTCCACTAGTGTCTGTCAGTTCCTCTCTCTACCTCCCTGTTTTATGAAAGTGGACCAGCAGTGGAAGTCAACGAGAATTTACCACTTCCTTTCATGGAAGCGAAGTTCTATCTCATTGCCTGTCAGCTTTTGAACAAAGTGTTGCTAGAGGCAGCAACCTGTTAAAAAAAAAACCCAGCAGATTTCTAAACTCAGCTTTAAAAGTGTCCTTTAAGAGTTTCCCTGAGGTGTTTATGGCTTATATTGCTCAATTAGCTACTTTATACTGCAGTATTTTCTTCAAAAGCCATCTTTGACTAATTGTAAATTCTTAGAAATATGCTTCATATTTTAAAAGTTCTATTTTACAGCTGCAATAAAGTCCTCCAGGGCACATATTAGAGGCCATAATGGTACATATTAGCCACCAAAATCCATTACTGGACTTTGACACCCACCCCATCATTATGATGGGTGTCTCCAACTCATTATGTTAGCACTTGTTCTCACAAAATGGATTTTGATAGAAAGGAGGCCAAGCTGAATGTATCTGCAAAGTTCAGGTCTGAGGGCTGTCTGAGTCCATCGGAAACATGTGGAGGTTTTATAAAACCTCAGTATGCACAGAGCCTGGGATTTAGCAATTTTGACACTGGACTTCAGTAAAACTATTCAAATGACCAGGCCAAAGCACATTTCATATATACATATATACTGGGACAGCTATACTTGAAAGACATAAAACTAGGGGTAGGTGAAGTTCTGAATCTTTAAAAGTAGTCAGCATTAGCACCTAGGACTTGGGATAAGTATTTCCAGGTTGAGTTCAGTTGTGAAAGAGTTCCGCTGAATTTCTATGTGGCATTTGCACTTGACTCAACATAATTTTAATAGAAGAACCGAAAATGTTAATATGTCTTAATTAGAAAGTAACATTCTCTTCTATGTCGCTTATGTTACAATGGTGGGTAAATATACTACATATTGCAGGAGGCACATGCTCATCTGAAGCTGTATTCATTTCCTTTGTATAAAGAAAACTTCTCCATCTTCCTTTTTTTCCACTCACGTGAAGAAGCTTTGCACCTATGCTCACAGTGAGTTAATGAATGATTTGTTTTCACTGGAAAAATTTAAATGCTTGGGACATGACTAAGAATTTCAGCAGTTTGCATTGATTCATTAACTGGTAGAATTCTCTTGTCTCCAGGAACATTTGTAAAAAAGCATCTTGAAACCACTACTCATAACTCTTTTAGAAAAAGATGAATGGCACTAAAACTGTGTCACAATTTTTCTAGGCCCTGTTCCCAAAGTAATGACAGTTCAGCCCCAGAGATACTTGGAAAAATCTCCAATGGGAACACACAGATGAACACAAGCAGAGGTTGACAATCTGAAAAAAAAAAAAGGTAATCTTTAATAGATCTTTCTTTCAGACTCAATATGGAATCTGCCATCACAGCATTTTTTGAGTGAATATGACAACTTGGGGAACAGATCAGATTTACAGAGGCGGGATGAGCAGGGAAATGTCAGACATGCAGATGTTTCGAAATTTGATAAGCCTTTGCACTGGCTTCCAGCTCTGACTGCTTCAGAGCTCTTCTATTCCTAAGCTTCCACATGTCTCTCTTCAGAACAGGACATCCTGAGCACAGAAGAGTAACCCAGAAATGCTAATTTAGGGGCTGGGAAAAGGCAAGTTTCATTGCTGTGACTACTGGGATTGCATAAATGCCTAAGGGGTTAACTCTCTATTTTAATCCTTCTCTTCATCAGGAGAGGTCATAATTTTGGGACAACATTAGGATTTATTTTTTCTGTTTTAAAATCAATTTAGAGTACAGAGATAACATCAATTCAACAAAGTAGTGGATCTCACAACTCAAACCCCTGTGAACAAGAATCTGTGCATGACAAAGAACTTTCCAACCACTGATGCAATACAGCCATCACTTTCAACATAGGTCCATTCCTGTTTACTTACTGTAAGTATTTATTACTGTAATCTGGGACAGGATTCCCTGGGGAAGCACAGTGGTGACTAGAACCTAACAGGGTTGCATTCCCCAATACATTCTGTTCAATATACATACAATGAAAAAACCAAGGTCTCATTTCAAACACCTATAACAGGCAAGAATCCAAGCAGTGTCTTTGTGCTTCCAGGATAGGTTGTGGCATCTCCAGCCTTGGAGTTACTCAGAACTGCTCCTGTGACTCTGAGCAATCGATACAACTTTGAAGCTGAGTTTATCTTTGAAGTTGGCCCTGCTTTCAGCAAGGTTTCAGCCAGGAGACTATGAGCAGTCCTTTTCAACCTATATGATACTGTGACATAATAACTCTATACCAAATTTGGTATTTGGTTTTAAGAATCTAGAGATCAATCCCATTTATGTCTGTTGGTTTTCATTTTGATATGTGTGTCATCTTGTACTGCAAATTACACTTTACAGCCTCTCCTCATTGAGTTTACACAAATGAAAAGCCAACACACTACAGTCAGAGCTGCATGGCAGAACTGGGGCTCTCATTTGGTACAGCAGGTTAACACATCCTGAACTTCAAACCCAAAGGTAGTTTCACTGACACAACAGAACTATTCCCATAGTTTCTCCTTGCTCCATGCTTTGGTCAAGTCATACTTGTGCTATACATCCACTTCTCAACTGACAACACATAACACTTGAGCTCTCTGGGTAAAATCTGCTATCAAAATGAAATTAAATATTTATCTAATTCAAATAAAACATTCAGGATTCAACTCCTGCTATAAGAGTTCCATTAAAATTAATAAATACCAGATTCATTCTATGGCAAATTTCCTGTATAAAACTGAAAACCATTGGATTAAAGTACTGTGGAACTGCAAAAAGTTTACATGATGAAATATTAACAACCTCCCAAAGCAAAGTGAAAATGTGAAAAAGTGAAAATGAGGCAAGCCATGAACATGAAGTAACTGTCTGTATTTCCCCAAGTGTAGGATTCAGGGCGCCCCCCGTTATCCAGTGTATGAAAAGCAAGACTACTGCGACTGAGAATGGAACACAAAATCTGAAATGTCCAGAGCTGCATGCTAGCCTAGCTTGGTCCTCTTCATAAAAAAAATCAAAACCTTTTTATGAAGTGTAATGTGACTGATACAAAAAAAAAAATTCTGAATCACTCACTAACAATCTGTCAACCTCCCAGAAGCAGGACTTTTAAAAAAGTTTATTGCTGAAGAGGCTAGTTCTGCATTTCAGTCAGCAGCCCATGCATTGTGGTCTGGAAGAAGACAGAATAAACAACCAAGATGCTCGCTCCTCCTGCCCTTGAAAACTCCCAAGTGCAATGCTAGGGTTGCTGAACAACATGAACACAGCAGCACATAATCACCCAGACACGCATTCATGCCAAAACAGCAAAGTAATGTCTGGCTTCTCAGCTCATGTTAACCTGCATAGATCCAACGCAGTCAAAAAGCTGG
Source organism: Todiramphus chloris collaris (assembly GCA_025345505.1). Classification (NCBI taxonomy): domain Eukaryota; kingdom Metazoa; phylum Chordata; class Aves; order Coraciiformes; family Alcedinidae; genus Todiramphus; species Todiramphus chloris. The sequence continues at coordinate 5,678,530 of JANVCC010000022.1, forward strand.
CATAGGTTTTTGCTCATTGAAAATCTGCCCTGAACCCTAAAGCATCTGAAGAACATGGCTGAATATCAGATGCCTTCAATTTAAGGTAACTACATTTGTCCAGCTGAACTCCTTATTAGAAAGCTATGTTCTTTTTGTAACTGAGCATTGCTTTATACAGATAATATATACAGTGGGTGTCCAACGTATAGGCTTTGAGCTTGGAGAGATCTAAACATATTAGTGAATTTAATAAATATCAATGGTTAAAAAGCACGGCTCTCTCCTTGAAGGTAAATAGTCTCTTAATGAAAAAAAAAGCCAACCACTTGCAATAATCCTGGATCCAATTTAGACCTTGTATTTTCCCCTGTCATCAGAGTTTCAATTGCCTTTGCTATGAGCTCTCCGTTTCAATTTACAGAGCATTAGCCCTAGGCTCCTCATCAGCATCTCAGGTCCACCGGGACATGCATTCCAAAACAGTGAGCAGTTGAAAGAGCATCAACAAAATCCCAAGCGACAAACAAAGCAGAGTAGTTGCTCAAGGAAATGGGGGATATCCCAAATATTTAAGGGTTGAAAAGTGGGTCCAAAACCACAGGGGCCAAAACAATCTGAAGATGTGACAAGGAGTTCTCCCTAAGGAAGGATGTGTACTCTTTCATTCAGACAAGCAGCCTACAAGCCAGGGAAGAGTAAACAAAGTGAAAACCAAACACATCCAGAAGACAATATCAGGATCATAGGTACGTAGGTATTCTATGCATTTGTGTAGTTCTTTGTACTACAACATGTCATGAAGTGTAGACAATGCAATGTGTATTACAGTAGGAAACAAATTAATACAAGAAGAATCACAAGGGCCACTGCAAGCAAAGGTGATTAGGTTTCAGCTGGCTTCTCCCTCTGATTGATTGACCTTCTTAGAATGAAGGTGCATGCCCATGCATAAGCCCTTGCTTTCCCTGCTTGATGTCCACTACTTTTTAATCTGTTTTCCAGTATAGCAAACGAGCCCAGGCACTTGAAGCATGAGCATTAGCAGTATGGTCCTTCTTGGCACTGACTCCACATGGCAGCTGCATAGCTTGTAGTCAGTGAATTTTGCAGCTGGTCTGGTAGCAGTTGGCAAAAACCTACTGTCCAGATGGATGGTAAATTTGCATTATTTATAATACATCAAAAGTGAATAAACCTGTATCAAAGTGACTTATAAGGACATTCATTTAGACACTTGTTTCTGACAGTTTTGAAGCCACTTTCATCTCAAGCAATGCTTAGATGCTGAATGCTTTACTTGCCCACAGGAAAATGTTCCACAGCTCTTGATCACTGTTAACCCTTACATAATCCACACATGTGGAAGGGCAACTGGCAAGTGCAGTCTTTTTCACAGACTATTACCTTAAACTTCATAAACCCATTTACAATTATAGCACTTGCATCCAAGAACATAGATTGTGCAAGAATCTGGCCTGCTGAAGTTTTCCTACTTGCAGCATGAAAGGATGGAAAAGAGGCAGGTCACAAGCTGCAGTTTTCAAATGATAAAAGTCACCAGCAAGGTATTGTCACTGGCAGAGGCCAGGGCCTGATGGACTGCATGACACGAGTGCTATTTCACAAGAGACAATGCAAGTAGGCTTCCTACACAGTGTTCCTCCCACCACACCATCCAGCCGAATTTGAAAATTCCCCTTTATTACACAGATGTCCATCACACCCTGCAACATCCATCACTTCTCAGAATTCATAGAAAACAGTAATTCTTTATACTAGAAGCCTTTTTAGTTTTGCAAAACCACGCAAAATACCATAACAAAGAATGATCAGGTGTGCTCTTTTTTTGAATAACCTGAAGCAAGAAGTTTCTTTTGCTTTGAAAATTATAGGCTTTAAGAAGGCCACCTTCATTTATACCTTCAGCTGTTAGCCCTTTGGGACAGTCAGTATACAATCCATTTTGTTCATATAGGCTGTGACAATCTTAACTAAAACCTTCTGAAAATGAAACAGGTCACCAGAAGATTATTTATATTCCTACAGAATGACAGAAATTGAGACTTCTTTAGGCCCAGGTAGTAGAACAACCTATCACTTTCTGAAGCTACTGTCAGACTAGCCCATTAATACTACTTCAGCACATTCTCAATACCAGCTGTGAGTACATCACAATTTGTATAAATTTTATTCTCTCCTCACTCTTCTCAGGAGATTAAGCACCCTAGTAAGACTTCCAAGCATGTAAACTAATCATGCAGCATACACCACCACAGAACCCTTTAGTATTTCCACAGCATAAGCAGACTGTGCAACTAATAGTGTTTTAGCAACCCAAGGTCACTTGGCTTACAAATTATCCATTCCTAGATTCCACATTATTAAATACCCGATTCTATTCACTGAAAACAGCAGGAGCTTCACTGTGAGAAAAATTAAATCAGCCATGACAGCTTTGCTATAGATTTGCTAATCCAATATAAATAGAGTGCCTGTCACAAGTCCAAAAGGATACAGTTAAACAACAGGTAGTGGCTGTTAATCACAGTTAAATAGCTATTTGATGGAGGTGACAGTTACAGTCTAACAAGCAGGCACTTCAGAAGCACATGGTGCTGCTGAAGGCAATGCTGTCTGTGCTGGATTGCCACTGATTCTACAGCTTGCTCAGCACTGGGAGCAGCCGCAGGAAAACACCCTGGAAGGCAGCACAGCTTTCAGGAGTGGCATGAAAAGAGCAAACTAGCAATGAGGAGTAACATGGGTATCAAGTTTTCATTCCTATACTAGGGGAAAATAGCTATGAAGAAGTAAACTCAAGTCACCATGGAGCAGAAAAACTGCCAGACTCCACTATGAAATCCCCAGAGTATCCAGTGCAGCAACACTATTGCCTTCATCCAGCTACATTCAGTGCCAAAGTGTTGTCAGAGTCTATTCCTTTGTTGATGCCCTCACCATTTTTTTATGTATGTTTAAAACTTGATCTGAGTCTCTTGCCAAAGTCCTTTTGATCAATTAGAGCAATCGTGTGCAACTGAAGACATTTTCCGAAGTGATTTAGCATCAGATGGCCTTCTACTGTTTTATTTATGGTGTATACATGTGTGTGTGCGCGCTTCAAACAGCCATGCCCGTGGAGCACTTCACAATGTTTTGGTCCTCTCTACTAGTTCTTACTCTCTCTACTATACCAGCAGAGCTGCTATGAAAGCGCTCCTGTTACAATCAAAGTCAGCTAGGTTAACTCTTTCGAGTATAGATCTTTCCAAGCAAGCCTGCTTTGTTGTGATATATTTGGAGATAGTCTCTTCAAGCAGCTTGGATGGAAAGGGTAGCCTTAAACACAGGGCTGGGAAGGCTAGCTGCAGCAAGCTTTAGCCAGCACATCAAGTTATAGAAAGGGACAACAAACTAAACTAATGTTAAGGGTAGTCACACTGAAGTTTGCAAAAACTAAATTTGAAATGACACTTGTAGAGTCGGTGAAACATCTGTGTTTAAATGGCCATGGGCTTGTCCCATCTACCACAGACAAAACAATTATTAACTAATGTATCAGATGTCCAAAAGAATAGCTTCCAGTCTGCAAACAGAAGTTATCTACTCAGTATTCTACCTCTGAGTACTCCCATGCAAGATTTAAGCCCATAATGTTCACAGCACTCAATCCTCTCTTTAGCTATATGCAACATGACAGTGTTGTGTGGGTTGGGTCCCATCCCTTTCTCCCCCCCCCCCAAATTAATTAAAGAAATAACAAAGCTTCTCTTTCAGTAAACAGTTAGGGTTGGGCTTTTTCCTTGTAATTAGTATCATATTGTTGATATAGATTTTAAAGAACAGAAGTTTCTGTTTCTCAGTAATTCCATTCTACTTAATTATTCTAATACTGACTGCAAATCTCCAAAGATGCTTAGCTTGCAACAACTATTTCTGTCTTCTCGTTACTTAACTGTGCAGTAACACAGAAAGAGCCTTAAAAATGCTTAATATTTCTGGCTGTTATGCATGGAAGAAAGCAACACTGGCTTACTGATAAACTTCCAGCAGGAAAATTATGCTGTAAGTTTAAAATATGTATTGAAAAGCACAACTTAAATTAGTTACAGTAGCACAAAGGAAGGACCAAGGAGATTTTAAGAAACCATTAGAACCAGATGTCCCAAATTAAGAATTTCCATCAGGTTCCTAAGCCTTCCAACACACTTAAGTGTCTGAGCCAAAGTCTATGGCAAACAACAGGAGTGTTACTTCTTCAGCCTAAGTGGCTTTGGATCAAGGCCTCAAATCACAAGACTCAAGCAGGCTTCCTCCTAGAGTAAATCTTTGGCTTCATATATAGAAGTGTACCACAGACTAACGTGAATCAAGACATATCCCTCAAAAGGCCAAATCTCCCATTCCACTGTTGTGCCATTACTGAGAAACCCCTGCAAAAATAGATTGCCCTTGTAGGTGATGCAGAACAGTGCTGAAGTCAAGACTGATGCCCTTACACTATAAATGATAACATCTTTTTGATAATGAAAATTGTTTTCAGACTCTACTGTACGGCATCATATTGAGCAGGAATAATTGAAAAATTGGTCATAAATTTGAACTGTGTAGGTGGAATTGCAAATAAAGGGATGGGACAAGCAGAGCACAAAAGGAGTAAAAGAGCAAGCCCTGAAATCAAGTGTAGTGTCAAAACCCACTAGCTCCAATATCCTCAAGGAAAAAAGCTTCTTGAGGTGATAGCTAAAAGAGAGTTGGTGTAGCTATATAAAAGGAAGCTACTTCCTGTTGTTCACCAGCTCCTTTGTTCTGGAAAGCTGTACTTGATATAATATTCTTTCAGAGGTAAGAGCAATATGTTTTTGTTGTTGCTGCTGTTTTGTTTGGGGTTTTTGTTTGGTTTTTGTTTTGTTTTGCTTGTTTGCCAGTTTTTGGGGGTTTTTTTTATCTCTGCCCTGTCAATGGAAGAGTTTTATGGAAGTAATGTAAGTGTTCATTGCCACATCCAAGCCACTGACTATTGATGTTCTCTGTACAGTGCTGAGGAGGGGGAGGCAGGAGGGTATTTTATCCAACTCCCTCTATAAACCGTACAATTAGAATACAAATAAAATAATGCAAGTTTGTAAGTAGTTCCTGATGCTTCTTAGTAATTCAAAAGTTAGCACCTCCAAACATAAGATTATTACATTTGAGACATTTCTTGGAGCTTGCATCTATGCACAAAAATGACTGAGTGAACGATCCAAGCATTTGGCATGACATTGAACTGTTCCGAGATCACAAGATGAGATCTTCAGCCAGCTCTATCAGCTTTGTACTATAACAGTATCAGCTACACTTTGACAGTTTGTATAAATGGAAGAGTACATGGTTTCTCATTTGGATTAACAAAATGATACTGGATGACCATAGATAGATGGTCTTTTACTTCAAAATTAAACAGTAAGCAGATTTTATGCATAAGAATGTACTTTCTGTAAATGCACTGATTGTCATTAACACATGTTTTACATTTGGCACACCAACAACACAAAAGTGTTTATAAACTGGATCAGAGCCAACAGATGGCTCCTCCAAGCCATCACTCTCAGAATCCTACCCAGTTGCCGCTCCTTCTCAGAAAGAGCCTGGGAAAACACATTGGGAAGATTCATAAGTACACACACATGATTTATATGTGTCTTTGTGTGTATGCATATACACACGTAAGTCTATATATGTATAAACATGTACACATACACTATGTTCTACATGTGCAATAGACAGCGCTCAGATACAAAATGTTACCTGGGCCCTTCAGCTAAGGCCCTCCCAAAACCAAAGTTTATTCAAGGAACTTTTTATCTGTTCAGTGGAGTTACTTCAAAAGACAATGCTATTCTGGAAAGGGCTAGAACTAAGACATCTGTAACTAGATATTCTGGTTTCTTCCACCAGAGCATTCCACATTGAGAGGCTAGTTTCTCTGTTCAACATCTTGGCTGAAGGCTCACCACAGCAGGAACTGTAATACCAGCTATGTCTAGATAGAGCTGGGGGTAGCTGTTGAGCCTGTCTTTGAAGGAGGACAGGAGTGTTTCAAAGATGCACGTCAAAAGCGAGGGCCACATGCTGCAAGTACTATTTTGAAGCTGGTGGCTGCCACTTCCTGCATTTCACAGAGGAATTCCTCTCTGGCATTGCCATGGGGAAATGTTCTCATTTTGATAGAAGAGAGTAGGTTTTATTCTTCCACAATTGCACTATAACTGTTAATGCTAGGAAAGGAGAAGAAAAGTGGGTTCCCGTAAGGCAAATATTTTAAGACATGACTTGTTGAGATGCCTAGTTGCATGTTTTCCAGCTGGACCCCATTTCTCTCCTAAATGCCATCAATAAAATTAGGACCAATTCTATACATCTGATAGTTGCTAGAGAAATGTACATATGGTTCTCTTGAAATTATGCCTTGATTTTTTTTTTTTTATATCACTCTGATATTTACAACACTCAACATCTGTACTGTATGTAAGCCTCTAGAAAGACACTGCAAGTACACACTGCAGGTAACATACAACCAAAAGCGTATTAACTCTAGAAAAGCAACAATATACAAGTTTAGAAACAGGATAACATTAAATGTTTGCATTCAAGGTCAGTAATTTTTAACCTTACAAAGGTACTCCAGACCTCACAAACAGACTTTTGCTTCTATAGCTCAGTCTCCAAGAATCCCAGTTTGAGCTGGAGGCCTTGCAAGAAGACCCTGCAGAAGAAATAATCCATCTTTCCCTACCTGTTCTCTCAGGCAGAGGAAGGGTACATGATACTATCTTGGTTAGTATTTCATGTTTGTACAAGTTACCCTTCCTCTTAAGGGCATCATCCAGGAAAGATCCTACTTCAAGACAGGTTCTGGGTTATTGCCTAATATGTACAACTGACCAGCAAAGGCCCATGCCTGGAACTATCTGTGCCAGAAACCACACAGCTCAAGCTCTTGAGAGTCATAACAGAAAAAAATAAACTCTCATCTGGCTCAGGAATGCAGCACAAAGTGCTGCATTTTTCCACAGCCAAAAAGAAGTCCACAGACATGCCAGAAAACAAGGTGCTATCAACCAGTAAGAAAACCAGAGGAAGTGCCACGTGACCCATTCCAAATATAGGTGTAGAACGCATATGACAAGGAAGTCACTGAATTAGACAGGCTCACTCTTCAATGTGACGAATCATTTCTGAAGCAAAACATGAAGTATACTTTTACAGAAGACATTGTGCTATGGCTAACACAGAGTAGCTTGTTAGGGAACAAGATTAGAGATCTGTTATCTAACTAGATATAAACTTTCAACAGAAAAATCTGTGGAATAAGAAACAGAAAACCCATTCATAGGTGACTGCTAAATGGGACTTAATATGAAGTAAATTACTAGGAAAACCTAATTTTTTTTTTCTATCACACAACATTGAGTAAGTTTTCTATTAAACACATTTTCTAGGAAAAGTCGTCACTAACCATCTTACTAATACAGAAGAAATAAGCTATTTACTTTTCTCAGGGAATTTGGAATTAGTCTTACCAATAAGGGAAGGACCCAAAAATAGTTTTGTTTTAATTCTCAACCTTGACACAGACTTCTTGAATGGCTTTTAGGAAGTGTTCTACTTAAAACTGTGAATTAATTATACCTGGAAATATATTTTTTGAAAAATGTTGATTCATAAAACCGATTTCCATGAAACATTACTGCATGTTCAACAAAGTTCTGCTGTAACAATGGACACTCTCCTGCCAGTCCACCTGGCAAGAACAGGATCTTCACAGTTGTACTATAGGGACCTGCTTATGTATGAGATTTCACAGGGCATCTCCCAGGAGTTGAAGACAGCTGTCTGCTCCATTTCAGTAACAACAGAAAAACAAATTATATTTTCATGGCTTTCAAGTGTGTTAGTTTTCTAGAAGTCCCTCTCTGTGGCAATCTTTGGAATTTTGATGTTTTACTCCCAACCAGAATAACTTACTGGAGCTTCCTGAAGTTCTTGTGGATTTTTCCATAGAATAAAACATCTATATATTACCACTAGCTCTCCCTTCAGTCTCTTTGGGCCCTGCTCATGTGGCATAGCTTGCATCCCATTCACACCACAATGGCTCTCAGCATTAACACAGGACTTTGTGTCTCCATGAACAAGAGTGCAATGGCCCAGCATAGAAGGTAGCTTGAATTGTCCAAGAAAGCCTTTCTCCACTGTAGTCACTATAGCAGAAATACTGAATACAGTCCTTAGTGTTTCAGCTCCCCATCTGTCACATGACAGTTACCACTCTTCTCCTTCCATCAGTCTTTCTTGGTTGATTTAAAAAACACACCAGGAGAAAAGTTATCTTTTACTGTGTTCTAATTTTTGACCTCTGGAAAAAGCTACATAACATGAAGAGTCTAAGCAAAGCTTCCTTATTAAGTTCTGTTCAATATGATAATTGTAAGGATCAACAGCAGAGCAGATGGGGGGGAAAAAAAGACTTATCAATTATTATTTTCAAGTAGAATTACATCTTAGGTGTTGCCAAATGGAGACAAGCAGAGGGACAATGTTTAAGATACAAGAACAGATCCCCAAGTAGCTAGAGATCTTTTGAAATAATTGATCCTGGCCTGTGCTGTCTACAACGTACATAAGCAATTTAAGCAAAGAATCCAAACTATAAGTAAATTAAAACAGTTGATATATTTTAGCCAGGTTAAGGCAAGGAACACAAGAATTCAACAGGATTTGGATCTATTCTATAAGCAGCCGGAAAAATGACAATAAAATGTGAAATATTGGCTTGTTATTTTAAAAATCATACAACAAAATTAAGACTCAAGAAAGGAACATCATAGAACTCTAATTTAATTGCTATGGCAACTTGCAAAGCAATTTAACAGAATGGTTCTAGCAGTTCTCTTATACTATCAAAACAAATATGCTGAACACTAAAATTTAAAGAGAAATGGTCATTTAATGTGTTGTATTAACACATTTAAGAGGGTTATATGTAATGTGAATTTTGTATTATATCCTTATCATATTGTAGCACTTGAAACTATTCACTTAGGGTTTATGGGACTGGGGAGAGGACCTCCTAGGTTACAGACCCAATCTGTGGCTGATGTAATCTTATCCCACTCAAATTTATCAAGTACTGAATTAAAACTAACTGGGTTTTCTTACTCCCACTAACCTAACAATGTCACTGTAAAGCCTTACTCAATTCTACTAAGATCTTGACAGAGGTTATTTATACCCATATTATGTCTTTTTGCTCTTTGCCAATATTTTCTTTCAGTTTAAATAAATTTTCCTGCTTTGGTATTTATTCCATCTCTAGTTGCTCCATATAGATAGCTAACACATTCTTAGTTTTCATATTGCTACATAAAAACAAGCCATAAATAACAACATGTAAGTATACACACACACATATATATAAATATACTGTACACACACAAATATATTTAACAAATATTTGTAAGTGTGTATACAAACACATATATGCACAAAATTATGAAGGAATGGGATTGGGTCAGACCAGATCATAACTGCAAAGAAATGTGAATTGTCAGATGAGAAAGGTATAATTTTATAGACTATTTTCATTGCTTGAGTCACAATAAATTGTGTTAAAATAGCATAAACATTATATACTTGTATGTATAACTAATAAGAATAATTCAAACAAGTTTGGAACAGGCAGTTATGTCTAATTAGCTAAAATTTGAAGTACTTCAGGAAAAGGTGATTGTAATGAGAGTTTAAGATCTATTTAAGAAAGAATTTATTCCATTCATGCCCTGAAAACTAAGGATCTCTTTCCTTTGTGCCCCTTCCCATTCAAATGGAATAATAATTCTCATGGACAAAAAATAGCCTCAATTTTTTCTGAACCAAGTTATTCAGTACCTTGTAGCAGAATCCCATGGGTTAATTTGCTCTTAAGCAGTGCTCTTATAAATTTTAACACTAACTGCATTCCTTTTTATATATGAAAAGGGAAACAAGATCTTCTACTCTACCTTCTTAATCAAGGCTACTCATTATTTCTTTGCAGACTACCATGTACTTTCTTACTCATCCACATTTGAAATGAAACAGTTACAATAATTTTCAGCCTCCTGTCCTGTGAAAAGCTTGACAGTTTCTAACTATTTTGCTACCCAAACCACTAGTTTTCTCTTGAAAAATGGTAACCAAACCGTAGCAATTCAAGTACATGCAAGTCTTGGTTTTCTACAACGGCATTTTAACCTTCCCACAGCATCCTCCATCTCTGTGCTATCTAAAAGATTCTTTATTATTTCGGATACAGCCCAACAATGAGCAAGCTTGCATCTCAGCTCACTTTCGAAATTTATTCTAGGATGCAACTGGACTGACTTGCAAGACCTTCAGACATATTCAAAGATGGAGGTTTGCTACATAGTCATCCATAGAAAGCAGTTAGCAGTCGCTGTTGGCATGAAAAAGTCAGTACCCTTCAGACAATGAACAGCAGAACTATTCCCTTAACAAGTATTCAATGCAGAGGGTTTCACTAAACTAGACCACCTTGTCACTTGATCTTTGATACATTAGGTACATCAGTGTTTTCCTTACTTAGACAGATATTAGAAAAATATGGCCAATGAAACCACAATGCTTGCGGTGTAGTGTGTATGTTTGTTTTCACAACCTCCACCCAGCAAATAATGAAGAAAAACAGAACTCAGTTTTGCTTCTGTGCATTGGGGAGGTCAAGAAAAATTGGATTTTGTTAACGAGGAATAATTAGATGATTAAAGTGACAGAGCTTAACACATGCCTTCCACGGGCATTGACTTACCATACCAAAATGAAGAAGTTACAGCTTTAAACTGAATTGCCAGTTATTGTGCACACTTACTGATAACTCATTTTGAGGTGATTTATCTAGTGTCTCCTTACAAGCAGCATTAATACTCTTATCATACCGTGTTCTTAGGAGGTTGTTGATTACACAAATGACTCAAAAATTGGTTATACCACTGTCTTCACATGATGATGGAATCAACTCCTCATTCATGCTACCAATTCTAATTTCTCTAGCTTCTTATACCAGGATCAGCCAGCTCAGTGTTTTGAAAGATGGCTTACTTTGAACTGATTTACTATGTGCACGATGTGGGAATAGAGGAAGGGGAGTGAAATGGTTGGAGTGATCTGCTGGTTGGAATGAGAGTGCAATTATCTCTTTCAGCAGTGTCATTGCTTCCTGACTGCTTAAGCAGTTTGTGTTATTACAAAGTTAGTTCACAAGCTGAAGATGTTTTTAAGTACTTTGAGAAGCCACTGTAGCCTTGCTTAAACAAATGTAACAGATTAACAGCCTACGTGCTTTGGAAGAACGGATGTTCTGCTGGCAGTCACTGCGAGGAAACAGAAAACCTGGCTATCTGATAATTGTTATCCAGTTATCTGATAACCCTGACAAAACTACTCAAAGCCAATGTTCAGGTTGCAGTGCACAACTGGGGATTCCAATTCATATACTCAGACAGATGAACTGGCACAAATGCCATCAGCCCCACTGCCAAGGTTACCTTCATGAAGCCTGCTTCTTCATGAGCAGTTCACTGTGTTCCATTCGATAACTCAAATGATACCAGCATCATCTTATTTGGAAATCAAACATTAAAAATTGAAAAGCTCTCACGTCTACAATTTAAATGGCGACCTTATTCAAACTGTCATGGGCTTTGAGCCCTCAATGACTGCAAAGTGTGCATGATCTGAAAAATAACACTAATGGAAACCTAATGTTGCCCTTACACATTTCCTTGAGGAATTCAATGTGAAATAGTCCAAGAATAAAGAAAAAGCTACATTTTCATTTCGTTAAAAATTAAGCATCATAACAGAACCAACAGCAAAACAGCATTAACTGAAGGCAGCATTTCTGAGAATATGATGAAGTAATAGCTTTCACTGAAGGAGGTATGTTTGAATGTTTGTATGCATACCCAGAGGCTTTATATTTATACCCACACACAAAACCAAAAAGTTGAACTTGTATCACACCACATATTTAATCATATTTCAAATCTCAAAGAATACAGCCTTACTTATGAAATCTGGGAAAGCTGTAGTGTGCTTTATTTTCAAATTGTGTCAGATAAGTATATAATCACTACCAGCAGTCATTAAAACAAAGTATAACTACCTCAGTAAGTTAAGGCAAGGAATAAGGCTTGCATTAGTCAAGTAGTAGTATGCCAAACAGCTTATTAATAACTGAGAATATACCTTGTTTCCCTGGTTAAATAGCAGTGAAAAGCTACATAAAAACAGGATCCTGTAATAAAACTCAAGAAAAAAGCAAAAGAACAAAGTACTGGAAACATTAAGTTAAGAAACGTCATGAGAGTCCCTGGAACAGTTGTCTTAGATTTAGAGAATTCCTATCTCAACAGTGTAGTAGCTTTTTTTCATTAACTTTAGAATATGCTAGTGAATCAGTGCCTTCAAAGAGCTAAGGGTGAACTGAAGGCTGCATTTTAAATGTAATTTAGAAACAGTTATGAGAATTTTGCAATTGCAGTGGCTGCCATTAAAAAAAAAAAAAAAGAACTCTGCAAACTCACCATGTCCTATCCAACACAAGCAGAGCTATTGCCTGTTTCACTTTGGAGAAACTGTTCCAGTATTAGCTGCTGCTCTGTGGTAGCTGTTTCAAAAAATTAACAGGAAAAAAATACTGTGATCATTTTATCAGGCAACATTGAAGTTATTACAAGTAAACTTTTTATTTACTTCTGATATACACAACATGTAGAAAACCATAAGTCAACATAAGTTTTGCTGTTTCCTTCACCAAAAGCCAAGTTAGTCTCACCCTCTGAAACAGAGAGCACAAAACCATTTTAAGCTGAGAAAAGGAGCTAGGAAAACTTTTTTTTTTTTCCCAAGCTGAATGCTTAACAGTTTTGGATCCTTCTGAAAATTCTTGTGATATTTTAGATAAAGAGATTCAGTTGGAGACAAAGAGCCTAGACTTGCAGGGAAACAGGTAGAACTTGGTCCACTGTGCTCAGCATAAGCAGAAGGGAGGCTTTCTCTGAAAGCCGTGTCTCTGCTTTTGACATGCTGCAGTCTTCCACGTTGTGCCAGCAGGTGGCAAGAGGACAGCAAGAGGCGTAACGCCAAGGCCGTGCGATTCACACAGCAGCAGCCAGCTGCCGCCCTCTAACGGAGTGAGCAAAACCCAACTTCTTCAATGCTGAGACTCCAGCATAATTACACATTGCGTATTCTGGATTTGCAAAATGTTGAGAAGCTGAAAGTACTTAGGGTTCCACGCAGCGCTATAAAGCAATTTATAAAATGACTGACAAAGCAGGCAAGGGCTTTGCATTGCAGTGTTTTGAAGTTGTCGTTACATGCTGCTCCATCTTCCTACACACCCTGAGAACTACTTGGTGCTATTAGTTCGAGAAAAAACCCACAAATAACGAGCAAAATGAAAAGGATCAGACCCCGATTTTCATGTTCTTGGGGAAGTCTAAGATACTTATAAAGAATCCAGAGTCTGAGCCAACATTCATTGTCACAGAGATAAACGAGGAGACATTGAAGTGAATTCAATTGCACAAATGAAACAAAGGCAGGTAAATGGAAATACAGGTGACAAAACAGAAGCCAAAGTTTGAGGTAAAGAAAAATTTTCATCGAGTCCTTGTTGAGTTTCTCTAATTCTAAATGCTTACTTCTAAAATGTGGACATTGATATGAACCCACATCCATGGGGTGGAATAGGCACCAGTTTTAGACAAAACACAAAATGGGATTAATTGTAGAGGAGAGTGTCCTTTTCAAAAGAAAAAAAAAACCTCTTGTTACTGGAAATGTTAAAGATATTTTCTATTTAGAATAATTGTGGGAAATTTCAACAAAAAAATTTGCTAATACAAAGTTTCAGGTCCCGAGGACTACCTCCCCACCTACTGCTCCACTTCCCAGAACCACACAATATATTATACCAAAAGACTAACTCAAAGGCTCCTGCTACCAGTATTTTTCTGTAAGATATGACTAATTGAGGTCACAAACCCCAAAACAAGCCTTTAGAACAAGTAAATTCTGTTGTTTCTCAGATGCTTTTATCAAACCTTACCTGTAAAAACAGGATGGAAGAACAAGGAGAGGGTGACTAGATTCATCTCCCTTCAAATAGATGCTGGAGGGCTGCTGGCAATGTCTTATTCTTTACTGAAGTGACACAGCATATTGAGAAACACTAAGCAGTGACCCAGGTCTGATCTCACTTTACAAACGTGTAAAGCAGAAGTCAGTTGAGTGGAACTACTGTAACGCTGGAATCAGGGCTACAATGACAATTTCCATCACAACGTATGAGGTGGAGATGACATTTAAACATCTACAAAAGAACAGAGGACTCAAAATCTGAAGAATCATTAAACTGAGTAACAATAAAAGGAGTGTCTAAACCACAAGATTTATTATAAATAAGTCCTCTCACTACAATTCAGAATTAAAAGATGTTTAAGCTGGTGGTATACTCTTCTTCCACTGCTGTCTCTTCAGAAAAACTTTTCATTTCTGTGGTTCAGGCTAGACACACTTCCCTCACAGGCTATAGCATTAAAAGATACCAGCATGTAGAACATGAAAGCCACAAGCATCCCTCTTGCTCCTTAAAACTGATTTCTTCCACAATACTAAAGCATTGTTTGCAGTGTGATGGAGCAAATTAAGGTCCATGTTTAATTCAGACATTGTCTTTACATTATTTTCTTTGACCTCTGTGAATCTGCTCCAAATCTTTGTCTAACTAGTATGAAATATTCTAATGATTTCAGAAAGCGCAGGGTTGTGCCCAGTGTTTGTCAGTTGTTTCTTCCTCACTCCACAAACACACCTCACCATTAGTAATCACAGTAATAGGTGGGGTTGCAAAGCTGGGTGATTCTCATCCTCTACTGATAAGATACAAATAAACCTTTCCTGAAGGAAAAGGAAAGATG
This sequence comes from Todiramphus chloris collaris, assembly GCA_025345505.1. Taxonomy (NCBI): domain Eukaryota; kingdom Metazoa; phylum Chordata; class Aves; order Coraciiformes; family Alcedinidae; genus Todiramphus; species Todiramphus chloris. The sequence goes on from JANVCC010000022.1 coordinate 5,693,541, forward strand.
GTACATTACATGGAATAAACAGCAAGCCTTTCCACCAGAAGGGTTTTCACCTTAGGCCATATTAGCCCTGCAAGTACTACCACAAACAGTGTTCATTACCAAAATACAGTAAGATCTCAAGCACACAAGTACCACAGGAAAGTGAGTATTTGCTCCTGTACACATATGGTAAACAAAAAAGTGTGCAGCACTTTGACATGTTTTCAGGAAACCCATCATGCAATGGAGACACACTCCAGAAATTACTTGTGTGACCAGATTTCATTGGGAGGGTCATCATGAGGTGAGGACTTGCCATCCTCACCTGCTCAAACAGAAGTGTCAGAATGTACCCATCTTTGAATAAAATGGAAACGTTAATCTAATATGTTTTTCTAAATATTCATGAAACAGTGCAAAATACTTCATTCTGTAAGACAGGTGAAAGTTTAGACCTGTGCTTATGGTTCCCGCGGAACACTGTGTATGAATTTTGGCACTTATTCCTACTTAGAAAAGTATTGTATACCCCACTGACCTCCAGCATGTAAAGATTTATATAAATCAAGTTTGTTTTTTTTTTTTTTTAAGGCAGTAGGTATAATATGCTTTACTGAAAATGTTTAGACTTCAAAGCCTGTAAGTTAGTGAAACAGCGATGACTTTCAACTAGTCCCAGAATGACCAGTGATTTGTGTGGCACTGCTCACCCTGCAGTGCTCTACCACAGCAGGAGTGCTGTTAGCTCCAGCTGAAGTCAAGAGGTACGGAGGACATTCCTCACCTTTTGTATCTGAGCTTGGTATTTCCACAGACAGTTCTGCAGTGGCAGATGTGAAGATGCAGACAGCATGTATGTAACAGGCTGCAGCAGAGCAACTTTTGAACCATCTGCCACAACAGTGATATTTCAATTTTAAATCAGTATTAAGATGAAAGATTCAGATGAAATTTCAATCTACAGGGTTCCACGGAAAAGAAAAGAGTTCAGGACAGAAAGACAGATTGCTTACATAAAAAAGCATTGTGGCTTTAAAGCACACTCCATAATGAGAAGTGCTGCTTTCATTTGAAAAGATGGAGATTTAAAAGCACCAATATCCTTCCCCAAAGATAAAATATTATCAATTATTTTGTTATAATCAGGGAAGATATTCTAGAACACAAATATGATGTCCTGCTCCAACCTTATTGAATCGCATGATCTTTCAAATTCAGTTGGCTGGAGATAAACTGCTTCATTTTTTTCACATGCAAATATTCACTCAGACTTGTCTCACTCTCTCAGGTTATGGCTATTGTTTATAGATACTAAGCAGTGCTCTAATTTATCAGCAAAAATGATGAAAACAGGGTACAGATAATTACTTGATTCAAGAATCAAATATTTATTAGGAAAACTTTCAAGGAAATGAAGTTTATCATGTCAAAGAAAGGAAACACATCATGTGACCTAAACATCCAATCAAAAATATCAGCTCAGATTTTGGGTTGTCAAATTTATACAACCAATTGCCTATATGCAAAATACATACCACAAACACCCACAGCTATTTAATTAATAGTTCTGAATAATAATCTGGAGAAAGTAAATTGCTCACAATGCGAGAAAAGTTAAACTGCTTGCTCCAAAATGCAACTTTGCCATCTGTGTGTCTTCCATACTGTTCTTTTTATTCTTCATTTAGCTGAGAGTGGGAAGTCTTAAACTGCTCACTACAACCTTAACAGAGTCCTTTTCAGTGAAAATGAAGGCTGTCACTATAAAACTTTTTAAAGTTTGAGCCATACCATGCTGCAACAGACGGGGAATAGTTTATAACCACGGTTATAATTTTCATGTGTTCTCGTGGAGAGGTCTCATAGCAGTTCAGTCTCATCTGAACTGTAGCTGCTGCTGCCCCACACATTTCTCCAGCCCAAGCAATGTACTCTCCCTGCTCTAACAGAGAGACACTTCAGAGAAAAACAGCCAACAGAAGAGTGACTAATCTTGAGCACAATAAACTCGGGCCCTAACCAAACAAAGGTCAAGACCACTGTCAGGACAAGGTAAAATCATGAAAATAGGAGCACAGTACTATACCATCTTTAATTGTTATCGAACCAAATCTTCCAGTGAAAACTGCAAAAGCAGTTTTTGGTGGCTTGAACTGTCAATGCAGCTTGAGGGAAAACCACATGGGCCAGAGTACAGGGTAAAGTACTGAAGAGGTTAACAGCATACACTTGGGGTAGGTGTAATGGCTTACTTTATTTTTCTTTGTATATTTGATAAGCTAGGGAATAAGAGGGGAAAAAGTAGACTTTCCTTCTCTTACTGAAGAAGCTGAAAAGTTCAAGTGTTTGGGAGATCACAGCAACAAATTATGCTCCTGGATAGGTTAGTTTTAGAAGAACGGGTTAATGGCAAATGCAGATATCCATGCAGCAAGTATTAAACTGAACCATTACTGAAACTATTATGACCTGCAAATGGGACAATTTTTACACATGAAACAAAGCTTCAGAAAATCCAGCACTATCAGAAGTGACCAGCACTTTAATATATTGTATTATTGCACATTTCAGAGTTGTACATCACAAATTTAATATACAGAAAAATTGCTTCCCTGCTCTTACCCTCTTCCGGCCATAATTTCCTTTCTTCCAAAGACAACTCAACTATTCTGTATGCTACTTCTGGAATAAGAAGGTCTGACACAAAATGCATCCAACCCCTGAAGTCAGGGTAAAAACTCTTGTGATCAGCTAAGTGGTAACAGCTATGACAAGATTCAAAGTCTCCCTGTAAGCTGTTCATACATATTATGCTGCTTTTCACTCCTTTCATCCAAAGCTGTCAAAAAGCACCTATCAGCCTTTGTTCATCTGTGTTAGCTTGTCTGGCAGTTGAAAACTATTGAACATGATGAAAACCATGAAGTACATAAAGCTGCATAACATCATTAAAGGCAGTGCTTTTCTAAAAAGCATGCTTTCACTAAGAGGTTTATTTGGCCTGAGATTAGATCTGCTTCAATGAATTTTGAAGTAAAACCTAGATTCTGTAATGTGGATTTATTTTATAACCACATTTTCAAACATTTCTGGTGCTTTTTCATGACTTAATTTTTCAGTAACCATACCATCCTGTACAAAAAGTATCTGAGCTATCAGAAAAATAACATTAGGAAATCAGGCTCCTCAGGTAATGCTAGTTAAGCACTCAATATCACTCCTCAGCTTTAAGAGCCTTGGTCTACAAATTTGTCATTAAATATTTTTTTTGTGGCTTGTCCCACAGTTGCTATCCAAGTACCAGGGGAAAAATAGCTTGAGTAATGACTACACTTAAACAGAATGAACTTCAAGAAAAAACACTTGTATCCAGTCTGACAAAGCAGTAGCAAAATGAAATCCAAAACCAAGTTAGAAAGTATCTCATTTTTTCCTAATTATTTCAAGCCACCAGACAGGGGAGAAAAAAAAATAAAGAGTTTGAGAAGGTAAGGTCAACCATTGTGAAATAATAAGGAATTAGAGTGCACTGGATGAGGTACATCACCACACTGGATCGGAATATGTAGGATTAATGAATTTTGATGGTTCTGCTGGGGGGTTGCTGGATATTGAGAAATGTTGTCAGTTTTTGTAGCTATGACAAGGATTAGTTCCACTTTGTGTTTATTTGGTCTGCTGAATATTTGCTAAGAAGCAGTTCAAAAGAAGGGATATGTTTAACATCAAAATAGACATAGCAAGTAAACCAACAAATAAAATTAACAACAACCAAAAGAGAGTAAAGCCATCTATTAGTAGAAATACTAAAAAGTATAAAGTATTCAAATAGAAAAGTCTGCAGAAATTCCAAGCATTGATGCATGTTGTAACTAAAATTTTAGTCTTACTAGAATCAGTGATAAAATCATCTGCAAATTCAATGAGTCTAGATTTTACTGTGCAGATGAAAACAGAGCTGTCTTTAACAGTATTTCAACAGAAAATGCAATTTGGGTCATTGTATCCTTGCTAATACTGCATCTGGTTTGCCTGATTCACTGTAATCCCCCTCTACTAAAGGGGGCTACTAAACACAGGATTATTTATAACAATTTTTTAGTTCATCAGTACATTTCTTAACATCTCCTACATTAGCTAAATGACAGCAACACAGCATAGATTCTCCAAGACAAATCTATATCCTTACTTGTAATTTTCAGTAAGATTTTTTTGAAACAACTGCAGATCATAAAGGACCTACTTCCACAGATACTCATACAGGACTCAAAGCTTAATTCTTAAACAGCTGTGCAGTAGAGAAATCAGCACTGCTACATAAACTGTAAATAAAGAAGGATCAAAAACACCTCCAGAAAGCATGGATTTAATGTACTAACTGACAATCTTACGTCCAACAAAGTAAATCATCAAATGAGCATATCTGAAGTAGGCATAACATATGCTTTAGATAGCCAGAAGAAAGTATAAATTTCCTAGAAATCTGTTATATGAACTCTTCCAGGCCACTGACCCCAATTCCAAGACATAAACCCAATTATTTTTAGTCAAGGCATTCTACTCATGGCAGGAATAAAAAAAGTCTCCTTTTAAAAATCATTTTTTTAGATTTTGTTAATTTAATGATGTTCATTTCCTACTGAAGTATCAGTAAGAAATGTCAAAGCTTCCTTTCAGATTTAACTTGCCTCCCTATTTATCTCCTTCACTCTCCTTCATCTTCCTCTCATCTAGACAAAAAAATACCAAACAAAAACAAACAACAACAAAAAAACCAACCCTAAGAGAAAATCCTAAAGATGTAAGTTACTTACAAGTAGAAAGCTCATTGTATGAAAAATATATACAATATATTTCAGTTGTGTTGACTGCATCAGTCATGGCAAAGCACCAATCTGTACACTGATGTGGAAAAAATGAGGTAAAATGAGGGACCAGGAGTCAGGAAATTTAAATCCTTTTGACTAGTGACACACTTCGCTAATGTATCTTGCGCAAGCCAGTTAACTTCACTGTGTTTATTTCTAAAAGGATATCTTCATTTTAATTGATCTTGGAATAATATTTTCATCTCATGCCTTCAAAGCCAAGAGGACTATGTTCTCCTTTGTTACCAAAGTGAAATGATCATCAGATAGGAACAGATAAATCCCAATATTCTATGGCAATATGTGACACCATTCCCTAATTAAAACATTAGACCAAAGCACAATCATTAACACTGAAAGAGTCCAGATTCACACTGTTCAATTGTGTTTCCCCAAAGACAGCAAGTTAGGTTTATTTAAATTCATATACTTAACCAATCTAATACAGCAAAGCTTTTTGACACTGAAATTTAAAACACTTATGTTTAAGCTATATGATTATACATATATACATCTTCTAAAATAATATGGAAATTGCTCCCCTTCTTCCAAAATCATCCAGTGCCTTTCATTATGCCATGCATAATGTGTACAGTCCTCTGGAGTGATTCCAGCTAGTGCCATCCCAGCTGTCTTCTTTCCATGGTCATGGGCCAATTCTTTAAAGTACACTTCTGCTGACTGAGGACAGACACAGAAACATAGTATGAAATACATTCAGTCTTGATGAGAAGTTGGTGTATTGTCATCTTATCTTTAATGCTTTCCACACCCCAAGTTAGTTCAATTTCCATCACATTGTGAGGAAAAGCAATTGTCCACAGATACTTCAAACCACTTGTATTGCTGCCTTGGATAGCACTTGCAATTTTCTCTTTGTGTAGTCAGGTGTTGAGTGTCCATAGTCACAGCTGACCTCATGATGTATGAGCTGGCTCCAATACTTATAATCATTAGAAAAACAGATTTGTCAGAATGAAAATCCTTACTACCACTTTCACATGTTCTTTCATATTTATAAAAAAAAAAATTAAGATCCAGCTCCAGCTTTTTCAAACCTATCCTTCTGGTATCCCATCTAACTCAGGTAAGGCTGATAACACTTCCACTTGTATTTAAGTTCAGTTTAACTTCTTTTCTCAAAGTTAATTGTCTTCAAGTGACTTCCAATCACAAATATCCAATATGGACACACCAACAGTTTACTTTTTTTTACTTTCACACATCTTCTGTTCCTTTATTTCACTGTGCTGAAAAGAACGGTCTTTTGAACATACAGAGAAAGGCATTTATTGAAAACAGATGAGATGTTTTTCATACATACCCTTTTATCTACTCATATCAGTTTCATTGTCCATGCTATGAAGTTAACACCTAAATAAGTCCTTTTCCAAAGATGGGTCTCTTGGTCTTCCTGTTGAGTGTTCCACATAAAAGAACAAGAAAAAAACTGATTTCATAAATACTAAACTTCTTTACACTACGCTAAAATTGAGCATAAGATTTATCTAAATTCTTTTCAGAGATGAGTTGTAATTAGCACATGCTTCTCTCCAGTCAAGTTCAACAATAAATTGAGGTAGCATGGTCTTTAGAAAGAATCTTGAACATGGATTCTGTTTTGATCAATCTCCAAAACTTTAAAATACAATTAGTGAGCACATATCCCTCCAAGTCAACAATGTTTGTTGCTCAAGAAAGATTTTAAAGTTTAGTCTGGTGGACTTGACCTCCCATTGCATAAAAAAAGCAACTATTTCTACAGCTTTGGCACAAATGCACATTTAACAGAACTTTCCTAGCTGAAAACAAAATGAAAACATCTTGCTTGTAACACTCCTTTCAGCCAACACTAACAAGAGCCTCTAGATTATAATCAAGCTTCTAACTGAAATAATAAATGCTAACTCCCATTTACATGAAAAGGGAGATAAATCAACCAAATCTAAATCTGTTCACTGCCAGCTGTATCAAATTCATATTTTGAAAAGATTTTTAATTGTTTTGTAATATATTTAACTGTTTACAATACCAATCTAAACCAAAATGCTAATGTTAGAAGATCAGATTTTAAAATAAGAAACAAGTGTTAAATGGATTTATATAGACCCCAAAATAGAATACTGGATCTTAACCTTGTTTGGTGGCACAATTTGAAAATAGTTGGAATCTCAGGTAACAGCATTCCTGGTTTACTTGCCACAGTTGTACTGATAAAGGCCTGGGGTTCTGCATGACACAATCATTCTTAGGTTTAGCTGATATTTCTTTTATTCTGAGCAGTGCTTTGATCAGAGTCCTTGCTGGATCTCCCCCAGGGAACTCCTTGGCAGTTAACTCACAATAGGCCCAATTCTCTTCTGGTTTCTACAAATGAGATCTGACCAAGTTCCACAAGAAGTAATAGATTTTTTTTGTGACCTTAATCTTCTTTAACATATAAAGAATTTTTGCTTACAGTTCTTTGCAAAAAATTAAATGTCTTTATGAGTTTACTCATGCTGAAGTTCAGCACCTCACTTGTGTTACAAAATGGGAGGAGTAATTATTATGTGATACTAATGATCTACCAACAAATGATGAATAACAGTAATAGTTTTCAACAACTGATGATCAATCCAAAGCCTGAATGACCTACGTATGTTTTTCAAGTTTTAAAGCTTATCACTAGAAATGTGCCTAAAACCACCAAGAGGCCAGTCCTATTGCAACAGCATGAAACTCAACCCATGCTCCAAAGAGCTTGCAAACCATTGATCATTTGTCTGCTCAGAAACAGGACACAAGAGGTTATAGTCCAGGTCACAGTAATGAAGACAGGACTCTGTAATTCTGCCCTCTGCTCTAATGCTCAGTCTGGCTTAAACTGAATCCCATATAGAAGCAAAAAACCTGCTTGCAAACAGCCTGTAAACACATCAACTGATTTTAGTTAGGCATTCAATACAAAAGTCTCCCTTAGTATTTTCCTCATGAGTAAAGGAATCACACAAATCTCCAAGGTTCTCTGGCAATTCTGCCACTTAAAAACAACAATGGGACAAAAATCTTACCAATGCAAACCATACAGCTGGTGCTCCTGAAAGTTAAAGACCTACAGTTAACCGATAGTGATGTAAACTCCTTATGCCAGATTGCTTAAGCACAGAAGAAAGCACAAATGCACATAATTAAGATCTGATGTTTGCTTTTTCCTCCAAACAAATGCAGTATTCGTGTTTGAGCACTGGCAGTAACAACTGTGAACTATGCTATTAATGTCTCATTTAAACATGCTTGTGGCAGCATCCTGTCTGGAGGAACAAAAATAATAAAGTATTCAGACAAAACAACAGTGAAAAATGCATTAAGAAAATTAAAAGCAGTGATTACGGAAGAAAACCATGTATTCTTCTCTCAGAAATTTATTCACATAGAACTTCTCTTAAAATGGACCCAACCGCTGCCATTCTCAGAAACTTAGATTTTATTTAGGATATTTTTAAAGTATATACAAAACCTTGTTTTATTTAAAGGGAGGAAGATAGTTCAATATCATTTTTGCTTATTTTCTATGAACTTTTTCAGATTAAACAAATTGGTACTAAACAGGCTGAGTCTAGCTGCATTAACAGCTCCATTTATTAACTTGGGTTTAATAACTTGCATCTTTAAAAACAGACCATAGAACTGGGGCTTCTCAATTTCAGTAAGGGGTACAATGAAAATTGCTAGCAGTTTAGAGAAGCAGTCCACACCAAACTGACATGAGGCACCCACGTGCTAGACAGATTCCTAAACTGATCTCTGGCTCTAAATCAACATCTAGAAGTGCATCCTTGGACTACCCATGGAATTTATCTGCCTGTTTTAAGTGGCTAAAGTAGGACAATATGAATTTGTACCTTTGCCTCTTCCTATTGAGACATTCAGTAACATTTGCTAATGCTGCATAAAACCCATCCTACCAATTAGTCCTTTTTTGTGAGATACGCACATTGAAACATTCTGCTGATTATTGCTCTGAATTTTAAAGGACATACAAGACTGAATACAGCCAAACCAAAGGCTTTTGGAAACCCATGATCCAGGCAGGCAGAAAATACCCATCCTGTCACCTTGTTGGAGGGGGGGTGGTTGTTTCTGGCAGCCACTTCTGGCAAAGCATCCTGCCAAAATTGTCTATTCATATTGCTACCAGTCACATTGCTTTCCACTGTTAGATTTAACAAAAACAAAACTTTTCAAGATGACACCAAATTCCTCTTGAAAAGCAACTGCTCTGTTGAATCTGTAATCAATTAAGGTTTGGGGTTTAGAGGTTTTGTTTGTTTCAGAAAAACACAAAAGGGTGAGACTATACCAGCTGGAGACACTGCGAATGTCACCAGCTATTCTGAAGATGGACTTTCATTCCAAACACAGCTGAGTGAAGTCTGGATATGGAACTTCTAATAGAACAAACCAGCATCCTGAATGTCATTACAAGACATTAGATCAATAAGTAAGAGGATTAGGAATGTTTTGTATCACAGGTAGATTTAGCTTCAGGCCAGTGTGGTCTGCAATGTTTTTTGGTCTCAAGCTTCACATGTTTGAGATGAATTAGAGAATCACAGAATGGCTAAGGTTGGAAGGGGGCTCCAAAGACACGTAGACCAATCCACCTGCTCAAAGCAGGGTCAGCTTGGTCAGGCTCCTCAGGATCATGTCTAGGTGGACTTCGGAATATCTCCAAGTATGGAGACTCCACATCATCTCTAGGCAATCTGTTCCAACATTCCGTCACCCTCACAGTAAAGAAGCTTTTCCTTATATTTAAACATAGCTTCCTGTACTTCCGTCTGGCCTCCTGTCCTGTCACTAGACATCACTGAGAAGAGTCTGGCTTCATTGTCTTTACTCCCCTTATCAGTTGTTTATATACTTGATAACATCCCTGAGCTTTCTCTCTTCTAGGCTAAACAGTGCCAGCTCTCTGTGTCTCTTTGTATGCCAGGTTTTCATTGGACAAAGCTTGTGAGACAAACCAAAAGCTACTAGGTTTTACAGAATTGTCACTCTGAAGTCCCAGAGTAGAATGACTGTAACTGTTGTTTTCAACCTCCTTGCATGTGCACAGACCTAGAATTATCCTATGGAATCCATGGCAGTATTAAACTTTACTGATAGAACTGCACTCAAAGTGAAGCTGTAACTCAAGTTTACAGGACCTTATAAAAGGACTACTGTTATCTTGACTCATCGTTTACTTCATTTAAAACATTTTGGAATCCTAAACATGAATCTATTTTATGGACTTTTGTCCTCTGATAAAGTCATACAGTCTGACTTCTTAATGTCCTTCTGTGTATGAATTTGCTTGTCATTTTCATAGTTACTGAATTTAATGAAAAGTTTACTTGTGTTTGTTATGGAATGAAAGAACATGATCTTCATTCAGGTTCCTTTGCAAGCACTAGACCTGAAGTATTAAAACTTATCAGCTTAACAGATATTAATTGAATACTTCAGGTATGAAAATAAGGAACACTACTGATTTTACTTGTTTGTCCTTTAGCTAAAGTTTTAATAACAGTTAAATCTGTTCCAGACAAACTTGCTTTTTGTTACAATTTAATATTACAGAACCTCCTGCATGATTTCTAAGTGGTATGCCTTGTAGCACAGATTTTTACTCTATTAGGAGAAAGCTACCTTTATTTTTCATTCAGGAGAAAATTATGAATTAGCAGATTTGCACAGAAAATTAAAGTAAAAACAAACCCAGCAGTGATGGTTTACTCAAAATTCTTTGCATATTTGTACATGACCATTGAGAAAAATAAATGCTTAGAGAAGCTTTTCTGTCTCCATGTTTTATGATCAGGACCTGCTGGCTGTGAAAATAATGATAAAACACCAGCCTCAAAGCAGAATTTTAAATTCTAAGCAGATTTACTTGTAAAACAGGGAGTGATGCCTGCCTGTTCTCATACAAAGCATATGGAAGATTCTGTTCCTTTTCCATAATGGCTCAACAGCTACTAAATAAGCTATTTCTCATGACTCTGACCATGTACTCACCTTACCTTCCTCCTAGAAACTAAGGTTTAAGCGTCTCTCCTCTACTTTTTAATAGCTGTCAACATAATCTATTTAGATTTTACTACAAAGTCAAACCCTAAAGTGTTTTATTTAATTATGAAGACCATTGGACCTCATCAGTTGCTCTGTCTACATAGCAGTCTTACAAATGGAATTATTCATCTTTCAGTGAGCATGTTCAAAAGCCTTACTGAGAGTTACTCTGTAGACTAATTGATTTCACATTAGGCTGAGAATGAACATTGCTGACTACACTGAATTGGCACACTTTATTCATGAGATGAAGGGTTGCAGTTCCTATCTCTTGGATTTTATCATCCCAAAGACAGAACTGCTTCATCGTGTTAAAGTGACAGTAAATTTAAATCCTTCCTTAAAAATAAACCAAACTCATTTCTCTGAGGGAGACTTCCTTCACCAGCATGCCCAAGAAGCACACTAGTTCCAAAGACAGTCAGATGCTCAGCTACATCACAAGAGAAGAAAAGAAAATCCAAAGAAAAATGGGTTAAAGAAAGGAGAAGGAAGAAAAAGGATAAAAGACATTGTTTTCTGTAAAATAAATTGAACTATTTTTATATTTAACTGTATAAGCCGAATTTAGCAAAAATAAGTCACACCAGTAAAGTGTCAGAATCTCAATGCCAAAATAGTACATCAGTACACTGCTGCTTCAACATTGATTCATTAAACCAGTCTAAGCTTTAGCAGACGTGAATGTCTTACCTCAGTTTTCTTGACTGAGGACTAAAGACTCAAGAAAGATGCTATAAATAATATCTGACTTTTGCTGAAGTAATTTTCACTCATTTGAAACTACTGCTTTGCAAAAATGGTGCTTTTAGCTTTGGATATTTGGGTAATGAATTCAGGGACGTTTTGTTTGAAGGAAAGTTCTGGTTGCTCCACAAAAGAATTGTAATTCCAGCATGACTGAGATAATGTAGAATTTGTGAAGTACTAGGAAAGAGGAAAGAAGCATTTTAAGTCAAGACAATTGATTCCACATGAATCCACTTTGAAAAACATATCAAGAATTTGTTTGGCTTTTTGGTTTTTTTCCCCTCCAACCTGATCTTAGATAAGAGGTTTTAAAGAAATTTACAACGTCTTACAATGCTTTGAAATATGTTTATTTTAAGAAAGTCTGTAATACAATAAGACATTTACTCAAAAAAATTTGGAGGGAATAAAACCTTTTCAGAACACAATCAGCATTTTATGCTGATGGTTTTGGTACTGAACAAAACTATTTTATTTGGGGACCAAATGTTAGACAATATCTGATGGCTCTTGACGTTCATATTGCTTTATTATCAACATCCCTTGTTTGTGCATGTCAAATATCAATCCAATGCCTTTTAAAGGAAAAAGGAAAGTCTTATTAATTTATCAAACAGAATTTTAAAAACAACTTTGAGTTGGTACAACAAAAAACACAAAAATAAACCAACCAAAACACAAAACCACATGAGCTGAAAAATCTCAGGTACTTCAAAAAGAAATTAGCAGTAAGGGCAAAAGTTTTATACTGTCTCCTTAAAAGCATTCCCCACAAGCACAAACCTCAATTCTACTGATCGGCTTTGTGCCATTGTCATATTTCACAGAATCACTGAATTACTGAGGCTGGAAAAGTCCTCCAAGATCATCAGATCCAGCCTATGACCCAACACCACCACACTGGCCAGACCATGGCACTAAGTGCCATGTCCAGCCTTTCTTTAAACACAGCCAGGGACGGTGTCTCCTCCACCTCCCTGGGCAGTCCATCCCAATGTCTGATCACCCTCTCTGGCAGGAAGTGCCTCCTCATATCCAACCAAAACCTCCCCTGCTGCAGCTGTCAGCTCTTGTCCTGTCACTAGTTGCCTGGGAGAAGAGCCCGACCCCCATCTGACTACAGCCTCCCTTCAGGGAGTTGTAGAGAGCAACAACATCCCCCCCTGAGTCTCCTCTTCTCCAGGATAAACGAGCCCAGGTCCCTCAGCCTCTCCTCATAAGACTTTCCTTCTAGTCCCTTCCCCAGCCTCGTTGCTCTCCTCTGTACCCGCTCCAGCACCTCAATATCCTTCTTGAAGTGAGGGGCCCAGAACTGCACACAGTACTCGAGGGGAGGCCTCACCAGTGCTGAGTGCAGGGGCAGAATCACATCCCTAGTCCTGCTGGCCACACTATTCCTGATACAAGCCAGGATGTCATTGGCCTTCCAGGCCACCTGAGCACACTGCTGGCTCATGTTCAACTGGTTGTGAACCAGCACTCCCAGATCTCTCTCCAGCCACACTCCCCTCCCCCAGGTCTGTAGGGCTGCTTGGGGTTATCATGGCCAAAGTCCAAGACCCTGCAGCTGGTCCTGTTGAATTTCATAACATTGGCCCATCAACCCAGCCTGTCCAGGCACCTCTGCAGCATCTTCCTACCCTCTGGCAGATCGACACTCCCTCCCAGTTTGGTGTCATCTGAGACTTTACTGAGGATAAAAAACCCCACATTGAGGTCATCAATAAAAGATGTTGAATAGGAATGGGCCCAGTACTGACCCCTGGGGTACCCCACTGCTCACTGGATGCAGCACCATTCACCACCACTCTCTGGGCCTGGTCATCCAACCAGTTTTAACCCAACAAAGGCATGGACTGCCAGCTTTTCCAGGAGGATGCTGTGGGAGACTGTGTCAAAGGCTTTGCTGAAGTTGAGGTAAACCACATCCACAGCCTTCCCCTGATCCACTAGGCAGGTCACCCAGTCACAGAAGGGTATGAGATTAGTCAGGCAGGACCTTCCTTTCCTAAACCCATGTCGGCTAGGCCTGATCCCCTGGCTGTCTTCTATATATTGCTTAATGGCACTCAGGATGATCAGCTCCATAACCTTGCCAGGCACTGAAGTCAGGCTGACAGGCCTATAGTTCCCTGGATCCTCCTTCCAGCCCTTCTTGTGGGTGGGAGTCACACGGGCCAATCTCCAGTCATCTGGGACCTTCCCAATTAGCCAGGACCAGTGATAAATGACAGCATCTGCTTAGCCAGTTCTTCCACCAGCTCCCTCAGCACCCTAGGATGAATCCCATACAGGCCCATGGATCTAAGTGGCACAGCAGGTCACCAGCTACTTCCTTCTGGATTACAGGTGTATTCTGCTCCCCATCCCTGCCTACCAACTCAGCAGTCCAGTTTTCCTGAGGCTATCTAGTCTTTTTGTTAAAGAATAAGGCAAAGAGCATGTTAAGCACCTCAGCCTTATAGCGTGCAGGGACGGACTCTGACAGCACAGCCAATACAGTTGTAATCAGAAGTCACTTTATTAAGTGCAAGAGGCTATATTTATACACGAGACAATACTGCTCACGCACCCAGGTCACTTCTAATTGGCCCCACACTCAAACCCAGAGTCTGTCCACGCGCACTTCAAACACTTTTAATTGGCTGGTGATTCTCTTGGGTTTCTTCCTTCAGCACCCTGTTTTTCTCCTCTTATTCTTCTGTTTTGCCAGGTGCTTCTGCTTTTCTCATCCTTAGTCTTATCTCCTCAAGGTTGGGGCAGTGTTGGCTGTTTTTTGGCCTTGCAGGCCTTAGCATAACTACTTCTAGCTAACAACTACTTCTGTCCTACTCTTATCAATCCCTACACAGCCTTTTCCTTATCTTCTGTTACTATGTTCCCCTCCTCATCCAATAAGGAGTGGAGATTTTCCCTGACCCTCCTTTTGTTATTGATGTATTTATAAAAGCACTTTTTTATTATCCTTAGAGATAGCCAGATTAAGTTTAAACTGAGCTTTTGCATCTCTAATTCTCTTCCTACATGACCTTATAACATCCTTAAACACTTCCTGATTCACTTGACCCTTTTTACAAAGTTGATACACTTTTTTTGTTTCGGAGTTCCTGCAAAAGCTCCCTGCCCAACCACCCCAGTCTTCTTCCCTGCCAGCTCATTTTCCAGTACATAGGGACAGCCTGATCCTGAGCCTTCATAACTTCATTCTTAAAGTAAGCCCAACCTTCCTGGGCCCCTTTGTTTTTGAGGACTGCTTCCCAAGGGACTCTCTGAACCAGCATCCTGAATAGACCAAAGTCAGCCCTCTGAAAGTCCAAGGTGGAGGTTTCACCAACCCCCCTCCAAATTTCCCCAAGAACTGAAAACTCTATCACTTCATGATCGTTATTCCCCAGACAACCTTTAACAGTGACTTTTCCAAGTCCTTCTCTGTTCACAAGCAGTAGATCAAGGAGGGCACCTTCCCTGGTTGGGGTCCCTTACCAACTGCACCAAGAAGTTATCTCCCACACACTCCAGGAACCTCCTGGACTGTTCTCTCCCTGCTGTATTGTACTTCCAAGAGATGTCCAGGAGGTTGAAGTCCCCCATGAGAACAAGGAATTGCAATCTTGAAATCTCTCCTAACTGCTTATAAAATATTTCATCTGTGTCTTTATCCTGATTGAGTGGTCTGTAACAGACTCCAACCACAATATCAGCCCTGTTGGCCTTCTCTCTGATTCTTACCCACAGAGACTCGATGCTATCATCACATCTGCAGCCATTCACATGCCTCCTAATATAGAGGGCCACTCCACCACCTCTTCTTCCTCATCTATCTGTTCTGAAAAGTTGGTAGCCCTTGATCCTAGCACTTCATTCAGGCAAGGCATCCCATCAGGCATCCGACCAATTAAAAATTGACTTAATTAAAAAAATCATATGCATCTGATGACAGTTATGCCTCTGTCCTGCATGTGTCTGGTTTAATATGAGCATAATATGAAAAAACATTCTGGTTCTTTCTGAACAGAAGAGCTGTTTTGATGTTGACACTGTAAAGACTGTAGTAAAATATCAGTCTATTGAATATTTAAATAAATAATGCCTATATAACATTAAAACTGTAAAAAATCTATCTTTAAGTATCAGTCTCAGACAATATACGTACAGTTATTTCCATTAGCTAAGTAAAATTATTTTCAGATTAACATCACCTGATGTAGTAGTGTCTTTTTAGTAGATTACCATCTTTTCACTGGCAGTATTCAAACCAATATATGAATTAGACAGCTCTCTCCTAGTGGTAGATGTGCAAATCTCACCATTCATGCAAACATCTTCCATCAAGTTTAATGTTATCATTAAGTAGCATCCACTTCGATTAAGAAAATGCGTGTTTAACACTTCTTACAAAATTATCATACAAGCTACTCCTAACTCCCATCTTATTCATTAAATCTCTACTCGGGTCTGCAAGTCTATGGACAATGTCAAAGGTGTCCAGGAAAGGTTAAAAAAAGATAAACCAATCATCATTAAATTTGAATTCACTACAGAATGCCTGGTACTTGCAATAGCAACACTCTGCAGATGGAATAAGTGAAAACCAGTGACAGATACATCAGAGAAGTGAAAAATAAGCTCCATCTTTCTTCTAGTCAGACAGAACTTCCTTTTGGGTTAAAAAGACTTCAGGAACATTAAAAAAAAAAAACAACTTACCTAACATATCAACAGGAGTAGCTTTGATTAAAACAGACTGTTATAGGCATAATCTGGAGATGTATTTAGCATTGCTGCTTGACTACATTTCTGCCATAGGGGAAGACAAAAATTCAGGACTTCAAGTATGCAGCAAACAGCAAAAACTTCAATCCTCCATACCACACAATCATACACATAACTTTCTGACTGTGCTTACTTAAAGCCAAGTCCTTTGATAAAGCTGAACAGAAGCATTTGCTTAAATACTTTGAATTGTAACAATTTAAATGGAGAGGTAACATTATTTATGGTATCTATATTACACATGCCAAAAATCTTCCAAGTCCATTTACAAATGAAAAGGATATTCCTCATCCACATTATGCACTGACTGTAGTAGGATTATTTGCATTAAGAGGAATGAAGAATTGCTTTTAGAGACCTGATACTGTAAATTCACAAATGCCTATCGCATACATATTTCTATTGTCATTTACTACTGGAGAATATTACTGGAAGCCGAAGTATCTGCATTCACTGGAAGTCACACAGCTGAACCTGTCTCACTTCATCTAAACATATTCCACTTCCATAATACCTTTTAGATCAGCATCCCATAAACAAATAAAGTAGCACAGGGCCCTGAGCTTTTGCAGAGCTCCACCTAAGAAAATATTGTGCTCTGACAAATAATTTCATGTTGAGGTCTTATTTCCTTCCTACTTGTGTAATGTCCCATGCAAGCAGTGTCTCAAACCAATTTTGGAAAGATAAACTGGAGCAGAGGATGTGATATAAATTCCAGGAACCCATGGTGCAAAGATACTGTGTGAGGCCAAATTCTGACGTCATTTCTGTGCATGAAGCAATCAAAGTTAATAAATGGGATGGCAAAACTTAGTCTTATGTTGAACATGTTGCAGTACCCATCCACAAAGACAGAATATTGCAAGGGAAAGAATAAGAGAGAAGGGAAATTGAAATACAAGCATGCAGAAGACAAAATTTCATAATTTCACTGCAAGACAAGCCTTAGACTGCACAAATGGTTAGGGAACTGAGCTTTGGTCCACTTTTTAAGCAAGAAAATTCCCTTCTTTTCCACTTCCTGTGCCACTGAGTGTTTTTAAATCTTAAGTAGATTTCACAAATTTTTACTGATTTATACCAGACAACACAGATTCCTTAAATCACGAGTCTTTCTGGTAAACATAGACTAACAGCAAAAGCGCAGAAACTGTGCTTGTTATTTAACTATGTGTCCTGTGGGCAACAGAACTACCAAAGCTTTTTTTATGGACTCATGTCTTTTGTTCTTAACTTTCCTATTGAAGTAATTCCAGCCCTTCCTACCCACCATGTCTTCTGTGAACAGGACCAAGACAGAGACAGCACAAGCTGGCTCCACTATGCAGAGCCATCATATACTGAATTTTCAGCCTATTGCTTTCAAACACGCTGTACAAAGGCTGAATTCTCCCCAACCTTCCTTAAATTTGAGTCATTCAAATCCATTCAGTAGTTTTCCAAATACTCCCAGATTGTTTGCAACTCATACTCTTCAAAGTGGCCAACAGAGACATTGGAAAGGCCTAACAGGTAGACAGACTGCATGATTAAACAAAACTAACTTCCACAGAAAAACAGCACAAAAGAAAATGGTGTTCTGAGCAGCAGCAGTAGTTCTGAATTCATTATACACCCCAATATTTTTTCAGAGATGAAAAAACAGAATGAGATCATATATCTTATTATTTTAGTAGCTTCTCCCCACAGCTGACAGAAAAAGAACATGGAATTATTTTTCATGCTGAAAAGCTTTTATTCTCACTTTCATACAACTCAGTAAATTGCTGAGAGAGCAATTTACTCTCCTCATGCTCTCCTGAATATCCATACACACACAATAAATGGATGCTGGCAAGCAGAGCTGTCAGTAGGAATTTCAGCAGAAGTAAATTATTTACTTATAATGGAGCATAATAGCTGTAATTTCATTTGAACTGTTGCCACTAATAAGCTAATAAAACTATGAGTCAAGACCTAGCCATTCATCACTGCATAGTCACTGGGTATTTCTGTGTGCATTTCACCACAGAGACAGGTAACTCAGTTCTTTAAGTGTTCATGTACCTGAAAGAAGGATGAGCCAGGCCTGGCACTTTCTCTCCACAGACACAGCTGCATATCAACTGCAAAGGAGTTTCCTAGCAGTATTTAACAGGTGTTTTCACAGCTATTCCAATCATCTGCCAAAATGCAAACTAGCAATTGGAATGCACACACAGCTAAAAATTGTTTCAAAGGAAACTAAAATATAAAATTATAATACACAGATATGCAAATATGTGTATATGCACACCACGGATTAGTTGTGCAGGGAGGCATCCTTTCCTGAAGATTGATGAAGTACCGTGAAATACTGCACTTGCTACATATGAACAGAAAGAAACATATATGGAAGATACTTGACTAAAGATACTATTGTCACATTACTAGACAGTTGTTCTTCACATAGACACATTCTGTGATAGAATTTCGGTGAAGGATTTATCAAAATAAATAGTATGATTAAAACAAACTGCACCCTTTTCTGGGCTGAGGAAACACAGCCAAAATTATATTGTGTTCTGTGCTGTTTGTGTGTGCTCTGAACGAAAGCACAAGATTAGTAGACAAGCTGTAAAGGCAATGAAACACAGATGATTGCAGAAAAAGTGCTTTGATTGTAGTAAAGATTACTTTTGCAGTAGAAGTCCTATTTATAAACTGCAGATACAGTTGCCTCTAACCACTCTGCAGGCAGCCACAAAGGTCTGTATGGGTGGTCAAGAGAGACTGGAGAGGTGAATAACCCATTAGCTCTCTTCAGAGGTATTAATTTTGATATGTATCTCTTTCATTACTGCTAATCAACCATGATAGACATTGTTAACTACAAACTCCCCAACTTCTGCAGATTCATGAAAAAAGGACTGTACACTTTACCTCTGTCCAACCTAGAGCAGGCAGCAGAAGTGAGCAGTGAATTGCATAGTGCAGGCCTGCAGGACAGGCTAGCAACTCAGTGTTTGGCTCATGACTGATTCAGTATATGAAAACAGTGAGGGCTGCTGCAGGGAAAGAGCAGCAGATGTGGTAAGAAGAGAATATAAAAAGAGAAGGTCTTTCCTTTTACAATGATAGGGAGCATATCAAGAAAAAAATAGTAAAAAATAAGAAGAATAGAGGAATGAGGCATCACAGAGAACAGGACAATTGGAAGGCTGACAAATGCCCCTTAAAATATAGTATTTCTTGCGTATATTGGACGATATATTTTTTTACCTATTTTAAGTGGGAAAAGCATATTATGCATGCCCTTATTTCCTATGACCAAAAGAGAGCCCATATCATTATTTCACTAGTTGTGTGTATCTGAATTCTGATTAAGATACAGACTAATTTTCATGGCCTCCCATAAGGCTCATGTAGCATCTGGGATGAAGATGAAAATCTGTATACTACCTTATATATTAGCTTTAACTATCTGGTAACAGTTTCATCATAAACATACCGTATAAGGATTTCTGAGCAGAAAGACCAGCATCACCTTTGGTTACCATCAATAACTGTCACTATGTCAACATCTGTAAATTCTTCTGGACAAGCTAATCTCTCAACTGGAGGAGCCAGAGGAGAGAATACAGGCAACAAGAGGATAAGAGCACATTTATTCCACACACACCCCGATAGTAAATATTTACATTTCACAAAAATAATTCCTGAAATGGAAACTTCCCTTCTTTTAACAGCTTAGATAGATCCCTACTACTTCATCAGATATTAATCCTAACAGTTCTGCCTGTGTAAGCAAACTAGCAACCAAGGTCCAAGTAGCTAGATTATCAGAGAATAGGTATTATATGCTATACTTTTATGGGCAATTTAAAAAATTTTCTTCATTAAAAAAAGCAGACCACTTGCATTTTTTCTTATGTTTATACATTAGCAGGTCTTAGTATTTCTTTAGCACAGTACCTAATAGGGAAGATAAGTGACAGGGTTTTGTTAGCCCTTCTCATTAAAAGTTTGTGTCAGCACGGACCATAAGTGCTCAAAATTGGGTTAAGAAAAACTGCCTGCATGAACTGAAATAAACAATTGCATGAGGGACCTAGAGATTTTTTTCCTAAATTTTGCTTCATTAGCAGAGGCATTGTGAAAGTTTCTAGGATTACAGCCTTAAGGCATGCTCACAGAGAAAAAAAAAACAAACATATCTAGAAAACATTCTATAACTATACCCCAAAAAAATCTCAAAACAGAAGGACAATGATGATTTTCTTGGGGAAATTCCAAAGTGAACACCTGAACATTTCTAGCTGGCCCCAGGCAGAGTAAGTTGCACTCCAAACAAATGCAGGTGCCTCACAAGAACTTTAGGAACCTCAAACCTAACTTTTTTCCTAAATGGATCTCCCGCCCATACAGAGCCCCACTAACTTCAGCACAGCCCCATCTTCCTCCAGGTAATGCCACACCAGTCTGTGCAGAAGTAAGAGGGTCCCACACACGCATATATCTAGTTGATGTCTTTATTACCTACCTTTACTACTTCTCCTTCAGATAGTTAAGCTAAATATCTTTGAGCATGTGACAGACAGATTTGGAACTTCATAGTTTGATTTCTAATACATACAAGCAGCATGTTATATACCTAGGGTACTGGCTTATCTGCCTAACTTTAGGAGATAATTCAGGCATCCATTTTTACATTCTTTTTCATCAAACATAGTATGACATTACATTCTGTGGCTCTTCTAATTGAGCATTTGGAGTCAGCTATCCTGGTGGCTGTGCAAACAGATTAAACATCAAGATCTCCTGTATTATGCACGCTGCAGGAAAGTAATAAATATATAAGTGATAAATGCCACAATATACAATATGCCCTTGCAGCAAAGAAGGTCAACAGCATCCTGGGCTATGCTAGAAAAAGCTTTACCAGTAGGCCAAGGGAGGCAGTGCTTTCTCTCTACTGAGACACTGCATCACTATGCTGCAGTGCCGTGTACAGTTCGGTGCTTTCCACTACAAGGGACATGGACATACTGAAGCAAGTCCAATCAAAAGCCAGTAACATGATTAAGAGATTGGGACATCGGTTTTACAAGGAGAGCTTGAAAGCTGTGACTGTTCAATCTATAGAAGGGAAAGCTCAGGAAGCATTATCAATGTGGATAAACACGTGATGAGGTGAGTAATAATAACAGAACCAGACTCTTGTTGTTGGTGTCCAGGGTCAGAACATGAAGCAATGGGCACAAGATGAAATACGGGAAAGAGTTTAACCATCAACAAAGCCCCCTTCTTCCCATGAGGGTGATCAAACACTGGAACAGAATAGTCAAAAGCCCAAATAGACGTGGTCCTGAGCAACCTGCTCTAGGTACCCCTGTTTTGAGCAAGTGGGTTGGTTGTCTACACAATCTCCAGAGGTATCTTCCAGCCTCAGTCACTCCATAGTTCTAAATTGCTCACAGTTTTAAACGGGGAGCACAGGCAGGAATTCTCAGAGGAATTACAGTTCCAGAGATTAGACTTAAGAACTGCCCCTAGCTCTACTGTAAAGATATTGCCTATATTAATGAGCTGCTAAACAAACGAAAGAATTGCCAAAGCACACCCCTAATATCAAGCTCCCAAAACACGAAAGCAATTCCAATCCAATGTCTGTTCTTCCACACATTTTGCAAGCCACACTGCACAGCACCATCTTCTGCTGACCAAAAGCTGGATTTCTATTTTTCATCCAGGATTTCAGAAAAAAGCTCTAACCACATCAAACAAAATTTCCATACAAAAATTAATAATGTTAAATTTTGAAACAAGCAATTTAAAATAAACATTATAAAGACAGAAGTCACAAAAAAAAAATTGATCCCTGTTATCCCTAGAAACACATAAAGAGAAAAAAATATCCTTTAAAATGTCCTACCCTCTTTATCAAGAGGAGCAGTCATCAACCTTGTTCTGATTTCTGCAAATAAAGAAAAATACATGTGTAAGAGCCTGGCTGTTGTTTGCCTCAAACCTTGTGTGGTGATAA
>JANVCC010000022.1:5716026-5885288 GCA_025345505.1 Todiramphus chloris collaris
ATCGCAAAGATTCACCTCCCTCGTTGTCCACTGAGTGGGACGAGACAACATGTTGCCCACATATTAAACAATGAAATCTCAAGTACATATCACAATACAATGTTCTTCAAAGCTTCTCTGTGGACTTTCAATGACAAGGTGCAGGTCTGATTTCTGGAAGTGTCTTTACAACATGGGAAGTAAGAACTGTTGAGCTTTCTCTGGCATAAGCCCAAACACATACCCAAGGAAAAAAAAAAAACAAGTATGCTGAGTAGACCAAAAACACATCATTGCTCAAACTGAGCCTCCATGAGCAGGCTGTGCAAAACCATGCAGGATAGAATTTATACTTACACGCTAAAGTACTCTGCTTATTACTATCTTGCAACATTGATAAACAACCTTAATTATCACCATACTTCCTTTACATTTGTTGAATTTTCCAGTGAGAAGCAGCTAGTCAACTGTTTGAAGTTACTTGATTGTGCAATCACTGTTCAATTAACTGTGCTTTCTTGCATAACTGACTCAATTCCTAAGGGTTAAACTTGGTGCACACAAGCATTTTTAACTAGACTATGAAAATGGAACAAAGGAATGAAGACATATAATGGGAAAATTCTAGATAAACCAGCCAGGATTGCCCAAGAATAAAGGGAAGGTGCCGTTTCCTTGCTTTGTTTGTCACATAAAATACAGTTTCTCACGGTGGTACACATGAAAGATGTTTCTTCCAGTGTAATAGCACTAGTATAAGCAAAATAAACAGCTATTTTTTTCTAAACACCAATTTTAAAATACATTTAGGAAATAAATGAATACACATACCTCTTTGCTTTGATATCTGCTCTATATGGAGGACAAGATACTCCATAGCATTGTAATTGTGCTACAGCAACACACTCTGGGGTTTGACTGCACTACAAGGCCTTCTACTGTCACTATCAAATTCAGGGGCATCCCCCGGGCTAGCTTTCCTCAGGACTTACTAGCCCCGTGTTATTTTGAAACGAAGGCAGCACAGACAGAGCAGCGGCTGGGCACTGCCACCTCAAACTGGTATTAGCAAGGTGAGGGTGAGGCCGAGGGCCTGACAGCAGCGCAGGCTCGGCTGGGGCCCCACAGGGCCTGAGGGGAGCAGAGCCGCATGATGCCCGGGAAGCAACCAGCACCTCAGCCCCTCTGAAAGGGGGAGGAGAAGGGCAGCGGGGGCAGACGCTAAACCTCAGGAAGAGGCAGCTCCAAGACAGCAGCGCAAGGCGCAGGCACTCTTAGGAGCGGGGCGCTTCCCGCCACCCTCCTTTTAAAGGCTTCAGTGACGTCACGGCCCGGCGGGCAGGAGTGAGATGCGGGCGGCCCCGCCCCTGGCGCTGGGCCCTGCCCTCGCGGCACGCACGTGCGACGCCCCGCGGTGGGCGGGGCTGGCGCCGCTGGGCGGGGCCGTCGAAGGCGGGGCCGGGCGCCGGGCGGCAGGCGGGGCCGGGGGCGGTGCGCAGGCGCCGTGTGCGGCCGGGCCCCGGGCGGGCGGGCAGTAGGCAGCCGGCGGGACGCGGGGCTGGCGCTCCCCAGAGCAGGCGCTCCGATGAGCAGGCGCTGCCCGCCGGCCGCCTCGCTGCTGCGGGGGCTCGTTGGCCCCGCTGCCCTCTGCCTAGGCAGGAGTATGAGCCTCTGCGGGGCGCCGGCCGCCTGTGCCGCGGGGCCTGCGGGCGGTGGTGGCGGCAGCGGCGCCGGCTCGGGCTTCTCCGCCGCGCGGCTGAGCCCGCCCTGGCTGCGCCTGCCTGAGGTGCCCGGCGCGGAGCCGCACCGGGCCAACGAGCTGCTGCTGCTGCTGCCGCCGCCGCCAGCCCCACGTGGCGCGTCCCTGCTGCAGCATCACGTCGTCTACTTCCCGGGGGACGTGCAGGTACGGCGGGGCGGGCGGCCGAGGGCCTTAAGCAATGGCGGGTGGGAGCGGGAAGCGGCGCCGGAGGGAGCCGCTGACTGCACGGGCCCTCCGCATCGAGGGAACTGCGACGTGGCCGGGCCCCGGGCAGCCGGGGCTCTTCCCCCGGGAGGCATCTCTTGCGCGCTCTCCGCCCGTTACCGACTGGTAGGTGTAGCGGGAACGGGCCGACCCTGCAACCCGAAAAAGAGCTGCAGTGGAGGGGGAGCTGCCTTCGGTAGCACTGCCTGAGATGGGCAGGTATGGCGGTGACGGCAGCGTCTGCAGCGATACCAGAGGCTGCCGGTGGCGAGCAGACGGTGGCAAGTGGCGGTCCTGGGGCCGGGCACCACCTCTGCAAGCCCCCTCCCGGGCACTCTCCTGCGGCGGTTCCCCCGGCGCCGCCGGCCCCTCAGCGCGCCCCGGGGAGGGCAGCTGGTGGCTCGGAGCTGACGAGAGATTAAGAGGCTCTGCAGTGCTGTCCCTGAGCATGTGCTGGGCCTCTCTAACGCTACTGGTAACCCCCTGCTCTGAGTAGTCGGCTTATCTCAGGAGTCGTTACTTCTCAAAAGTATGGCTAGTGTCTTTTTGCTCTAGGAAAAAGGGTAAGGTAAAGATGCAAAACTTGGAGGATTTTCATTTTAAGGATTGGGACAGTCTAAGAACACCTTTCTAATTACCATTCTTGGGTATGGCTTTATTATGCCTTAACAATACAAACTAATTAGTATTCTCTACCATTATGAATTCATAGGTTAGGATCATTTATCATATGAGAGTTAATTTTTTCCATTTATGCCTCATATGGATGTGAACAAGGGCAATAAAGACTCCATACAGCTGAGCGGGATGGGCTTCTTTTTTTCTGTATAAAAGATAAAAAACTTCTAACAAAGTTTTAAGCCTGTTGTTGTTTTGTAATAAGATAATTGGTATTTTTGCAGATGGATATAGTACAGTAAAGTTATGTATTCTCTGTCATACTAAGTTGAATAATACTTTAATTTTTTTGAGAGTGACGTCAACAAAAATTATTAATGCTTCCATGTGCTTACTTTTAGTGAATTACTTTTTGGGGTATTAAAAATGTCATAAAAATATTAAAATAGAATAAATCTAAAAATCATAGTTTCTTTCATGTGTTTCTTGTTCTGGAAGCCTAGCAAATGAGTGCCTCTTTAATGCATGTTTCTCTGTTACAGTCCTTTCTTGTTAATGTAAGTACACTAGAGAGAGCTCAAGTAATTTCACCATGTAGTAATGTGTCTTTTCTATTTTTTTCTTTAATTTTTCAGAATTATCATGACATCATGTCTTGCCACCCAGAAAACTTTCAGTGGGAGCACTGGAGTTTTGAAAATGTTGCAACCATACTTGCTCGCCGGTTCCCTAATAGCTTTATTTGGGTTGTAAAGTGTTCTCGAATGCACCTGCACAAATTCAGTTGTTATGACAACTTTGTGGCGAGCAACATGTTTGGAGCACCAGAGCACAGCACTGACTTTGGAGCTTTCAAGCATCTCCATGCATTGCTAGTTAATGCATTCAGACTCTCTCAGAATATTCTGCTGTCCCAGAAAAGTGCACACGGTGTCAGCAAGGATGCAAAAATAGCTGCTTGTAAATCACAGCCGCAGTCTGTTCCTACAACAAATGGCTGCTCGTCCACAGAAAGTGAGAGAGATTGTGAATGCTCTAATAATTCTGCTATGAACTTCATTATACCCTCTGCCGTAGGTGCAGTGTCGTTTACTTTGATTGGCTTCAGTAAAGGTTGTGTGGTTTTGAACCAGCTGCTTTATGAGCTGAAGGAAGCTAAAAAGGACAAGAATACAGATGCCTTCTTAAAAAACATAAAAGCAATTTACTGGTTGGATGGTGGTCACTCGGGAGGAAGCGGTACTTGGGTTACCTACCCTGAAGTGCTGAAAGAACTTGCAGAGACAGGAATTGAAGTCCATGCTCATGTTACGCCGTACCAAGTGTTTGACACAATGAGGTCATGGATTGGGAGAGAGCATGAGAAATTTGTACAGATACTTGAAGAATTTGGTGTGGAAATAAATGATCAGCTACATTTTGCTGATGACGTTCCCTCCTTAGATAACCATTTCAGAGTTCATGAAGTATTTTGAGACTATGTATCTGAATATTCATTGTAAAAGCACTTTTAATGCTGTAAATGTTTGTTACCTAAATTTACAACTTTGAGCAGATGCTTTCTGAAGAGAATACTAAATCAGTCCTCTGTAGCTAGTAGATACTATATATAAATTTCAATAGCTTAGAAAGGAGGATTGGAACCCCATACCTACAGCTGTTGTCATTTGATTCCTAGAAAAAAATGTTATGAAGAACTATCCTATACATGTTTTTTTGTTAAATGTGAATATTTATTCTCGAACTGTTGTCGAAATTTTTAGCTTCCAGGGCTAAAAGCTTTGGTCTTTGTCAACAGACACAAAGTTAGTTTTTGGCTTAAGGACAATGGTGATTGTTAGAACAATCTTAATGGTATATTTGGGTGAAAACTGTTTTATTTCAGTCTTCCAGTTTTGTAGCATTTCTCCTAACTGCCTGTAATGGCGCAAACATTTACCTTTGGAATAATAGTGCCAATCCATTTTTCTTCCTTATGTGCACCTTGACTTTTCTGTCGCTATAAAGTTTCCTTAATTCATTGTGTAGTATCTGCTAGTGAATAGCCATTTCACCTGGGGTCTGTGTTAAGTCACTAGGAATGGTGATGAGGGTGTAGCTTATTGCTGTTTCAACCCAGCTTGCAATTGCGTTGACTAACTTCCATAAGGACCAGCAGTAATAGCTGTATTCTCAAGTCAAGAGGTATCTTCATCCCTGCCCTGCCAGGCAATCATATAAAAAGATGTACTCTAGTTCAGGCCCCAGATGTGAACATTCTTTAGGAAGAGTTACTGGAAGATGGACAAATGATGGTATTAGTGTAACTTTTCTACCATTGTGAGTAACTTTCCATTTATCTATAGCTAAATCTTAGAATCACTCTCAGCGCCAACTGCGGCTATTAACAAAGAACCAGTAGCTTAAAATGTTTTTGCATTTCCTGGAAGTACAGAACCAGAAACACAAGTTAGCAAAATGCTGTGAAGGTAATGCAGTTGTGGCACAGTTCTGAAAAAAAGGACATTTCATTAAACTTTGCTCCTGTGGCTTAACATCATCCCCCTGCTTCTTGCTTACTGTGATTTAAACAGTGTAAGGAAAGTCCTGGGCCTTCTTTCTTCTTTTAGCATCATTAAAACTTACAAGGTTCACTGGAAACAGCATTTTCATGACTCTTGCAGAGGTTGTGCATGTTAGTGATCAGTGAAGAATGAGAAAAGTGTTCTAAACTCTTAAGAAAATTTTCTTGATACTCAGAATGTTAGGAGTAGTAGAAAAGATTATGCATACGGAGAGCACCTTACAATGTGGAAGTGGACTCTGACACTAATAACAGATTATGGTCAAAAGGACAAATAATCTATTTTAATTGATGGAGGAAAAGTGTACCATGCTAAACAACTCCTAACATTTCATAAAAGAATCTGAAATCTAGTTCCATCTGATATATATAATTTTTTTTAAAAAAAAAAAGCTCTTTCTTGGAAACTTCATTCACAGAACCAATAATCAATAACTTTGTTATTGATTACCTTCTTAATGGGATTGTAACAACTTCTCTTTTCCAAGAAATGTTATTTCCCTTTCTTGGTCCTCTTGATAACACTTGCACCATGTGCAAGGACTTCTTTTTCTGTAAAGGAAATATAGGTCACCTAACAAAGTGGTTTTAATAGAAACCCTACAAATTGCTTAAAATATCTTTAATATCCACTTATAAAATACAAAAAGAACCCAAACCAAGGCACACTCAGGGTCTTGCTCCCTCTCAAATTCATGCTGACCAAGCTAACTGGGATATGCTAAAAATTGCCCTGTCCAATAATAGTGCAGATCACAGACCAATTTCTAAACACTTCTGTGCCAGCCAAAACAGCAAGAGTAGGTTGTTGAAAGCTTTTGGAAACAGCTGTTAAAATATTGACATTGTCTTCAAAAGTTTCTGGATGGCTGTCCTATGAAAATAATATTAACCTGTTTGATGGAGGCTGCTTACAATAACTGTTAAATCAAATAGGCTCAAGTGTTGCTGTATTTGAAGAATAAGCGCTTTGTTGTAAAACTAATGTTGCTGTGAGACCTCATGTTGTGGAGGGAAAAACTGCCTGGTTGTTTTTCATTCTCTACACAGTTGTAGTACTCTGTTGGAATGCACCTCTGTCGTTCACTACAATGCATGCTAAAAATAAATTTTGCAAACAATGTAGAAAATAAACTATTTCTAATGGGTGAAACCATTTTGATGTGAATGTAAAACAATTAAACAAGGAATGTGCAGTTAAATTCTGTGGATTAAGCTTTGTCAGGTGGAGACCTAGATGAAAAAAAAACCTCAAAACATATTTATTAGATAACTTTTCTTCAAGGAGGCTTTGTATTTGTCAGCATCTGTAATTCTAAACCAGCTTACTGGCATTTCACACACATGGGAAAGCTGGCATAAAGTAGCCAAGGGTGTGAACGTTTCTGTGGTAGGATAAAATGGGTCATAGTTTGTATACGCCTGATTTTCAGTGTTGGGTCATAGTTTACATGTGCCTGATTTTCAATGTTGACTGTAAGGGCAGTTTTTAATAACCATAGATATAAATCCCTAAAGTTAAGTGTTTCTCTTGCTCATGGTGGTTTAGTTCAAGACACTTCTGGTTTTGAATGGAGAAAGCAACATTACATAGTTCTTAGTACAACCCAATATGTAATAGCTGGTACACTTTGTCTTACATCCTTGTTTCTTGTACAATAGACAGGACATTCTTCAAATTTTAAATGCTGAAATGTTTTAAGCTGTGTCTGTTAAATTCCTTTAAGACAAAGCTTGATTCTGTGAAATTGTCCATATTCTATATGACTTAAATGATTTAATTTTGTGTCTCTCTTAATTACTAGAAACTTTGGTAAACTTCCTATCTAGAACTAATTTAATTGCATCTCTGTAAACCCTGATGCATAAGTCAGTATTGGCTGCTAATTTTGAAAGGTGATTAAGGGTCCAAGTCTTAACATGTTGCTGAGAGGGCAATCTTTTCTGTCCTCCCATTGATTGCATCCTGCTCTCTTCCTTATGTTATCACAAGCACTTTATGGTGAGCTGTTCTATCTTACTAAATTAACATTATTGCTGATAGAGATAACTAACAGGAGTGCTATGTATTTAAATAGTCATAGGAATTGTTTTAAACAGGATTGCCAAGTCAGTTTAGGAGTTAGGATGTTGCCACTATGGATATACACAGAGAAAAGTGCTTGTGAATGATCATGTGCTCAAGATTTCCCAACAGGTTCTTTCTGAGCTTTTTGGGGAAAGAAAAGGTTGCCTGTTTTTTCTTGCTCTTACAATGCTTCTTATGAAGATGTCTTTCCTAAGCAAACAGTTTCTTTATCTCTACTGAGAAGCAATATTTGTTGTCTTGTACAGACTCAGAGTTGAAGCACTGACATGAAATTTTACCCATATATTTACTTTGAATGCTTATTTTAAACTACATGGGGGTCTTATCAGTTAATATGAGAGAGAAGTTAAAGAACAGTAAACATTCTGGAATGTGTGTGCTCTGTTGTGAGCCACATTTTTAGGTACATCTCTGCCTAGCAGAATCCACAACCCGGAATTGTGCCTGGTGTCCCTGTGCAATACAAAAGCAAAGGCAGATGTCTCAGACTGCAATCCACAAGATACAGCATCTTCAAATCACCTTTGGAGTTACTTCTTTACAATCTTTTTAATCTTATATTGAAATCTCATTTCATTTTTGTGTGGAGGATAAAGAAAACAATGGTTTACTTTGAATGGTCATAACTTGAGGAAAATTTTTACACATTTAAAAGTTGCTGATGAAGACCCTAAGACCACAGCTGGCTTTCTGTTAATACTACTGATTTCTTAATCCTGTTCAGATGCAAGGTGACTGTTTTTAACTCAAATAAAATAAGTCATTAAGCTAGTATTGCAAGATCATATAACACCTATGGGGCAAACAGGCACAGCTTCTTCCTTAGTTCCTGACTAAATTAATTCTATCGGTATTAACAGAATCATTCACTGCTACCTCTGACAAAAAAAAACCAAACCCTCAAACAGGATTAGCCTTGTCACATCACTTTGGGAACCACAGAAAAACTGTTTCAGGCAGTCATTTTGCATATCGTGTACCGTGGGTTATAAAGCAGTGATGGCTTTGTCACGGTTTCCTGTCAATAGAGCTTCATTACATGTTTCCAAACACTCAAGAAGTGTCAAATTCTACTTCAGCAAATGACCAGAAAAGCATCTGGTAGAACAAAAGGGAAAAGCAAGTTCTTATCTGTTTTTTCTTCATGGGTATAAAGATTTCATGTACTTGAAAAGGAGAATACCATTACTTCAAAGTTTAGAATATTTTTTCCTTTCAGTAAGCTTTCAGAGAGCACTTTGTCACAATTGTTAGTTTCCTTTGTTGAACTTGGCACTTCAGAGCCGAGTTGTTTCTAAAGACAGTACTGCTGCAAGACAGAGAAAACAGTCAAAAGGCGTTCTGTTTGACAGCTACAGTATACACGTTTTCACAGCAAAATTGTCCGTCACCGTCATCTGCGTTACTATTGCAGGCAATGGCTGCTGTATAAGCTTTTGTATGAGCATTGCATCGAACGTGGAGCTGCACGTTTTACATGGTTGAGCAGTTCTTTTAATGTTTTCAATCTGCCCTCAAAAATGTTGACTAGGAACAGATCTGAACAATTGGAAAGGAAGTAATCTGCTCTTGTTGCTCTCAGGAGTCACCACTTAGAAGAGATCGTTGCTCTCAGGAGTTACTACATACAGCGCTTAGAATCTCTCCCCACTCCTGGAGTCTGACCCAAACCAAGATATTAACATGCAACTTTACAAACTTAGATAATTGTCCAAAAAAAAATTTTTTTTTTCATTTCATGTGACCTTCTAGTAGCACTGGAATCTTTGGTTATTGAGTGATACTAATTTACAGAGAGTCCCTTGTAAAAGTTACTGTTTCAGCATGTATCTTCTGTGTTATCTGCATGGAAACACCTAAATGTCTCAGGTCTGGGAAGATAGGTTTTGCCCAGAGGAACAAAGTCTTAAATTTGCACAGGATTTTTCTTGAAGCTGTAAAGCGATGCATGTTGGGATTACACCATATGTAATATAATCTCTGCTATGGTAAAATCATCCTCAATTTAATCAAGTTAGTCGTCCTGTTCTGGGACTAACAGTGTGAATAAGGCAAATAGATTCACCCTGCATATTTAAAAAGGATTGAAAATATATTTCTAATCCTTCAAGTCAAACCCTTTCACATTTAACCTTTAACTTGACACTTGTATTAAGAACCTGGACCCTGTGTAACTCCTGGAGAAAAACATGTTAAATTCGGTACCTCGAACCTGTAGCACATACGCGATAGGCAAAATTTTAATGGCCTATGTAATAGTTTGACAAGAGAATATTTTGACATCATTTTTTTTTTTCATTTCATTCTTTCCACAGAAACATTAAGAAAAATATATAAAACATTTATCTTCTGCTATTATTTGTTGTCCTTTATATTTCATACGACCAAGAATAAACAAGTCTTTCCAGGTTTGGGTATGCAATGAATTTACATTTTAACAGCCTCAGTCACCAAATTTTTTAGAGTAATTCAAAATTTAGGGTAAGCAAAATTTAGTCTCCTGATTTCAGATACTGTCCGTATTAAGTGTCTTAACTCATCTTTCAGTGCTGACCCGTCTGAATCACGTGACTCCTGCTCTGTTGAATACACTGTTTGAAGTTGCTGTTTTGAATGCTTAAGATGGTCAGTGTTTATTTTTTTAACATCTGTTACTACAACTTTCTCTGGTTTATTGTGGCATGATCCCATTTTGCTCTAGGTCTCTAATGGACAAACTTCCACAAAATGTCAGTGGCTCTAATTCTTTGTGTTATTTCAGTAACGGCTTTTGAAGCGTGGCTACGTGTATTCTCCCACTATGTTAGCTGGAAGTTATTTCTGTAATGCTTACACCATTCATTCAGCACTTCAGTGCCTGTTTCACACCATGTGGCACAGTGGTTAGAAAGCACCAAGTTTTAATTTTTTAAACACAGTAACTTCAAGATTTCTGTCATTAGTCACATTATGCTCAAATTAAGGAAATATGTTCTTAAACTGCTTGGTTTCTTCTTTTATAGCATTTCAGAATAACTTGTATAGAAGTTATTTAAAAGAAAATTGAAGAAACTGGTTCATAGAGAAAAAAAGAGTGGCACCGACAGACTGATTTCTGTGTTGGTCTTCCCACTGATCTACCTAGAATAGTTTTTGTTGATCTTTCTTGAATGTCCACTTACATCACATCTGGTGGGGCTTACTTCAAATCTTAGAGAAGTGAAAACCAAAAGGGTCATGGGTAGGAAAAAAAACCCCATCACGATCATTGCAGAGATTTCTCACTGAACACTGGAAGAGATGACTGGAAGCATGACCAAGGCTGGGTTATCCACCAGCTGATGGGGGTGAGATACCCTAATTTGCTGACATACAGAAATAAAATAAAGGCTTTATTTTAAAGTTCACAGAATGTTATGCGTTGGAAGGGACCTCTGGAGATCACCGAGTCCAACCTGCCTGCCAGAGCAGAACAAAACTAGAGCAGATCACTCAGAAATGCATCCAGACAGGTCTTGAAAGTCTCCAGAGAAAGAGACTCCACAGCCTGCCCGGGGAGTCTATTCCGATGCTCTACAACTCTTACAGTAAAGACGTTCTTCCTTATGTTGAGGTGGAACTTCCCGTACTCTAGCTTGGATCCATTGCCCCTCGTCCTATCACAATGCACAAGTGAAAAGAGGTTGTCCCTGCCTTCTTGACGCCCAGCTCTTATGTATTTATAGACATTCATTAGATCCCCATGGCTCCCACCTTCCCTCTGGAGCACAGCAGGCACTTCTCACAAGCTGGCAGTGTGAAGATGAAATAGCTGCACTCGCTATAACACTTGGCTCAAATTTAATTCACGATGACCCTAATTTCTCAGCCAGATACACACTTTCCAGTCTAGACTTCATGCTTACCTAAACAAGTGAATTATTGCAGCTTTCCTGCTGGGCCACCTCAGCACTAATAACTGCAACTGTGAGATGCAAGGGTTTCATTTAGCCTAAGGTGCTTGGCTTAATAGTTTAATAGCCTCCCTTACAAAATAAAAAGGGGGATTGAAAAACATTCAGAGTGGCATTCTGAATACTTGTGGCTTGACAGATCTTATTTATAATTTTTACATACATACAACAAAAGAAGTATTACTGAAAATCTTAATATCACCATTAGGTGGCACAGCAGTTAATGCATTTGACCCACAGGATTTTCCTCCTTTTACTTCCTCCTCCTCCTCCCCGTAGCCCCAAATGGCTCCCACCCTCCCTCTGGAGCACAGCAGGCACTTCTCACAGGCTGGTACATAAGCAGATAGCTCATACACTGATTGCTGCTCAGTGAAGCTTTCCTCATTTGCACTTGAGTGTTGAGGGGGCCTGAAAACACCAAGTTAGCACCTCACTTTTGGGAATGGAGACTCAAGAAATGGCAGAATGAGGGATCAGCACCGTACTTCTCTGTACTAGCACACTGAGAAACTACCAGTGGTTAGAGTTAAAAGTGATAGCTGTGCAGGCACAATGCTGGAACACAGCTTTGTCTAGCCCTGCAGGCTCTCTGAGCCTCTCCATTTAGTCCTAACACACAAAGAATACGCTCTGTACACCTCTGCAGTTCAGATGGGGCCCTCAACGTTACCAGTCCAACAAAGCCAAGAGGCTTCCCCAGCAGAACAGACAGAGAGATTCTGTCTCAGCAGTACGCACAAGCAACCCTTGTTCATTTTTGAACAAAAATTTTGGGAGACCTATTTGTGATCCCAAATTTAAATTCTACCCTCAGAACGTACAATGATGCCCATCAGAATCGCTTGGCTGGTTCCATTCATGCCTATTCATTAAGATGGCCGGGTGCCCATTCACATGGTAGCAGACTATTCTCACTGTGTTGAACTGCCAAGAAGAACAGGTTTAGAAGAATAATCTGCACAGTGTTGCAATCTCCTGCTCTTCTGAAGAAAGTTCTTTCCAGCACTTTATTAACACTACATATCTATTTAGTCTAAGAGCTTTTGACAAGTTACAGTTTTCAAAAAACACTGCTAGAAGGAACAGACTGACCTAAGTCAGATAAAAGCTGCATTCCCCAGACTGCACAAGTAATAACATCAGAGGGATTTCAAAGGGACAATGGCAATCTATCTTTTCTGCGAGATGCCTGTCTTTATTTCACGAGGCTTTTGCAAGGACTGCCATCTGCTGAAAAGTATTCATCTACAAGGACTGCTGTGATGCAACCCCCTCTCAATGGCAACATAATGAATCTCAAATACTGCTCCCAATAGATTCTACATCTACTCCAGAACTATGAACTTCATTTCAGATTCTAGGACTGTAGCTGGATGGATTTGTGGGCACATTAGTTGCACGTGTTTCACAGCTGCAGAAACAGCAACGCTGCCCAACCGCACTGAGGCAGTGCCAAAGGAGGCTTCCTGCACAGTATGTTATTCAGCTAGGAAAGGGGTAGATTATTTACCTTGTTGTCAAACTGCAGCACAATTCTAAGCTTAATCTTGCATTATTAGCTTTTGCTCCCCCCCCCACCCCGTGCCCACTCCCAGTTTCAGCACAACGGGGAGCAGAAACTTCCCACACTTATTACCAGGCAATTCCTCAAAACTACGACCATTACAAACACCGCCAATGGTTTTCCTGGACCTCCTCAAAAAGCACCATGGCTTCCCTAAACTTCAGTAAATGAGGTAGTATTCAGGAAGACATGCAGTTACTTCTAAGCATACATGCTGTCAGCCCAGACCAGATACCAAAAACTATGTTCAGAAAAATTTAAGTAAAACACTCCAAATAAGTAGAATTCTAAGTGCAGGCACTACAAACGTATGCCTCATTGTAGAAAAGGGACCATCTCCAGATCAAGCAGACTGTGAACTCACTGCACAAGGAAAAACAAGAAAAAAAAAATCTACAAGATAAACTTTGTTACAGATGAATGTTTATCAACATAGATTTTATTAATCTTACAGAAAATGTATGTATGTACACATGGACAGTTTCCATATCAGCATAAAATTTTCTACTTCCACACAAGCTTGCTGAATTACAATGGGTTATTTTACCCATAATCATTCCTATAGGCTTTCTCTTGGATGCGTAACACCATTCTCCGAGCATAAAAATCTCTATATTCCTCAGGTAGTTCTTCAAGTGTTTTCAAGGCCCTGTCCAAGATCTGTATAGCTCTAGAGGCTGCCATGGGATCTTTATTTCCGTAAGTGTCACTCTTATCATAGGACTCAGCAGGAAGGTGCTTCCAAAAGACATTCACTGCCACTCCAAAGTCCTCAGAAATTACATTGTGGAACCACAAAGCTGTAGAAAGAAGAACGTCTAAATGAAAATTACTATCTATAACTTCCATGTGACTCATAAGTGTCAAAATTGCCCTAACTAAATCTGCTTGGGGAAGAGTCTCAACTACCATCTTTTTTTTAATTTATAAATAATCATCCCTGAATATATCACATTGTACCAAATTTAAGAAATTTTTCAAGATGCTTACATAGATCCATAACTTCACACAAAAATAACAACTGATGAGGTATAAAGAGCAATGTAAGCAAATGATAAGCATGTGTAGGACATCTTCCATGTTCACCTTTCTCATCTCCTCTCTAAATGCAAATACCTGTTTTGATAGATTTAGTCCCTAACCTTGCACAGATTGTCCAAGCATTAATGCAAACCACCAGAATCAGACAGGTCACCCATGCAAGTTGTTAATCTTTTCATACTGAAGTCATGAGGCTTTTCAATTGGATAAAATCATCATAGCTATGGTAAGCAAAGACACTTTTGTTTCATCAAGTACATTTAAAAAATAAATTTAATATGGCATATTTATCCTATTTCAATTTTAAGATAAAAGACAATGCTGTGCTTATCGCAGCTTAGTTGCTTGCTCATGCTGAAGACATAGAAAAGCTGACTCTGAGAAATGAACAAGAGGTTTCTTTCAGGTCAGGAAGAGGGGCTGCTTCTACCTTCTCCATAATAACCACACATATTTCTCAGAGATCATCTCCTTTCCTCAGTGATATGTGTTCCAGAACACTGACAAAGCTAGCACCATTCTCGGGACTCAAAAATGCCTCTATGCCCCAGTCACCTCTGAGTGCTGAGTGTGTCTTAAGTTTGGACAAGCACATCGACTGTCAAAGACAAACTAACTGTGCTGCATAGAAGAAAACAGAAATTACATATACTGACATTAGCAGCAGTGTGACATACCTTTCACCAACTGTAATCAAAAGTTTCTTAAGAAAGAAACACAAATACTGAATTCAAAATTAAGTAATGAGTCCACGGCTACGAATCTATTTTTAAACTTCCTAAAATCCACTGCCTTCTTGTTTACTGGCCTGTTTACATGAAGAGCATCAGAATAAGTATCTGCCAGAAGCTCATGATTGAATTAAATTAGAAAATTAATTAGCAAGTAGGAATATTCAATAGGAGTAATTCAAATGCCTTTCCCAGCTAGGAAGTAGCTTTATATTTTCTGCTTGTGCACAAAACTGACTGGGACTTGTCTTCCCATTCCCCAAAGGCAATGGTAAATTTCTAGAAAGTCCAATAACTCTATCGTCCATAATTCTTATCAAATCAGTTCTTAAGTGCCAGAGCTACAGAAGAACAAAAATGGTACTTATATTCTGTCATTACAAAACTCAGGTCACTGATGTAATTTCAGATTTCACAAGTTGTTTTTATAGTGCTCATCTATGAAGGCACAAATTCAGAGGCATACAATGTAATCTTGAGGGAAGGTAAGATTTGTATGCAGATATAATGATACCTTTTATTAGGTTAATTAGTACAGTTGGAAGAAGTAGAAACATTTTGCCAATTTCTGTATAAGTAGGAGCATCTAAAGATATGTGTTGGTAACATCTTACCATCCCCAGAAATGAGAAACTGCAAACAGAACTGTTTAAAAACACAACAAGGTCAGGAACTACTTGTTACTCACCTGGAATAAACAACACATCTCCTGCTTCAAGAAAACATTGATAGCGCTTGGCTTTCACAAACAGGGGATATTTCTCTAAGTCTGGGTTATCCACATCCAGCACCTCTGATTTAGTACCTAGGAAAATTTGGAGAAGAAATGAATAAACATTCCTACTCTTTCATCAGTAATAAAGCATTAGCACATGGCTGGAAATGTCACTTCTTGAATCAAATTTAATATTACTTTAGTGTTATTTAACTTTTTTGAAAAACAGAGAAACTTGATGGCACTCCTCATTTACTGCAGAGACATGGTTGTCCTCATATTTCTCCTGTAACTGCAACTTTATTAACACTAAATGACATTTGCCCTGACATTTAAAACACCATTTTGAATCCAGGCAGAACACCGTACTCCCCCAGGGTTAGGTGCAGCAAACAGAGCCAGGCAAAGCTGCTGTGCTCCTCTGCAAATTTCCCAACCTGCCCACTAACATGATTAGCTTTGACTAAAGTGAACAGGATTAGAGTTAAGGGACCAAATGAATTCTTTTACATCAAGCTGTCTATTAGTGATTTTTTTCTACAGTGCAATACTTGTGAGCTGGAAAGGCAACTAATCACCAAACTCTGAACTAGATACATAGATATATATGACATGCATACCTGATAAATACAAATATGGGGCATCTTGAGGACTATACAAAGCAACTCGTTTTTTCCCCGTTACTTGAATTAAGAAGTTATCCATTACCTGGAATAAGCACAGCAAGAGAGATGTCAACAAAGAGTTAAAAATACATAGCCTGCAACTGTAAAATATCATCAGGGAATTACTAAGACCTTCACGTTAAGAATTAGCTAGAAGAGCTTCCACATATAGTTAGTCTAAAAACTTCAAGAATGGGAGTTACTTTATCCCCTTGGCTGCGCGTTCTCGACAAACGGCGTATCTGGAAACACAATATTGCTTTCCAACAACTTTCTGTTTTCCTTTACATAGGAATCAAGTTCTTCCGTCTTAAAACACAAAGACATACCATACTTCAGGCATATAAACCACCAAAATACAATTGTGATTCCTTTTCTTTTTCAGTATTACCCCTAACTCATTTTGCTGACTTTCTATTGATAAAGTATTATTTTTCCTAATTATAATTCAAAAACCTATTTTTCTTGTAAATAAATTTATTCAGAATTACACTACACAATGTTAGAAGACAATCTTATTTGGAATCTACCACGTTGCAACAACAGATCACCACAATCATTGGACAATTGGCCGTTAGAATAAGAAAATGAAGGTAATCTTCAAGACAAAAATGTTGAAAGTTACTGTGCTTCAGATTTTTAGCTGAAACTCAAAACAGTGGGAGCAAAACCAAACAGGTATGGAATCAGAGATAAAAAACAGACATAAAAACAGTAAGCTATTATGCCCACACAAGACATCTATTTAAAATTCACTGTACCACTTCATGTGACTCATTTCACTTTTTCAAAATATGTGAAGTTTGTCATTAACTGATCTTTGTCAGAGTTTTGCACCTCAGTATCTCAACTCCGTAATGCCATCTGCAACATTTTATGCTAAATCCATGTATTACCTACATCGTAATGCGTCCATAACTGTAATCCAGCAGAGCTGATGCGGAAGACGCTAGAGAAAAACTGTTCCTTCTCAAAATACTCTGGAATCTGAACATCTTCTGCCAAAATAGGAAACTGCTTTCTGATATCTGCAATATCCTGAAACAAAAAGGACATAAGTCTTAGAGAATCATATATGCACATTAAAATAAGGGAGCACTTCACAACCATTTCCCTTCATATGAAGCACAGTGCTAGAACTCGAGCATTGGCAAATAACTGAAAACAGCAATGCTTTTGGGTGGTCACCTTTTCAGCATTGACTCGGTCAGTGATAGTAATGAGAAAAGCCAGAGACCTGCTTTGAATCATGGCTGCTAGAAATCACACTAAAGAAGCAAGATAAGATCAGAAATCTTTTTACATTAGTTTACATCAAAAGCTAAAGAAGGGAGGTAAAGAACATACTCTTCAGTGATCAGCTCATCTCCCACGTATGGAGCAACTATTTTAGACACTTGAGTTTAAATATTGTGACCTAAATCCAGTCAGATTCACAGGTGAAATGATCACAGACAAGTTGTATCCTTGGACTACACAGCCAGCAGATGACAACAGGCTTTAAAAAATACTCCTAAACTACAACTTCACAATATTAGAACTGTAATCTTGAGTAACTCACCTTCCTAGCATCTTCACCCACTGATCGTAAGTAGTACTTTTCATCCTGAAGTGAACACAAAAAGAGAACTGTTTTGCTTTTTCAACAAGAATTAGAATCATAGAATCACCAAGGTTGGAAAAGACTTTTAAGATCATTGAGTCTAGCCATTAACCCTACTCTACCAAGTCCAGAGCCCCAGGCACCACATCTACAAACACATCCAGGGATGGTGACTCAACCACCTCCCTGGGCAGCCTGTTCCAGTGCCTGACAACCCTTTCAGCGAAAAATTTTTTCATGATGCCCAGTTTAAACCACCCCTAGTACAGCTTGAGGCCATTCCCTCTTGTTCTGTCACTAGTGAGAAGAGACCAGCACCTGCCTCTCTTACTATGTCCTTTCAGGTAGTTGTAGAGGGCAATAAGGTGTCCCCTCAGCTTCCTTTCCTTCAGACTAAATAGCCCCAGTTCCCTCAGTCACTCCTCATAAGACTTGTTCTCCAGGCCCTTCACCAGCTTAGTTGCTATTCTCTGTACTGCACTGTACATATATAAAGCAACTTCCAAGAAAAACTACAAACACACTTGAACAAAAAGCCTGTATTTGTCCATTAATCTAATGCAGGCCTTCATTAAAATATGGTACAAATAAATGGCATTTACAAACTCAGATACTTTGTTTTACTGCCTTTACTCTACTGCTCCCTGCTGTTCATTTCAAGAAGCAGGAAAAATATTTTAACAGTAGAAAAGTATAGCAAGGAAAACTTCTCAACTCCTTCAGCACTGCTGTTGCTGAACCAACTCAAAGCAAATACAAATGATAATTTAAGTTCTTCAGAACACTGATGCAGGAAGATATTTAAATTGTCTTCAAAACTTACAGCATTCTATGTAGCAAGAAAGGTGAAAAGCACATCTGCATTTGGAACTGCTCCCTAATCACAATTACCTGAAAATTCCCTAGTTTGAACACTGGTATGTAAAGACAGTGAGACATTTGATACTCACAAACCATGTTACAAAAATATGTATTTGTATTTTGACAGCAGATGTAGTCAAACTCTAAAATATCTTCAGGACATTTTCTTGCAAAACACGTGAATGATACAGTTATTATTCTACAGGATGGTTTGATTTCTAAATTTTATGCTGCAATTTTTGCTCATGTAAGCAGCTTTTGTTAACAGAATAAGGATGAGTGAAGCTAACTGCACTGTACACATACAAAACAACTTCCAAAAAAAAAAATTACTTTTCCACATGTTTTTTCCCTTGGCTCCAAGACACGCAAAATAGTTAAACCTAAGATCAAGTGCTTTCCTAAAGTAAGACTTTAAATTACTGTTCATTGTCTTCCCCTCCATGTACTGGTAAAATAACTGACAGAAGAAATTGTAACACTAGGAAAAATACCTCAGAAAGAAAGTACTCCTTGTGTTTGACTTCAGCTGCTCTTCGTACAAATACATCAAAAGGCAGAGTTCTGAAAGATAAATATTTAAATTTATACAATGAATCAGTTTAACAACACATGGTCTAAATGCCAGCTTTAAAATCATAAGCTCCCTTACCATATCTAGTATAACTGAAGATGCAATATGTTGCTCTTCTTTTTTTTCTATTTATTTAACATGGTGACTAATCAGTGTTTGCACCGGATGTTTGAAGAGTTCTATGAAGACAGAAATCCTACAATCATGAACCTCTCTGCTTTAGCAAATTGTTCCAATGTATATCCAAACAGAATTATGTACCTGCTGAGGCTGGAAGGCACCTCTGGAGATCCTCCAGTCCAACCCCTTGCCCAGAGCAGGGTCAACTACAGCAGACTGTCCAGGATAGCATTCAGTTAGGTCTTGCCTATCTCCAAGGATGGAGACTCCATAACCTTTAAACAGTTATTTCTCTAACTAACAGTGTTAGTTTTAGGTTTGTTTACTGTACATTTTTATAAATTTGCAGAAAAGCTCAGCATCAAGAAACCTACTGCAGGTGATATATGTGTTTTGTATCTATGCATTTTCTGTGACAAATTTGTAGATCTATAAAATTTAATTCAGTTTTCTGATTTCTTGTTTTAATATGTGCTGCCTCATCTGAGCAAAACAGAGGAAATCTTGGTATTTTCTTTACTGTTTCTTTACAGTTTTTCTTGAGTTTATTAAATGCAACTTGATAAGATTCAAAAAGAATCACTGGGCATTAGAGCCTGTCCCTCTGAACTCAATGACAGTGTTACATATTTATTTAATAATGGGAGCCTTTCATAAGGATTACAGATTTTGGTATCAGTTGATGCCTGAATGGCGAACCAAGCACAAGTAGTAATAGGACATTTATTAATTGTTATGAATATTATGTTATGAATTCAATGTTATGTTCATTCAACTGACCATCTCACATTGTCACCAGACAATGAATATATTGGATGCAAACAAGAAATTTCAGAGCATCAGCAAAGTACTCAGAGTTAAGAAGAAACTATGCTCAAGCGAAATTTTTCATGATCCTGTTAACCCTTTTACCAGAATGTGACTTGCATCTGTGAGTGCTTAGACCACTTCTCTAAACATCTTGGGCTTGTTTGTAGCAATCACATACAACAACCGCTGAAGTCAATAGGAAAACAAACAAAAAACAACCCTCTGACTTCAGTTGAACTGTTATATCATGCCCATTTCCATTTGCTGCTGAAGAACGTGAAAGCATAGCTCCATGACAGCTTAAACTGGTGCATGCTGGTGCTGCCAGAGCCCTGCCCTTGCTGTCTATCCTAATCATCCCACCTCCTCCCTTACTCTAACACTGGCACTCATCTGACCTCACAGTGAACCTGCTTGCAAAGCTAAAGCAGCAGAAAAACATTCAGATTTCTGCAGCACATCACAACGTGGCTGAATGAGTTCCAGAACGAACATAAAGACAGGGGTAGTAGCACGAAACTTACAGCAGGACTGCAATGCTACTCACACGCAGCA
Organism: Todiramphus chloris collaris; assembly: GCA_025345505.1. NCBI lineage: Eukaryota > Metazoa > Chordata > Aves > Coraciiformes > Alcedinidae > Todiramphus > Todiramphus chloris. The sequence goes on from JANVCC010000022.1 coordinate 5,736,416, forward strand.
CTTTAAACTCATGGAACTGCATGTTAAGTCCAGGGTGTTTTTATGGTTTTAGTTCTGCTTATTCTCCCTTCACATTAGAATGGAGGCTTGCTGTGGGAAGGGTCAAAGTTTCCTGAATTTCAAGTGAAGTACATGAAAGTCCTAACCTCTGCCATAATGAAGTGTCACCTGAGCACCTCCATATGGGTGTCTACAAACCTGATAAAACTAGCACTCCAGATCACCTTTATGTGAACTCACAGGAATTCTAATAAGAACTCGCTGTATTCTAATGAGAAACAAAGCAGAGCAAGGAAAAGGAAACACGGAGATAAGGCAAAGTCATTCAAGTACAACCTGATTTCAAAGATTCAGAAGTTCATTATGCAGTGAGGTCAATATAGTATGATTATAAAGGATTTCTCCTCCTCAACAACAGGCTCCACTGATAGAGACTTGTAGATTGTTTACACTTTAAGCATATGCTTCAGCCTTCTTAAAAGTTTAACAGACTGAGGAAATCTTGTTCCCACTTAAGGAAAACAAACAACTACAATAAAGGCATTTACCCTCAAAGAACACCACAATGACTGAGACTAGATGAACTCCAAAGAAATGTTCTGGCAGCTACATGAGAGGAACTTCAGGGGAGAGCAAGAGTTTATGTGACCCACACCACAATTAAAGAGCTGAGCAAACATGTGATATCCAGTAGTTTGAACATTCTGAGAACTGCACGTGCTAACTTTGAAAGGAGCTTGGTTTTAATTAGTAACATCCCTGTAGAGTGAAAGAGCATGGCTGCCACATGCCAGCATTCAAAGAGGTTCAGACACATGGTGACTCAGAAACCAGCGCTGTTCAGTAACACTGAAAATGCACCATATAATTAGAACAAAACAGCATATCCCTTAGAATCAAGGGTGGGGGTGTTTTGCTTTTTTAATTAACGCCAGCAAACGTCAGGCTCAAATTTCCTACAAGAGTGCTCTGTCAAAATATCTTTATAAGACTTCTCCATGCTATTACTTTTAAGGCCCTTTTTGGCCCCCTCTTTCACCCTTATATTTATTTAGCATGTAAAGATATCTGTGGAATGAAGAGAAAGAAATCAAGGACAGCCCTTTGATATGTAATTCAAAGTTTTCACAAAGTATTTTCATATTCTCATCCTCATCTCCAAACAGATGCTCTGTAGGTCTGTAGTTAGAAGAACATGCCTTTAAAATACAAGAGGCCTTGGATTAAGTACCTATACAGAAAGTTCTTACTGAGGAAATCCATCTGTGGCACTGCAGAGACATGAATCTTTACTTCTTTAGATCCTTCGGCTTGGCTCAAGTAATCTACTGTCCATTTGGTTGTGCAAGCGCCCAGTTCCATTCCTGTCAGCACTACTGGCATTCTCTAAGGAAAAAAACAACAAAAAAAGGTGCAATGATTATATAGCATCCAGTGGGGAAAAAAAATCAGATTCAGTTTTTCAAAGTAAATGCATGCAAACAAGTCAGTTGAATACCAAGACCTGCAATCACAACTGATCTGTTCACAAACAATGTGAGTCAGAACTGAACAACACTGAAACAAAATGCAGTAACTCATGGACTGTTTCCCCATCTACTATATCCTCTTTCCTAGCAGGCTAAGGAAGAATACAAATTGGCAAAGACAATTTTAATGCTCTGTGCTGGGACCATTGAGGATTGTAGCCAGAGTAAGAAATAGCTTTAGTCATTCTAGGCAGAGCTTGGCACAAACCAGACAACAGACTATGCAGTTTAGGTGCACCCTGTGAGCTACAGTGGTGCTCCATGTTCTCATGAAAGAAACTCTTTCTACCTCTGTTAGGTCTCCTTGACACTGACAACCACAAACAGGTTTGATCCAACACACACAAAAATCACTAAACAGATACTTTTGCTCTGAATCGAGACCTTAGAGGTAAAATAAAGCAGCAAAGACAAAGCAACAAATCACAGCAACAAACAAAGCGGCAATCACAGTTGCCTTTTTAACTACTGTCAAAGCAAATAAACTCACAGCGAGATCAGCTGTCAAAGCTTTTCGGCAGCTCGGAAGGGATTTGCCCGTAGAAGCTCCTTGCTCCTCAGCTCACGTTCAACTCACGTTCAACTCAACGCATCACGATCCCTCTTCAGAAACACGTTAACACCCAAACTCGCGGCTGGCCGGCACTGGCCTTGCCGGGTGCGGAGCTGTCCCAGGGCCCCTCCTGCTTCCCCTCCCCTGGCCTCCCCGCACAGTCCCAGCCGGCTCCAGCGGGGCCCCGCTCCCAGCAGCCGGCCTGCGCGGGGCCCGGCCGGGCAGCTGCCCCGGTCGCGGCGGGAGAAGCAGCGCCCTACCTGGGGGTAGATGTCCCGCACAAACTGCTCCCGAGCGACGCCCGCCACCCGCGCCACCGGCTGCTCCCGCCGCTCCATCGCCCCCGCCGCGCCGCTGACCCGCGTCCGTCCCCGCCGCTCCCCCGGAAAGAAGAGCTCGCGCAGAAACGTTCCCTGCCTTCTCCCGCTCGGCCGGGGCCGGGCGACCAAGGGGTTCCTCCCTCCTCCGGGAGGCGCGTCCTGTGGTGCCTGCGCGCTCCTCTGAGCCACAGCGACCGGAACTGTCGCTCAGCTGGGCCTCCACCGCCTCAGGGGGTCCTCGACTCGCCGCGACGGCACCGGCTCCTCTGTTTCCGGTGGAGCGGGAGTTCCAACCGGACGGAGCGGCGCTCGGGGGCACAGCGGCCATCATGGCGCTGCGCGGGGCACTGGGCCGCGGCAGCTGCCTCGCGCGCGCGCTGATGGCGCCGGCGGCGGCCCGGGTTCGACCCCCGCTGCTTCCCGCCGCCGCCGCCGCCGCCGTTTCGGCCCTGCCACCGGCCGGGCTCCTCCCGCCCCTGCCCGCCGCGCGTTTCTCCAGCGGCGCCGGGCAGGGGCCGGAGGCCGCGGGTCCGCAGCGGCGGGTGGTGGTGGTGCGGATCACCAGCCCCATCGCCTGGCTCCGCACCCGCTTCTACTACCTCCTGATCCGCCTCTACTTCGACCAGGAGTTCAGCATCGAGGAGTTCACGCGAGGGGCCAAGCAGGTGAGCGCCGAGCGGCCCGGGGCGGCGCCTGGGGGAGAGGAGAAGGCACGGTCCGCCTGCCCGACGGGAGAGGTGCCCGAGCCGTGCGGGCTGCCGCCCGGCCTGCCCCGCGGGCGGCCCCGCTGAGCCTCCCCAGGGGGCTGCCGCTGCCCGGCTTCGGTTTCACACGCGGACAGCGCATCGCCTGTGTTCGTTCGTTCGTGTGTGAAAGAGATGGAGCCCCTCGCTTTTGGCTCCAAGCATCCCACTTCTGGAGGCAGTGGGAGTAATCCCAAGTGTGCTTTTTTTCAGACTTTTCTTTTTTCTCAGATTCTTGCATTAAGATGTTTTAGCCACCTTTAGTAGTATGAAGGGGAGTGCTTCCAGATGTTTTAGATGCTGGAAGGTGCTTTCAGATGTTTTAGATGCTGGAAGGATAAATGTATCAATTCTTAGTGTACCTAAAATGACAAACCTTAGGCAGGCATAGGGCTGGTACATGTATTTTTTTCTCCAAATGTATGACCTCAATAATCTTTGTAAACAGAATGTGTCAAAGAGGTAGTAATCCCAGAGCTAATCCTGGAAAAGTTACAGTGTTAACCTGCTGTGAAACTTCATTTACTGTATTTAATTAAAACAAACAAAACCCACAAAAAACCCCAAAGAAAACAACAAAAACAAACACAAAACACCCCCCCAAAAGCAAACATAAAAAGCAAACAACAACAACAAAAAACAAACAAAACCCAAACAAACAAAAAACCCCACAACACACAAAAAACCCACAAAAAACAACCCCGCTTAACAGAACACACCAGGTGGTAGGGAACAGAATGTTAAAATACTTCAGATCGGTTCAAGAGAGACAAAAAAATCCCCTGCACTGAGTTAGTTGCTGTGCGTGCAGAACCACCTGGTTTACCTTGCCCTTGTTTTTTTGGTTCTACTTGCTGTAGAGCCTTAAATGCTCTGTCTGCATTTCACAAGTACACCATTTAAATCTGTAGAGGTATTACTGTATGTAAATATACCTTCAAAATGAGGGTAGAAGGGGAGATGAGTTTCCTGAAGTTTAGAGACTAAAACAGATGAATAAAGAAATTTTATCATTGGAAGCTTTGTTTTGACTGAAACCAGGAGATAAATTGGGAAAAGGGCTGGGGAACAAAATTATAGAATGGTTAGGGTTTGGAAGGGACCTCTAGAGATAGATCATTTAGTCCAGCCCCCCTGCCAGGGCAGGCCACACAGGAACGCATCCAGGCAGGTTTTAAAGTCTTCAGAAAAGGAGACTCCACAACCTCCCCGGGCAGCCTGCTCCAGTGCTCCATCACCCTCACAGTAAAAGGTTTCTCCTCATGTTGAGGTGGAACTTCCTATGTTCTACCTTATACCCATTATTCCTTGTCCTATTAGTGGGCACCATGGAGAAGAGACTAGCCCCTCCCACTTGACATCCACCCCTCAGATGTTTATAGACATTAATAAGATCCCCTCTCGGCCTTCTCCTCTGAAGACTAAACAGCTCCAGTTCTCTCAGCCTTTCTTCACAGGAGAGATGTTCAAATCCCTTAATCATCCTTGTAGGTTTCAACTGGACTCTCCAGTAGATCCCTGTCTCTCTTGAACTAAGGAGCCCAAAGCTGGATACAGTATTCCAGGTGTGGTCTCACCAGGGCAGAGTAGAGGGGGAGGAGAACCTCCCTACACCTGCTGGACAGTTTTCTTAATGCACCCCAGGATGCCATTGGCCTTCCTGGACACAAGGGCACATTGCTGTCCCATGGATAACTTACTATCCACCAGGACTCCAAGGTCTTTCTTCATGGAGCTGCTTTACAGCAGGATGACCCCTAACCTGTACTGGTGCCTGGTGTTACTCCTCCCCAGATGCAGGACTTTACACACTTGTCCGTACTGAACTTCATGAGGTTCACCTTCGCCCAGCTCTCCAGCCTGTCTAGATCTCTCTGGATGGCAGCACAGCCTTCTGGTGTGTCAGCCACCACTCCCAGTTGCGTATCATCAGCGAACTTTCCCTAAGGGACCACATCAGCAGCAAAGTTGCTGAGCGTACACTCTAGCCCCTCATCCAGGTCACTGATGAAGATACCAAACCTGGACCCAGTACTGATCCCTGGGGAACACCGCTGGCCGCAGGCCTCCCAGTATTTACAGGGAAAGATGTAGACTGCTCAAATTATCAAAAGGAGAGTAAAAATAACTTTACAGAGATTACTGTAATGATTTTTTTATTTTTAGTAAGCTGTGCATTCACTTACCTGTTATCAAAAGGTTTCATGCTTTAAATGAGAGACTGAAAAGAAACCTTATGTTTTTATTAGTTCATGGAATCACTTTTTCAATGCCTTAGGGCTTCCATTTCAGTAGTGGTACACTGCAAACATTAACATCCCAAATCATGGAGTGTTTGGGTAGCTTGTCACGTAATGATGCATTTGTCTGAAAAATAAGTCCACCTAGTGTTATTTGTTAATGTATTCCTGTCTCTCTTTTTTTTTTTCTGTTTTTGGTAGGCCTTTTCTCTTGTTTCAAAGCTGCTCTCTCAGCGTAAACTTGACCTGCTGGATGAACTTGTATCAGCAGAGGTAAATGCTTTCCATCTCTTACTCTAGCAATTGATTTAACATTTTGAAGTAATATGCATTCAGCGTTTCATTATCTGCAAATACTAATAGTTTGGTTCCCGTTGGGAAAAACAGCATAACACAGAACAGGGCAATTGTTTGTCCTCCAGTTTGTTTATATTTAATTCCAATGCATGAAATTTAATTTAAAGTTACTGCATTTCAAACAGATTCTTGGCATTGAGCATAAAGACCAATTGCCCAAAAGATTGCTGGTGTACCAGAAAGGATTGAAAGGCAGTGGGTTCTGGATGACAGGCGAAATCATGTACCTCTGATGGTGGAGGCAAATAGCTGTCGCTTGCAGCCTGTGCACCAGAATGCAGATGAACAAAGGCACTGGTTTGTGTTCGCTCTGGCTGCACTAATACATTCCCACGCCCAAGCAGATCATACAGCCAATGACTGGGTTTGGCTGGAAGGCCTCAGTCTTGTGTCATGGTTTCAGGGATGTCATTGACCTGGCTACTTAAGCTTTGGTGCTGTGTGTTCTGTGTTTTTATGAATTTTAATTGCTGCAGTTGTCTTGGCCTTCCCAGGGGACGGAGGTAACAGATGCATCAGAGTCAAGTGGAGGAGATACTTCAGGTCTATGTCTGCCTTGTTACTGGATGTCAGCTTGGCCTGCCCTATTGCCACCCATACCTTTGCAGCAAAAATTTTGGTGCCATTCTAGTGCACCCTCACTGGACAATCTTGACTTCTCTGAGCAGAGATAGCAATAAAATGTGAGTTTGTTTCTTATAGTTGTTTTGAAAGAGTGTCTCCTCTTCCTCTGCTCATTTTAAATTCTTCAGGTGAGATCGGTTTAACATTGAGCCAGAGACCTCATGTAGCCAGAGCATGTAGTGGGTGAGGCTGTGATACCACACTGCTTCATTGTTGCTTTTTTTGGCCAGTGAATTTTATACCTGCAAAGTGTACTAGAAACCACTGTCTACTAGTGAAGATTGCTTCTTGCTTCCATGTGACCTCTAGATTTGTTTGTTCTTCAAAAATGCCAATTCAGGTTAGGATAATTACTGAGTATGAGTTAAAAATAAGTACTGCATAGCTTCATCCTTCCTTCTGACATGTCTTCCTCATCTGGTGTTCGGGATGATGCCTCTGCACAGTTTGTACATCGCACGCCCTTTTTCTACTTAACACAGCTGAGTAGGTTTTAGGACATTCAAATGCTACCAATGTGAATGCAGTCTGGAACTGAAGTCCCAGAGAAATGGGTTTTCAGTCTTTTCTGATTTGCAAGTATTTAAACTTTTTCTAATGGCAGTGTGGGTTGCTAAATGGCAAAGATAAAATTAGTGGTAATGGAACTGATTTGCAGAGAAATTTGTGAAAGATAGTTAAGAAATAATTGAATCAAAAGCTAAGGAATATTCAGATAGTGAAAAATCAGCAGTGAGAAGGCAGAGTGTAAGTATGATTGTGGAAGCAAGCTGAACTGGTATTTTCTAGGTGTACATACCTTGCTTTGCAACTTCTGTATTGACAGTACCTTTTCTAAACATTTTATAAATACTCTGTTTTCGTTGGTTCGAGCAGTAAGTGGATCATCTTTAGTATCACTGAAATAGGGCTTAGGAGTGCCCAAACTTCCCAGTGCGTTTTCACTTCTGCTGTTGTATATGTTATCCAAATGCTTTAGCGATACAGCTCATTTTATTAACTGCAGGAGAGAAGATTGTTACTTCAATTTCCTAATGAAAAACTAAGCATCAGTTTTTCTGAATTTAGGTACTTCAGGTGCTGAAGGAAAAGATTTCTTTGCTCCCTGACAACCACAGGGATGCATTAGCAGCTGACATTGATGCAATCATGTACACAACAGAAGGAGATGTTCGCATTTACTATGATGATGATGGTATGTTTAGAATTCTAAAATGTTTCAGCAGTGGGCAGTCTTATTTCCTGCTTTTGCTACTAAGCAGGCATTTTCCTTGCAGGTGTGGTTTTGAGTGCTGTTTATCATTCCATGCTTTTTTTTCTATAGTTAATCTATATGCAATTCCTTGATTTCTTTTTAAACCTGAAACTGAGAGATTATTGTTAATAACTTGAGGTACTGTTTTGAATTCTGTTTAGGTTTTGCTCATTCCTCTTCTTTTGTAATTTCAGATTTTTACATTTTTAGTCCTCAATTAGCAATCTCAAACCACTCAAAACCAATTATTCTACTATATGGAGGAAGCTGTTTGCTTCAGCAATGCAACTGCATCTTCCAAGAAGAATACTGAAAGCTGGATAATAGATTTTGCTATCTTCACTTCTATTCTGTTTTCATGGAATATACTTTATTCTAGGACTTCTTGGTTGGTTTTTTCTTTTTTAAGCTAGTGATAAGCTCAAACAAGTCTTTCTTTTGACTGAATTCCAGTATTATGTGCTAGGTTCACTGTCAGACACGGTTGAGATGGTTTTTAGTCTAATCCGGGGTCTTCCAATGAGTATTTCAAACTGTCAGGCCCAATGAGCTTTTTTCCTCTTTTGGGAGATAGGGTTTCTTTATTCTCTTGGGTTGCTTCTGAGTTTCAACAACTCTACACACTTTTGCAGTATCAGTAGTTGGCTTTGAATCTTGTGGTAACCAGCTATTTTTCATATGCTTTGATTCTATACAATGTCACACAACATGCAGGATAAAATACGTACTTTGTGTCTACAGAGTGTATTTTTGTTGTTGCTGAACACCATGAGTATGGCTTTAAATAGTTTTATTGTTCATTATTCTATCATACATTCTTTATGGCTGAAGTCAACTGCCCTTCCAGGGTCTCACTAGGATATATGCTAGATAACAAGTAGAAGTATTAGACCAGTGAGAAGCATGAGATCTACCTTCTGTTTGATTTATTTCCAACAGGAAGAAAGTTTGTTAGCATCCTGATGCGTTTCTGGTATCTGAATGGTGCTAACCTACCTGATGAAGTACCAGGTGAAACCAAAGTTTTCCAGATTGTGTTTGGAGATGAAAGCACAAAAGAAAAAAGACATCTTTTGACAGCAAACTATGAGTAAGTTTACTTGTCCCTTTTTTCTCCATGTACATGAGCTAGCTGTGTGGAAAGCAGTTTGGGAACTGAAAGCATTCACACTGTGCCAGTGCAGAACTTGGTATGTTTTAATTTACCTTGATTCTAGGTTAAGCGAGTTCTCATTCAGCTTTCCAGTTTTGATTCTAGGGCCAAAATTTTTTAAATGCCCCTTAAAGTCATTTCCTTGCTTCTGAATTGACATTAATGGGAACTCTGCCAGGAAGAACAATAGCTGATGCAGTGAATGACTATTCTGATCCTTTCCTATAATGCTTCTGTAGCTTTCAGGAAATAAGCGTTTCAGTCAGTTCTTTATTCCCATTTCTTGTAGCAGAGCTAACAGCAATGCAGTCAAGCCAAGCAGTGGTGCTGTTGGCTTGTCACCTCCTGCACAACAGTCAGAACTGCAATTATCTGAAAAAGTAGCTTATGAAAGAGGAAATTATTTTGCCAAATACTATATGCAGAAAGGCAGAAAGAAGCAAGCATCAACTGGTGTTCAGATTATTCATGACACTCTGATCCAAGACCTCAAAACACACATTTGGTAGATGTTTTTTCGTAGGAATTCTTGTAAATAATGTCTGTGCTCCTGTACTGATGTCAGAGCGGAGCAGAAATATCTGCACAGCTGGAAAAGCACTGGAAATAACCTTCTCAGAAGTTGGGAGAAAAAGAGGATTTTTGCATGAGAAATGCAATATCATCAACGACTTCTACACTCACACTTGAAATGGAGAGACTACAGGGTCTAGTTGGTGAGGAGTTCTGAAGCCAAGGAAACACTCTGAGGACACCAGTGCAACTGTTTGCCTGCATGGAATTTTATGAATCTATCTTTTACCTGAATTTAGCATCATCCTTAAAGTTGGAGACTTCCGAGGTGCATTAACCTCAAGAGCCTCCCCTTAAAAGCCCTAAATATCTTGCTACTCCCCAGCAGAGACATCTTTACAAGAATGTGCTCTTTCTGCTATTTACAGTGCTAACCTAAACTCAAATGGCCAAAGATACTACAGGCCTTGGAAGCCTAGTGTTAAGTATTTGGGTGTCTGGAGAAAACAGTTTGCAGGAGTGGATTTGCACGTAATTGCAAAGCAATGAGATTATACTGCTCTTGTTCATAATATGCAGGTGACTTGGGAGTGTGAATATTCAGCTATAAGAGCAGACTTTATCTCTAGATGACAAGCAGTCAAAACTGACGTGTTCAGGGAGGAAGGCATTAATGACAACAAAAGGAGAGGAAGACTCCTTGAAAATAGGGATGGATGTTTTCATTTTCCTGCTAATAACTGTGGAATTTTCTTTCAGGGAGATTCATTACTAATGTTAGCTTGATCTTTGATGTATTTCTGAAAATGCATTACTTTTTAAAGTATAGTTAGTAAAAATGAAAATTTTTAGGTAGAATAAACAGCACGTGATTTCCCTTTAGAATGCAGTTATCATCCCATTAAATGAAATAAAACTTATTTTGAGATGAAGATCTGCCACAAAGCTATATTCATAGCTACTATTATGAAAACTGAATACTTTCTTGGTACCAGGGTCTTTACTGTTGCTGCTTGATCCCGTCTCTGGGATCTGAACCAAAACACTCTGAAGTCAGTGCACTTTGTTTCTTCCAATAGAATTAATTCTGATCTTCCATTTTGGGGCATAAGCATCAGGTTCTAAGGAGCTTTTACAGGAATAACTTTGAAGTAAAATATTTCTTCGTGATTTCTTGTTGGTATTGGCAACATTTGAACAACTCCTCACCTACCGTCTTTCCTTTTTCAGGTTCCAAAGGGAATTTACAGAAGGAGCAAAACCAGACTGGACAATTACAAGGATTGAACATCCAAGACTATTAGAATAAATGCCTTCTACAGTCTTTTTATGTACCATTGTAAATGTTCTGATGTAACAAGTATCAGGCATTTTTTTGGTCTCTTGTTTCCCTTCCTGCCTTCTTCTTCAAAGGAAGGATGAATTTTGTATGTTTGACTTCCCAAAATTGTTTCTGAAACTTGCACTCTGCTGCAGTATTACAATAAAGCCTTTTCCCTGGAATGGGCTAGTACAAGTTTAATTGGTTCTAATGCTCATCCAAGGCATTTGCACAGCACAGTTTCATGCAGGCCAGTATTATGGGTATGTCGACTTCATACATTCTGAGAAGAAATGGTACTACTTGAAGGTAGACAACACTTCCATGACTGGTGGCCTTATGAGTTATTTTCCTATGTTTCTTTTTTTCCCTAGGGACCGTGCAATATATAACTGAATATAATATGCAAGATGAAATAGAGGTAGATGGACTTCTTAGATTGTCTAGCCTCAGCATTTCATTTTGAGGTAATCTTGCTTTTGGATATATTTGAGATTAAGGAAGTTAAAACCCTTGTCAGTATTTGGTACAGGATTGGAGTAAGAAAAAACTTCCAGCATTGCACTGCGAAAATGGATCTACGATATATACATATTTTGAAATATAAAAACAACATTCCTTTCAATTCATTAACATGCAGGCAATTCCAAGTTTAGAGGTTAATGAAAAAAAAAAAAAGAGAGAGTCAAAACTATGAATTTAAAAGAGGACCTGGCAGTGATGCTAAAACTAGTTCTCCAAAATGCTTGTTGAAGAAATGAGAAAATCATGAAACTGAGATATTGCAGCTGGACACTTTCCAAATTCTCAGATTATCTCTCAATTTCTGGAACACGAGCATCCTGGTATAAGTATCTTGTGGTTTTTATATGCATATCCACAGAGATCATCATATCAGGTTTTTTTTAATCTCCTATCTCAACTTTAAAAGCTAGCTTTTTACTGTGGCGTGTTGCAGAGATTCATGCAGGTTTTTGAAAGTGTAAAGTATAATTACTGTGATTCACAGTAACTGTGCTTGAAATGTATAAATTAAATTTTCTGTAGTTCAGCTCTTTTGATGCAGTGATTTAATGAGAGGGATGTTCTTATCAATAAGGTTTTTTATGTCAAATCTTGGCAAAATCACTACGGTATTTTGTTCTGCCTTAGCAGCAGCAGCACCAGAACTTAAAATGGAGAATTTGTGATTTGTCCTCTGAATGAAGTTCAGTGATTACAGAGAGCCTTGTCATAGGGGAAGAAATAAAATTCTGTATTTAAGAGTATATATTTAGCCTTTTGTATGTGGTCAATCTGGAAAAGTTTGAGACAAAGCAAAAAAGTTTATTATTCTGTGGGCCATTTGCTGGAGTGATGCTAAATGGTAGCGTGTTCAGTTTGGCTACTGAATGATGTGCTGCAAGAAGCCGTAATCAGACGTAGCTGACATTGTAACAGGAGAACCAAGCAGAACACTAGTGAAGCATGCAGGTGCACTTCTAAAAGAAGTCATTGTTATGGAGCAAAAGAAGACAAAAGCCAGTGGAGCTGTCTTTATATTCAGGGTTGTCTGCTTTCATGCTTAAGTAACGGAGGTCTATCTAGAAATTATGGTATGTCTTAATTTTTAATTTGGGTAATTTTATTAGTAATTTTTTTTGTTTGATTGGATATATTAAAATGTGAGTGCTTCATTTTTGGAAGCAAAGGCAGAGTAGCCCCTTCTGTATGACTAAGAAAAAAAGAATTGTGTTCACTATAAAATTGTGACTTGATCCGAACATGCTCCAAATTGATGATAATACAGTTTTGCTAAAACTTGGAAATTTACATCACTCTTCTGTTCTTTCAAAGTTGTGTTTGTCATGTGGATTAGGGGAGGGGGGAAGCTGTTGCATGTTTGGGGTTTTTCCCCTCTGATCTTCATATTTAAAATTATCTTGGAGACTACAAATCTCCATGAGATACAAAACTACTCATGGCCTTATTGCACCATAAATAAATTGGAAAGGGAAGTAAGTTACCAAGCTTACTGTCCTGAAAAGTGGTTTGCTTCCAGTGAATAAAACTGGTGTAATTAAACTACATTTACAATCTAATATTGGCTTCAGAAAAAGAACCACACCACCTTCCCCATCCCAGGCCCCAAAAAAACCTGCAAAACAACCCCAAACCCAACTTGGAAGGAATGGACAAATGTACATCTTAAAGAAAGGGGCATTGAAATTTACAGGAAGCTTTGACTCCTTTTAACCTGCCATCCATAAATTCTCTATCATAAATCTGATTATCACAGCAATTAATCAGACTGAAGTGAATGTCAGTGAAGGGCGTTTGTCATCCTACGGCATCCATATTTTCTCCTGTGGAAGTGATTTTCTTCCGCGTTGCTTGTTCAGGTAGAACAGGAGCTTCTGTTTCTATGTTGCCAGCCAAAAGTATCTGCCCAAACCTCCTATTATCTAACATAAGAAATCTATATAATGTCTTCAGGTTAGCATCTACCTGTTCTATCAAGGTTGTCCCAAATTCTCATGGCAAAAAGAATGAGTAAAGGGTTAAGTCTTCTTCATTTTGATCTAAGACAAAGGTGGAGGAGAATGTTGCCTTGCATTTCAGGGGTTTGCAGTGCTACCATTCAAACAGCTTACTCTACAAATCGTAATACGTGTTATAGAATTTTTAAAAAGAGCTAACGAAAGTGTTTTATTAGAAACATCATCGTGACTTGGGAATAATGCTGCTGAATGGGCAACAGTAGGGCAATGTGGGGATCTCTGTGTCACGGCATGTTAGTGCTCCTAAATTCTCTTGCTGATTTGTCTCAGACATCACCTTAGAAATCACAGTGTGTAAGGGCTTGCGTGTGCTTTATTTCCCTTCCAGCCTCTTGCCCAAATTCCATTTTTATTGCTTTAAGTCAGGGGGGGAGAAGTACAACTGTAACTACAGTGTACAGCCTGTAAATCTCCATACAGACCCATCTAAAATATTTGCAGTTTTAGCCTGCAAACTTCATCATTCAGACACCAGTAATTCTTGCAAACAATGTTACCAGGTTTGGTAGTGATTTTTAGGGAAAAATTCCTATCTCTGTTAGCAACGCTGACATTTCTGATTCATTTTACACAGAACAGTGAGATCACAAGGTGTCTGGACTACTTGTGAACTGGGGAAGGAGATTCAAAGCACCACATTCTTCTCCCCTGGGCAAAATCATGTTTCCTTAGGTTCATGTGGAGTTTGGGAAGCTTTTCTTTATTCATTTGTTCATCCAAAACTGTGGTCATCTTTACTAATTCCCGACAGCCGTTTGGCACATTTTCAATCCGTGTGTCTAAATCTTGACAAGTGCTAGTTAAATCTAGCCAACAAAAACCTCAGTAATTTGCATACCCCACTCACCAGTAGGTGGCCTTGGTCACAAAGCTATCGTGGCTGGGAAGTGAGTGGCATTGGAGTGTAAGAGGGATAAAGAATAAAATGGTAGAGGCATTGATTCTCATGTAAGTGCTACCTAAATCATTTAGACCCTTCTTATTAAAAAGCCTTGATATTCTTACTGGCTTTTATCCTGAGTCTTGTGTTCTCTCTACAGTGCCTGCTCAATTTAAAGTGGCAATAGTGTCTTGGCAGTAGCAAACCTTACTTTTATATTCACATTTTAAAGTATGTTTGTCATGTTGATTGGGGTTCCTTTCACTCCTGTCCCAGCATTGTCTCATTAATTTGGGGGCCACATTCAGCTTTCTCCACTTTCTAGGGCACATTCAAGGTTGACCTTACCTTCACTTCAGGTTATATTTGGTTAATTACTTTCAGGTCTTATGACTGGGAAGCTGTTTAGTAGTAAAAGTAATACTCTTTGTCACAATAGTGATCATATAGGCCTTCAAAACTTCACAAGTCCTGTGCTTCTCTTTTTAATCGTGTGCTTAAACTTATTTCTGTCTGGTGCACCTCATTGGCTGCAGGTAGGGGCCTTGAAATTCCTCACAGGCTGTAGTCACATGATGGCTCCAAGCTTATATAAGATGGAATACAAGCATGTATAGTGGGAAATGTTTTCACTTTCATTCCTTGCTCATACATGGTCATGATAGTTGATCTCTCACGTGTAGATACAGGAAGAGGTCCTCAGAAGAACAAAAGCACAGTTGTGTAGGCAATGCTTGCTCTTTTAACAGCTAAGGGAAAGGTAGCTGGGCCAAATGGAGATGCACAGTGAGTACTGACCACACCAAATCATAGGATTTTCCCTCCTTGTCTTTTACTGTGTTTTTTCGTTGCTATTCTTTTGGGTTTTTACAGTCCTGCCTAACATGGTGGAGATTGAGTAAGTCACTGTGTACACCTACAGCACTGTTAAAAACAGCCCCTTCATCACAGCTCTGTCTCTTAGGTGTATTTTGTCTGAATTCAGTGATGTATGATTTTCTTGATACAAGGTGCTGCTGTTGAAGTTGATGGGGATACTGCCATGCATTTTAATGGGAACAGACTGCAACTTTTTTGCTGCCTTTGAAGTTACTCTGTCAGAAATAGAGGCAAGCTAAAATTAGGCATGCTGTGGTTTCTCTCGTGTGCCATTTCATCCCTTCTCTGCTGTCATAGAACAAGACTTTTGATAGTGAGCTTGGTACTGTGTTGCTCAGGATTTATGAGGAAAAGGAGCAGGAAAAGCAAACTGCATGTGGAAGCAAGGTCAGATCACAGTGGTGTCAGGACAAGATTGTCCATGTGGACAAATCCACCTTTTTGGCATTGGAAATCTTCTATCCCCAATTTGCTACTGTTGCACGTGGCAGAGGAGAGGGCATTTCACCAAGGATGCAGCCCTTTGCCTCAAGGACGTGGGATATTTGGCACGTACAGGGAAACAACTGGGGACCTGAGTGTTTCTCTTTTGCAGTTGGCAGTAACCTTTTAGATAACAAGCTATACTTCTACTCTGCTTTGCGTATGAGGGAAGGATCTGAGTTTGTAAGATTAGAGCTGAAGTCCAACCTTAAGTTTGTAGAGATTTCACAGCCTGATTGGAGAAGCATGGGAGAGGCTACCCAGTTAAAGCTGTGGTAAATCAGAGCAGCTCCAGGCTGTCTCTGCCTTACACTAATTAGCAGCTGGCACATCCCTAGAAATCAGGAATGAAAAAAGGGGAGGGCAGGAAATGCCTTGATAATCCTCTTTGAATCCTCTCTTCTGAATTTTCTGGAACCATTTGGCAAGTGCAGCATCCATAACTTAAGTACCAGCTGCCAAGTCTGGAAACTAAAGTTTCAGTGCTGCAATGAGATTAAGCGAGTGGCCTTGTTAAAGCCCGGGGGTCTGTCAGACCGTCAGTTTCTGTGCTCGCTGGGGGTGCTAAGCTCTTTCAGGACCGTCAAGCTTCTTATCTGCAGTACAGCCAAACAAGTTCGTTACTTGGGATGTTATTTTGCTTGATTATGTGTAGATCATTTTATAAACTGAGAACTGACGAATATAAATAATGGTTTGGGGAATATTTTTGTATGCTTTCAGAGGGAACAGGGTTGAGGGGCTGCAGTATAAAATGAAGAGGAAGGTAATGAAAATTAATTTGTGTAGTCCATAACTCATGTCATGCAAGACATTGACCATTAAACAGATGAACATCTAATCACTGCTGGCTTGATTGGGGTGGAAATTATGTCGTGAAGAAATCTACCTTGGATCAGCAGCTGCCTGAAATCTCATATTTCATCTATGTTCAATGTACATAGATTATTAAAATCTGTAATGAGCTTAGTCAGGCGCTTTGTCCTTTTTAATTACCAGTGGAGTGACTGTCCTTTAGGTCTACCTCAGGCTCAGTCCCCTATAGCAGAATGTTCTGAGCTGTTAGTCTGTTACCTACCTTTCTGCCATTAGTGTCATTGTCACCTTTTTTTCTCTGAGATAAGAGATATTTTTCATAAGGTAGAGCAACAGAGAAATCACTGGTCTTCTGTGTGCAGGGTGCGCTGCTTGTTGATATAGGTTAGGATTTCCATTATTAATACACAGAATTCTGGGTGGTTACACTCTTGCTGTCAGGTTCTGGCCCTCTGTCTAAGAGGACAGTAAAATATTTGTACAAGTAATTGTAAAGACTGTAGACTCATCGTGATTTGGACTATAAACTACTTTAAAAGTTTCAGAAACAAATTGACAGGTCATATTTTGAGTCTGAATTTATATCAGCCTTCAGCTGCATTAAAGCAGGAATTATAATAAAATCTTAGGTAGCATGATTTCTACTGTGAGTAAGGGAGGGTTTTTTCTGTTATCATTCTCATAATTCTGTGTTGTGATTGTATTTTGGTCTTCATTCTTTCCTAAACACCAGCAGTTAATCAGGGCTGAAGAAACTGTTCTATTGCTGAGAGATAGTATAGATATCTAAGGGAAAAGTAGATTCTTTATCTGGTCAGTCATTCTCACATGTTTCATATTCCACTTTCTGATTCTGGGCTGGAAAGAAGGGTTTTTTTGACTGCCAGATTGGTAAAGTTCAGCTGCTGTTGTTTCCTGATGGAATCATCTGTGTGTATTTTGCCCAGTTTTCTGCCAGTACAGCTCATGCTGCAGAGTCTCCTGCAGTGTACAATTTAATCTCTTGCTTTCCTCTCACTGAAGTACGTGAGTTTCAGCCGGGGTAGCTGGGTGAAAGTGTCTGCATTATATAGGAGATCTGCTTAAGTGCTCGAATGGCTCCTTCTAGCAAAACCTGTGAAATTATCATAGCAGAAGTAGAGAGAGGAAGTGAATGGTAATGCAAGATTTGTATGAAGATGAAGCTGTACGTATTCTCGCTAGAGCAGAAGCTGTTACAGCTGTGAAATGGAAGTAAGTTTAGAAAAACTGAACAAAATAAAAAACAGGAGGAAAATGTTCTGACTGGATGTTGTTCTCTAGCTGCTCATCCTGCTAAAAGGTAGCTGAGTATTAATTTTTCTCAGAAATTTCAGTGTTGTATTTGCTCTTGTCAGGACACCACCTCAGAATCTTACAAGGAATTCTCCTTTCCACTAGCATATTGGCAACCTAAATAGGCAATACAATTAGTCTTGATTGCATACAAAAAGTAGGATAATATCTGTTTTCAGGAAGAAACTAAGTGTAGAGATTGTAGAGTAACTTGCCTCAGTTGTGAGGGAAGTCTTCAGAAAACTTAAAAATGTGAAGACACAGCTGCTGAAGCCTTCATTTGCAAGGTTACTTCTCTTTAGCAGCAGTGCTTTCTTATGAGGCTGATATATTCAGTCAGCAGGCAAATGGCCTTCTTGCTTTTCTACTTACTTTCATACAGCCCTCTTCTAACCTTCTTGCAGATGGAGCATTTGTACGGTGGCTGAGGAGGTTAGCTGCTGATACTTGTTTGCAGGTGCATTAATCTCATTGGAGTCTCAGAATCATTTGATTGTTTTTTCTCAAGTATCTCAGGGTCACTAATAGCCTGACTAGAGCTTTGCACGCTGCTGCAGATGAGCCTGCTGCGTTTATCTGGTGTTGGAAGAGTTTCCTCTAATTTCATACTTCTTTTTATGGATTCTCAAGCTTGGTCTGCAGGATCTCATTTTTCCTGTTAAGCATAATAGCCAAGAGTACTTGAGATTTCTCCCTAGCATTATTTCTGACCCTGCGTGTGTGACCAGTAAGGATTTCTTTCCTAGTTTCATTGTTGGTTGTTTGGTTTGGTTTTTTTCCTCCAATGACACATTACCACCACAGTCTCTTTTCACTTTGTTGTTAATCCTGTGGGCCTAGTCTTTCTGCTGTATGCAGTATGCTCTTCCCTTTTTTCTTGTTCCTCTTGCTTTCTTTATGGTCCATCAAGGGATGGTTTCTTTCATCCCGTGCCCAGAAAAAGAAGGAGAAAGAAAAGGAGGGTGGGGGGAATTTGCTGATTCAGACATCCAATAAAAATGCCAGAAGAAGGCTAGCATTAGTTTTCTGTTCTCACATTTTCAAGAGCTTGTCTGCATGTCTGTGCTGGGACAGACAATAGCTGTGTCACTTATCTGCATGCAAGTGATTCTGAAAGTTGACCAGAGTACCGTGTCACAGTGCGTGGTACCCTCCTGCACAGGTCTCTACTCATATTATGTAAATCAATATCCTAACTCCCAATACTGTTCATTTGATATGTAAACTTTCTGTGTTCATTCAGGCACTAATCCAGCCAATTGTTTGAGCACAAAAGACCTGATTGTTTGCTTTAGCTTCTGTGGTGCTTTACTGAGAAACTGCCCCTGTAACTTACATGTTCTTTCCTTATTGCTAAATTTGTTCTTGACGTTTCACTAGCATCTATCTAAAGAACCCTCCCGGTACCATTTGGCTGTAGAATGAGCTACAAAGCAAAGAGGATTTTTAAAGGATTCAGTTAGAGATGTAGTATTGCTTGCTTCCTTCTTAGCTGGTTTGCTGGACTTTGTAAAAGCTGGTATGGGGGAGTTTTGAATCACTTTCTCATCTCTTAATTTCTTGTTTGCATTCACAACAGGCTGCCTGTTTTAGTAGTCTTCTATATTTCTCCCTAGTGGACTATATTTTGTGTTTTCTTTGTGAATAGCACCATATGTAATTGTTTTACCATTCTTACTTTCTTCCCGAATGATTTAGGAACTATACTGGAGCTTTTATCCAGATACACGTCTCTCTCCCAAGTGCGTCAGCTCTCCATGTTCCCAAGTTAGTCCAAACCAAGACTGATTTGAAACCCACATATGCACTTTCACATATTTCCATTTTCCTTGCCCTCATTTCTGTTGCATTTCTTTGTGAAGTCTTGACAGCACTACTGCAGTGTGCCTTTACTGACTCCCCAGCAATCTGGAACATACTGGGACCTGAGGGAAGTTGCTTGACACTGTCACTTCAGGTGTTCTGAAACTGGTAGTCCTGATTATTGATGAAGGTCACATCTAGATATGTGGTCTTTGTGGTTTTTTGTTTGAGATATTCTTTTTGTTTGTTTGTTTTTCCAAACGCTGCATCCAACGTAATGTTTCATAAAGTACATCATTTAATAGATCTGTTAACTTCTGTCATCAGGGCCCTAAATGTCTGAGGTGCTTCCTGCTTCATATTCACAGGGCTGAAGTTGCACCTAATTAAAATCCTGTCATTTCAGCATGAATTATTTTATTGAGTCATATTTTATTCACATGCCTTTTCTTATTTAAGGTTCTCTGGTATGCATAAAACACTCACATGTTAGTCCTACAGTCTGCTGTAGCGGCTTAACTTAGATTAATTTCTTATGCTCCTTCGTTTATGAAAAAACTCTAGTTTTGAGTTTTAGCTTCTATGTTTTCCATGCTTTCTCCTCTCCTGTTTTTTTCTTCCCACTAGAAATTGTCCAGAAAGGTTGTGTTTTCAGTGGTTATTTGAACGTCTGGCCATAAATGCAGATCAAAGATCCTAAATAGGAAACACTGTATGTGTTCAGGGGATTTAAATTTACTATGATTATTATCACTCACTTAAATAGGTTTTTATAATTTCCATCCCATTATTTTCAATGCCTTATTCCATCCTAGTATTTTAATAGTGATTTCCACTGATGCAGACAGGAGCAAGACCGAGTGAATGTGCAAGAGAAGTCACTTTGTGAATACAGAAGTGTTGTCCCTGGGAAGAGAGTTGTCCCTGGGAAGGAGAGATACAGATTTGTAATTCTTCCCATTTTGTTTTGTCTTGCCAGGCAAGAGCAGACTGTGCTGCATGGAATTTCCTCAGACAGTGTCCAAGATAACTGCATGATTAATGCTATACTAGGATGGGTCTGCCAAAATTCTTAAACCATGTACTGTAGAGCTGTGCGTGGGCATCCTTAGGCAGGTTTTTTAAAATAAAAGACACCAAAGGAAGTCCTTGTGTAGCGTAAGGCATGTTCTGACCCCCTTCCAGGGGTGAGAAGGCATGTGTAAATGTATTACATGCTGGCAGAATAATCCTGCTGTTTAAAGTACTGTTTCCATTTTGCTCACCTTCCTCATGCTTAGTTCTTAGGTGTTATGAAATTCCTGAAGTACAGCTGTCCTTTATGCTTGCTACACTGCTTCATCTTTTCCCCAGTATGTGGCTGTTCAACCAGCTCACAACCAGTGGTTTAACTGTGCATTTCATACACTAACCCCTCGGTATATTTGTACTGAAGGCTAAGTACAGAAACCTAAGGTATATATTGCTCCTAAAAAATGTCACATACATCCAGAAATGTTAATGTATGTGTGCTCTATAAGCCAGCCATTGTAACTGGTCTTTCTAAACCACTGAGAAATCAAAAAGCTGTTTTGCATGCAGCTTTCAGAGCATTTTATTTAATACATCCATTTTCAGGTGGAAATGGGGGTGGGGGGGTGGAGGAGGTCTTGAATATCCAAGTTTGCTTTCTGAGCCAACAAGAGAATGCAGTCATCTGGTCTCTGCCTAGTGCAGTTTCTGTTAGGTCACAGTCTACCTCCAGTATTTGGGCTTCCTTAGTGTGTTTTTAAATCATGCATTTTGCTTGCTTGATGCCTGAAGGCTCTATTTTTCCAAAGGCCTGAGTACCTAGGATTTTACAGTGACTTAGTGAATGACGTTAGGCAGTTGTATTGCTGAAGTCAGCTCACAGAAGACATGACTTAAAACCTATTCAGTCTTATAAATGATTCCCTTTGATTTTAGTGTGCTCAAAATAAGCTGCAGTTCACTTAGGAACCTGGGCACTTAACAATATAAGATGCTGCTGAGTGTACCAGCCCCAGTCCTACCAAATATTCAGCAGAAGTACCATGGATTGCATAGTTTTACTCTTGCTTTTTAAGTTTTTTTAGATTTCTAGGAATTTTGTTGGTGGTTTGGTTTGTTTTTTTTTCCTTTTGGATTTAGTGGAGTTTTGGTGTGCTTGTTTTTTGTTTTTTTTTTTTTTCCAGAGTTATGACTGGAGTGCCTGTCACGCTGTAGACTTCATAATTCCAATTTCAGATTCATTTTATAAATCTGAGCCTCAGTTTCCCAGTTTGATAAGCTTTCTTAAGAACTACTTTGAACATGTTCTTGAGTCTTACTGTGCATGTTGTTTTGTCACAAAGCAGGAGCAATGTCTTTCTTCCCTAAGTGTAGTCTAAAGCCCAGCTATGCATGAAACCAGACCTGTTCTACCCTAGTATGATCCTGGAGCAGTAAAATACCCAAACTGGTGTTACATGGGGGACAGCCAGGCTGCCCAGAGCAGCTGTATGCTGCTTTCCTCGGAGCAGGAGAGCTCTCTAAGCCAGCCCTCTCCATGAATCAAATTGCCTGGTGTTTTGCTTCAAATGCTTCCCTGACCTATATACCAGACTAAAGCTTACTGTTCTAATATTGATTTAAGACTTAAGTTTCAGTGGCTTATTTTTCTACATTATAATTCTCTTCCCTATTTAACAGTCCTCTGGGATATGCAGAGGGCCAAAGTCAGGACCTTCCTGGCAGTCAAGATAACCAGGGAGGGGAAGGGATGTGCAGGACATTGATGTCAAGAGGCAGAGCTTGAATTACTGTGCAACACATTCTGGTTCAGTAATCAAACTGTGTATTGTAGCACTTGCCAAAATAGAAGAAACATAGCTCTCATTCTTTTACAAGCTGTCGCCTCTATTTGTTAGCTTACCTTAAAGCTTCATCTTATTTATAAGCTTTGACTCAGAGCTCATTAACATTTCCCAAAACACAAGGAAAGTAGAAGGTACTTCCTGCTTCCCACAGCTCTCTGGTTAACAGCTGTGCCTCTTAGAGTAAAGAGAAAATAGCTATTGGTGATAAAACCTCAAAGTGCTCACCTTCATGAGTAAAGAGTACTGCTGCAGCATGTACTGCTTCTCCCCAGGGTCCTCATGTGGCAGCAGTCAGCACAGTGCTCCAAGCGCTCCACTCTGCAAACATTTAATTGTGGGCAAAGGAACATTTACTTCTCTCCTTTCCCCTCCCTTGCCTACCTGTTCCCTCTGTTACTCCTTTGATGTTTTAAATTAAAAAAAAATAATTCTGAAAAGTGTACAGACTGCTCAGAAGTTCTTGAGTTTGTTGTCCACATACCAGCCTGGTCCAGCAATTGTGAGCTCTGTGGAATTGTGAGAAATCACTTCCATTCCATCTCTGCATGTGATAAGCGCTGCAACACTGAGTTGCAGGGCTGTGTTGTCTTTCAGTAGCAGTTCTCCCTTGTGGAGCCTAGTCTCTGCAGATGAACTACTGCTTGGGCAGCCCACTGTCCCCAGATGAATCTTGTTAAGTCTGACTATCATCTGCATAGTTGTTGGCATCCCAGTATTAAGTACTAATCTTCCCCTTTAGTTTTCTGTCATTGTTATTCTGATCCAGTATTGCTGACGTAAGCACTCAAAAATGATAGTAGGGGCTTATTCATGGAATAACAGAATTGCTATGGTTGGAAAAGGCTTTTAAGATCATCAAGTCCAACCATTATCTAACTCTGCCAGGGCCACTACTACATATACTTGAGCACCATATCTAGATGGCTTTTAAATACATCCAGGGATGGTGATTCAACCAAACAAACCAAAGTAAAACAAACTAAACTTTGAGATACGACTGCTTTTGGTTTATCTTGACATCCTGAGCTTGTATCACATCCTGAGCTAAGTCACACTTCTTTGAAGCTTATTCTCTGTGACAGTGAAGACTAGGAGTGTGTATCTTCCAGTGCCACCAAGACTGTCCCCATTTCACATGCTTGTAGGAAATGAGGGTTTAGGATCCATGTGAGGCCTGATAACAATCACAGGAGTCATTAACAGTGCTTAGTCACATTTCCAGGTGGAGATGATACACAAGCATGAGCTAGTTGACCATCCCTGCCCATGAAAACAAAAAAGGCTTTTAGATCTTTTCATCTTTGTGTTGGCATTTGAGATTCTATTCCTTTTTATAAGTGGCATTCTTGTCCAAGTTGTACTTCATAAATTAAAGCCATCTAAATCCAATTCTACTAGCTGCTATCTCTTGAAGCTTAAACTTTTCCACCTTCTGTGGTTAGGAAGATTTTAAAGTACTCTAAAGAGTTTGTCCTCTCTGCTTTCTTCAGTCCTATTTAAGAAGAGAAAGCATTTCTAATCCTCCCAATTCAGGAGAATTTGAACACACTGAAAACACTGACAGTCTTTCAGTATTCCCCTTCAATATGTATTATTATATATATAAATATATCTCTGCCTATAAGTGTTAGCAAAACTCCCCACTACTTACTAAAACTATATCTTCCATAAGGCCAGAATTCATAATAGGCCTTAGGTATAAGCAAAACCAGCACCTGACCATTACTTTTTCTGAT
The DNA here is from genome assembly GCA_025345505.1 of Todiramphus chloris collaris. Taxonomy (NCBI): domain Eukaryota; kingdom Metazoa; phylum Chordata; class Aves; order Coraciiformes; family Alcedinidae; genus Todiramphus; species Todiramphus chloris. The sequence goes on from JANVCC010000022.1 coordinate 5,760,333, forward strand.
AGGAAGTTCAGAGTGCAGGAGGATGTCCTTGTATGACAAACTGTTCCTCAATGTTTGATGTCTGTGCAAATGCAAAAAAGCATGCCTTTGTATTAAATAACTCAGTTTGTTTACCCCTACCTAGAATTTTACAGATGGGTTCTGTAATCATTAAGGAATTTTCTTCTCACTACACAAAAAAAGTAGGCTATACAATGTAACCAGATCATTTTCAACAAACAGAAAAACCTGTTGACCGTTTTTAGTTTCTACCCTGGAATAAAATTGTTATGATTCCCCTCTACTCATGTATGTATATACATGTACACACACATTTGTGGAAGGCTGAAGGAATTGACAAGGATTCTGAAGTAATAATTTTTATAATTTATTTTTAATAATTTTAAAGAAGAAATTGCTAATCCTGAGCCTGCCTGTTACCTGGAATTTGTTGCCACCACTAGAGAGTTGACTGAAAAATGCAGCCCCCAAACTGAAAAACAGTTTATTTGGGATAGCTTAAGGTAACTGGGATCAAATTGTTAAGAATGTTATTGGTTAACATGACTGTTAGAAGATCTGGAAGGGGGTTATCTTTATGACCTAAAGCGGTGCTCCTGGCTGCCTCAGTAAGTAAACATCCCTATGTGGAGGTCCAAGTGTCAATGTTTTAGTTAAAATTGAACTTTCAGTTGGTAAATCTGTTTGATGTCTCTCTTCTTGCTGTCTTATCTTTTTTTCCTTTATAAAAAAGCAAAGCTCATTTTTTCTACAAGACAGACACAGTTTTTTTGTGGGCACTGATTTTAGCATTATCCATTTAGGATGTTTACAGGAAGGATGTTGCAGAGAAACAGCGGATGGAAATGTTGGTTTGAAGCTATCAGTCAGTTGCAGTCCTACGTTTTGAGATGCAAAGTTTCAAGCTGTGCTAGATCCGGTCTCTCTTCTGACCTCTATCAGCCAGGCCACCAACTTTCCTAGTTTGTAATAAAGGAGGTCAGAATAAATGCGGTGTATCTCTTCTCTCTGAAGTGATTATATTTCATATGGTGAAGCAGCAGAGGCAAGGAATGGAGCAACTGTTTCAGACAAACTGGCTAGAGTTAGGGAATTTTTCCTGGAAAAAATAAATGAAATGCAGAATGTGATGAGCATAGTGTATTGAAAAGGAGAGTGCTTCAAAATGCTGCAAGGAACATTGCAGCATCAGTTGAGGCAGATGTTTTTGCATGCTTCCCCCAGATGATTCCCTGTGATTAGGCTGCATTGGCTCAGGCTGAAGAAGAAAGAGAATCTTGAAAGACAGTGTAGAAAAGTTTTTATTATTTCTGTATGGAAAGCATATGTTTTTCCTTAACATTGCAGGTACATTCAGTGAGTCTACATGCACTAGCTTGTATAGACTGTGATGAGTATGTAAGACTCACTGACAGTAGTATTTATCCACTCCCTGTTTCCTTACAGGGAAATGAATTACTTTTCTAGTAAATGTTGTTCCTGCAGCTGGAATTATCAGGGAAAGGGAGCTTGTGAGTGGGCTCTCTGATATTCTGTGAAGCTGCAAAATACCTTTGTGCCACATGTCTAAAAGATTATACCTGCATTCTTGCTCAAAAGGGAAAGGGGAAGTTTTTATTGAGGGACAAGGAATAGCTCTCCCAAGGATAAGGAAAATACAACCATGTAAAATACCTCTCAAATGACAAGACCTGGCAGTGACACACAGATACTTGCTCTTTGTAATGTCATGATTAATTGCTGCACAGAATGACAGTGTAAAGCTGAAGTCTATCCTGCCAAGTTTTTTGCCTGAACTAATGCTTTTGATGTTCCCAGTACAAGCTATTGCTATGAATGCTGTACAGTCACCCATCACTTAAAAGACTGAGGAGTATGTTTGTCTCTAGTTAGAGATGTGAACAATAACGCTAACATTATGAGCTATCCGAGACTAACTTGTTTTGTTGATTTACTTGCATTAGGAGCTCAGTGAGGCTAGCTTCCTTAATAAAACATTCCTTTGAATCAGGCAGAAGACATCAATACCGTCTTTGACTTGAAATTTCAAAAATACTGAATGGATGTGCATGACTTATTCATTATTTTGCATTAATATTCAGTTGGTTTTAATTTAGACTAAAATAATCTTTGCTGTACTTTAGAGATAACTTTGGTGTTGCATATTTATGGAATTAGCCTGTAGTTAATTCATGGTGATGCGAGGAAAAAGTATGCAAGCACTGAAGTAGTTTAATCAAAAATAGGTAACAGAATTTACTGTTGTGATAACCATTGTCCTTTTTTCCATCACAGTAAAGAATCATCTTATGAATCTCTCCTCTTTGATGATCACAATGTGAAAAGTCTTATAGGGTAAGTAAAGCAAATGATGTGACTTTTTGGTAGTATTTTTTCACTTAGCAGTGTACACAAGAAAAATGTAACTGATAATATTTTGAAGTTTAACTCTTTGTATGCGTATCTCTGCCAATCATGTGAAAATTAAGAACCTGGTTTATGGTTAAAGGAAAGTGAGTTCTTTCATTGTTCCCTTCTCATGTCAACCACTTTGAAGTACTATATGTTGCTTTTGTTACACCAAGTTGTAGATACCCAGAAAACAGAAACACTTATCTGCTTTATCAAACGACCTGTCACAGATAACAGAAAATTTTGAGTGATCTTGTTACCATGAACAAACAATTTTACACATGAATAATGTTGATAATATATTAATAGAAAACATATTCGATTCAGAGAGAATTCATAAGCAAAAAAAAAAAAAAAATCAAAAAACACCTTCTGTCTGGTTTTTTTTGTTTTGTTCCAAGTGACTTGTCATAGCTGTAGACATTTACAAAAGCATTTATAAATGGTTACAAACTAATGCATCTTTTCTTACAAAATTTGATAAGGACAATCTTACGTTGATATTGGAAATTTTTGTAATCACTGAAGTTGATAGGGATTCTTTTGCCCTTCTGTGAATATTAGAAAAGGTTTCATAAAGTAGTGCAACTGTTTAGAAAAGGAAGTGCTGTGTAATTGTAGAAATTGTAGGCAAAATTTAAATTGGCAGGCAGCTTTCAATGCAGGTTGAAAAGTTGCAAGGTCACTATGTCCTTCCTGCCTATTATTTGCTGAAAGAATAATTCCTGGAATCCTTGATTATGGTCAGAAACATGAACTTCTTATCTGAAAGCCAACATGTGTCAGTGTGATGCCTTTAAAATTATGTTTTGGAATTAGATCTTGATGAAAAGTGAGAAAGAGCTGAAGACTCATCCTATTAAAAAGGTTTCATGCACTTCTTTTCCCTGATACTTGGTCAAATACATTTCAAAATGTCTCTTAGTAAAAGTCGTAATTCCTTGTAATAATGTATTATAAATAAATTTTTAGTACTCAAATACTTGGAAGGTGAGTGGGCTTGACCAATGACCAAGCATCTTTTCCTTTTCTCTGGGTCTGTGTGGAAGAAATCTATCTACTGCTCTGGTTCTGTATACCTGACAACAATATATAAATGTTTCCTAGGTATCCTCTTCAGTACTGCATGTTACACACCAGTCCTGTCATATTCTCAAACCCTCACAAGTGTAGGAAATAAAATGTACTTCCACTACTCTGAATATTAGTAAGAGTTATGGTGGACTACTGAGTTTCCACCACAAGCCAGGGAGCAGTTCCAGAGGCAGACTTTGAGAGGAGTCTCAGTGGGTTGCCAGCAAGTTTGGAGCACATGGTATATCTTCAAAATCCCTTCTCAGAGAAGAATGATACTTAAATAGACTCCTTTTCTGTAATGACATATGTAAGCTATTATCAGACAAAACTTTTCCAAACTCATTGTTCAACATGCTATAAAGGGAACCTTCTCAAGTAGCAGGAAGCCCCCCACCTCATGCGATACAAAAGAAAAAACACTTAAAACAAGGGAGTCCTCCACTTTAAAATCCAGAGAAAAGTTTAGAGGTACAAGCAAACAAGCTTCTTATGATTGTGTATATGTATTTTATAGCTCTGTCAATGTGCCTTTTTAATCTAAAAATATAAAATCATGTGAGGTTATTCTGAAGAAGAGGGTTCTCTTGTTCTGTTTGGGTTGTTTTGCTAGAAGAAGCTAGACAGTGGCTTGTTATTGAAGGCATAGTTAAACCTAGCAACATAATAGCATCAAAATTTCCCCATTTCTTTTCTTGCTTTGGCAAGCTTTTTCTTTGCCTGTTCAATATGAAAGCATACAGTTTATGAAACTCTAATTCCCTTGTCTTACACTGCTTATCTGCATCGAGTAAGCAGCACAGAGAAGCTAGGCTGGCTGTTGGCACTACCTTGTGACCATCACCATTCAGAGTCTGAAGAGCAGTTCTGGCTTAGCAAACAGTTCTGGGCATGAGGCAGAGCTGGTTAATGGCAGATGTGCTGCCAGCTGCATTATGAGGAGTTTAGGACCTTCCAATAGATCTTCAAGCCACTAGAACTATTGCTGCTGTAGTTTTTCTTTGTAGTTGTGGTAACTATTTCTATATTGAAGGTTGCTGCAGAGGAAGCAATTTTAAAGACATCGGGTACATTAGAACAGTCTCACTGTTTTGCATAACTGTCACATGTCTTCTTGACAAAACTTGCTGTGCAAACATATTACTCTCCTTGGTGTAATGGTAGCTGAGTTGCAGGTCTAGACTTCAGGGAAAAAACCCAAGTGTTTCATACCAGCATTCCTTTTTACTTCTTTGAATTCTGTTTTTTTGGAGGTACATAAATCCATAATACGCTAAATTAGTGTCCTTTAAATCTGTGTTGCAACAAACATGCAGCACATCCTTATGTGGTCTGCTGTCCCAGAACAGGGCAGAGCTCACATAAGGTAAGCCTTTTGGAGGTATCAGTAACAGTCTGTTTGGCAAGACCGTTTCTTGAGAGGGTGCTCTGATCACATCTTCGAACTTTCTAGGACTAGGTTTCTAGGGTAAATTCTAGGATTTGGGTGTATATTGCATTTAATTTCATGTGTGACTTTCTTTTTTTGCTTTTAGGAACCTTCTGTCAACAGTGTGGATTGCTTGGCATGTATTTATTCTTTGGTATGATGCCTGTCCATGTTGCATACTACGAAAATCAATAAAGAACAACAGAAAAAAGCTTCTTTGCACCAAATATTATGTGCTTAGATCCTCAGGCTCTACAGGGCTGGACTATTCCGGAAAATAGAGTGTGGCTGTCTGCCACCTTCTTGGCACAGGAACATGTATAAATACTCAATTCAGCTTTTAGCTGTGAGACCTAAAATTGGACTTTACACAGTACTTGGTCACTGAATGAAGCCCATGTTTGCTTAGCACATTTTTCAGTTGTGCTTAAAACAGGGTAGGCACCTAAACTAACTTTAAATACCAGACCTGTCTAGGTGGTCTTGGAAATCTCAGTAGATATCTAAACAGCTTTGTATGTCTAAGACCCTGATCTTTGGATAGAGCAGTGAAGACTTGTGCTTCTGTGTTCAAGAATCCTGCATTTGGTTTTGAAATTATGTCATCTGGGACTTCATTGTGTAGCTCCTGTGAAATGACTAATGGCCTCAGCCTCCAATGGGTTTTTCTTTTTTGTTTTTTCTTTTTCTTTTTTGTAAAAAGTTGATTTATTGAGAATTGATATGCCAGTTCTCAGCACTCTGGTACTATGTTTGGTTGATACACTGAGTGAAGGTGTTGATTTCATTAGTTCAGTTTTGTAAATACTGCATTAGCTTTTAAATGCCACATGTAACTCTTCAGGATATATTTTCTATAACTGCTCAACAAGCAATGCCTTTGAGACTGGACTGATTTATGATGTGATCTATGAATATCAACTAGCTTAATTTTTTCAGTTCTTGATAGATGGTGACTGAGATTAGTTTTATGTGCCTAATGATCATCCAGGAAATATGCCTAATCCAAGAAGAGGGAGAGAGAGGCATGAGAGACTCTGAAATAGTGTACTAAAAAGCTTTTGGCTGAACTCTGCCATACTTACAATGCAATGTCCTGTAACACAAAAAAAAAACCCTGAATCCACTACAGCTGGGAACAGCACTTTAAAAATAAATTTCTGAGGTTTCCAGGTTCACATCAGTGATTGATAGATTTAATCATGACTGCATAATAGTGAACTGAGAACTGGACAAAGTGCCACACTCCGCTAGCAGAATTTGATCAGTTGCAGATGAAAAAGGAAATTCACTGTTGTAAAGAATCATGTTTTAAAGCTTCCACTCCACCCCTTAAATGAATAACATTTCATTACTTTTGGAAATGGTGAATAACCAAAATAACAAATTTGGTCAGTGGAGAGAGCCTACTTCCAGAAAGCTAAAATGGGAAAATAATTTGAATCCAAGAAGTTCTTTAATACATTGCTTTGGACAGCAGCCCAGTTAAAAAAAAAATTGGATCAGATTCACAAATCAGAATGTTGCATTTTTGCACAGAGCTGGATCCCTGCAAAGAAGAGCAGTGACAGCTTGGGAGTACCTGTTTTCTCTCAAACCCTTCTAGTCTTTAGAAAACTCCAGGGCATGCTTTATTTTACTGCAGACTTTTTTTGAGTCCCTGCAGGATTTCACTAAATTAGTAATCCTTTCTACAGGGACTGTTTTTTCTTACTGATCTCTGTTATAAACATTTACACAAAACAAGGGCTAGTAAAGAAAGCTGAAGACTGATGGTGGAGCACTTTATGGAGGTGGGCTAGAAAGGGGAAAGTACAAATGTTCTGGATATGGTTCTGACCATCCTGTTTGTAGTGCCTGTACTCTAAACATCAGTGCAAGTTAGCCAGACTGTCTGGCACGGTTGTGGCAGCTGCAGGAAGCCTGAGTGTCTCCAGTCATGCTGTAGAGCAGTGGACAGTGCTGTGTGGGTATATCCCAGTGTAGGTGGTAAGACTGTGCAACCTGTGCTAAATGATTTGGAAAATGTGCTCCTAGAACTACTCATCTTGGTCCCAGAGACATTCACAACACTGAGGGGATGTCTTAGAATACTGAGCTGAAGCTGGAAGTTGTCATCTGAATAATCACATGTAGTCCCTGGCACTGCATTAGGCTACACCTCCTAGCCTTATAGGACTCTCCTATTAAACTAGTTGTAGGTTTTTTTCAATAATACTAACAGGAGATTGTTGCAGATCTTTAGCAGGTGCCTGACTTGAGCATAAATGTTGCTTGGCTGATAATTCCATGACATCACCTTCTTTTCAGTGCTTCTGCACCTTGACAATAGTACAAGAATAAGCCTGTCTTCTTGAGATTTGTGCCCCTTCATGGAAGCTCAGATGTTTGTGTGTCATGGTATGAATAGGTTGGGTGTAACTGGGACACGTTTTGGATGTGCATCAAAGAGTAGTTCAAAAAAAATCAAGCTTCTGTCTTTTTCTTTTTGTCTTCCAATCCTGTCCTCATTGAGGTTGCCAGACAGAAGTATCTACTTAGCTGAATCTCTAGAGACTGCACTGCGCATAAAAATAGACCAAGATGGGTAGATACAGTAGTAGAAGTCATGGATTCAGACTAACTAGCCCATTTTGGAGAAAGTCAATTTCTATACTGGAAAAAATGATAATTTTGTCTATAGATCATATATCTTTCTGGAAGCTTTTTGAACCTTTATCATAAGCTTGTATATTTTGGAGCCCAGAAATGCAGTTTTAAAATCAGGAAATATCTTGCTTTTTGAGGTTTTTTTCAACTGAAGCATGTATTTTGCTGTATTATGTACCAGGTATATCTGATAATAGTGACCAATTTTTGCTATTTTGGTCTCCCTACCTTCTTCTCAGTCAAGGTATTTAGGATTCATACCAAACCTGTAATTACAGAGAAGAGGAGTGAGCAGAATAAGAAGTATTTCTATAGAGGTCCTGGCCTTTATCAGAAGTCCTACAAAGATAAAATCGTTTTGGTTTTTTTGTATATGTGTATCAGTGTTCATTAACATGTTCACTTCATTGAGCACCTCTAGATTTATGATTGATTCATCCCTCTATTCAGACACATGGCCACATGCCCAAAACTTGGTTGTTTTTCAGACTAGGTGGTTTGCCAGTACTGCTCCAGTATTGTGCAGGCTTCTCTGGACACATATAGAATCATAGAATGGTTGGGTTGGAAGGGAAGATCATCTAATTCCAGCACCCCTGCTATGGGCAGGGACACCTCCCACTAGACCAGCTTGCTCAAAGCCTCATCTAGCCTGGTCTTGAACACATCCAGTGATGAAGCATCCATAGGAATATGCCTACAAGTATATACAAAGCTATCAGTTTGCAAACCTTTTTTCACATGTCATGTTTTAAGAACAGTGTCCCATTGACATGACGCTTTTGCTCATGGACACCTCTCTTGCCAGACAGTTTGTATCTCCTCTCAGTCTGGTATTTTTGTAGAAGAGCAATTAAAAGTGTTTGATGTAGCTTTGGCTGTCTTTAGTACAGTGAGCAGTTTGTCCTACTTGAAGAAATCCTGTTGTTTTTTGGCTGGTTTTTTTTTTCCCAGTCCTCATCTCAAGAAATTTACACCTTTCTCTACTCCCACTTACACCTGCAAAAATCAGAAGTACCACCACAGGAAGCAATGAAGTCATACAAGAGTAAACTAGGAAGAATGAAAGTAAGGTCTGTATTGTGTTGTGTCCTCTTCTTGTCAAAGCAACCTGTATGGGCATTGATTTCTCCCTGCACCTTTCACTCTGATCCTATGAAGTGCTTTTGCTGCACTGGTAGTAAGTAAAGTTCTTTGAATGTGAATTTAGGTTGCACAAGACTCCTGCGTTTCAGAAATATAAACTAAACTGATGTGTGCCTAGTCCTTCACAAATATGAAATAAAATGGTTTAGGTAAATCCACCATGAAGGCACTTGAGCAGCAGGTGATAGTACCCAATTTATAGGAGGTAATTTTTACGATAGTGGAAGCATACTTTTAGTTTGCATGGGAACTGTAAATATTTCAGTCTTCAAAATATAAACCATGGAAATGACATCACTTGAGCTACATAGCTGATGTTTGCTGTTTGTTATTGATCAGTATTTTAATATGCAGAACAATGAGGAAGACAATAACTCAGATTATGTATCCTTGTGCATCTGCACGGGTTCAACCTTCTCTATTGAATTTGATTTTGCTCTTATATTCCTTCAGACATTCTTTTTCCCAGCAGCATTTCAGTGCCTAGATAGGTACAGATCTCTAAGGAGTGAGAAAATTGTCCAAAGCTGGACATACATTCGCACTCTGTGGCATGCAGTTTATAGTAAAATATGACTACTGATGATATGAGAGAGCAGACAAACCAAAAAGCATGCCTTCTTTTTTTTCCAGTCCCTTGATAAAAACATGAAGGCAGTACAACCCATCCATCAGGGTTGTCCTGGGACTTTAGAGCCAGCCTCTAGGCTGTAATTGCTGAAGATTTTGTGGCAAGAAGTCACAGCTATTTTTGCTTACATAATCTTCAAGCCAGTCAGGATTTTTAACTAGCTCTTTCTCATCCCTACTTCTTCCACTGTAAATTAGAGCAGGTCTGAGGCTGGTCTGAAGGTACATTTGCTGCCCACCTGTGGGCTGCGTGTCTGGCTATGGTTGAATGGAACATTTCACCTCTGGCCTTGATGGGAAATGCTTTGAGCTGAAGAAAGTAGGCTGTGTAAATCCAGATCTAAACATATGTTGATAACTGCTCACTAAGTAAAAACTCTACAGAGATCTCCTGACAAGAGGTGTCACCAACAAGAAGTCAGCTTATGGTCCCTGTTGCTGTGAAAATTAGAAATACCAACATAACTTGTAGCCTGCCAAGTTAAAATTTTCCTTCCAAGTTTACAAAAGGGGGCTGCTACTGGCGTTTATATGCACTGAATACTGAGAGCAATTTTTCTGCTCTTAAAAAAAAAAAAATTATATTTACATATATATAAAGACAGTAATAGTCAAGAAGTATATAATGCAGACTGCTTGTCCAAACACATTCCTCCTAACTTACACCACCACCTTTTAGTCCCTTCTTATATGAGTGTATAAAGCAGGTTAGAGGACACTGTCACTCAAAACTTTTTCCAAAAGACCTCAAACTGCAATTCTACCACCATGACAGTTCACTGGAGTTGGCCGTAGTGAGAGTGTGAATGCAGATCAAGCTTTAGACATTTTTCTTGCTCCTCTAGAGAAGATCCAAAGTAACAGTGATTGATTTGGGATTACCAGAAAGGCCAGTTCTTCAACATCTGAGGAGTCCTGTCCATTGTGTGAGAGGGAGTGAGCTCAGGCTCGAGTGAGAAGTTTGAGTCTGAGTAGCCAAAGTGAACTTTCCTTTGGGGGGTTATGATGAAGACAGTATGTGATCAGCAACCTCCTTTCTACTTCCCATCTGTCTGAATGTATTTCCATGGGCAGGCATCTATACCTGGACAGTATAAATGAAATGTATCCTCAGTAACACATGGCAGAAGTAATTTTCCTTAGCATAAGGAGAGGAAAAAATTTCTGCTCAAATCCTTAGAAGTATGTTTTATACTGCTTCTTCTCTCCATTCCCACCTTTCCCCAAATTCAGTCTATGCAATTCCAGGATAGTTTCCTTCATAAAGAGTCTTACTACTTTTTAATGCTTCCTCTTCATTCATTTTCAGACATAACCATCAGATTGTCACAGAGTCTATGTATTTATCATTGTGGCATTTGAAAGTATGTAAATGACTTGCAGATGCTCTACTGGAGTGTAACTAAACTTGGCTGTGTCAATTTTAACATACACATGACAAAACCACATTGGCTCTGAACAGGATTCAGCATAATAAGCTCTCTAGGTTCTCCTTCTGCATAAATGCTTTTACCTCCTTACTAATTAGAAGCAGGCGCCCATTTCTTTCAAAGTTCATGTGATCGCAGTCAGGCCAAAGAATGAGGCTCATGCGGTATCTGAATGGTGTTATGATAATACTGACAAAGATTTGAAGCTTATTTTTTGTGTGTGACTTTGTGTGTGTGTGTGTATATATGTCTGCGTGTGTATATATATATATATATATACACACACACACATATTTATGTTAAACAAGCGTAACGAGTGAAGCTTCCTGGAATATTTAATGTGGTACATTTACAGTTCATGCATTTCAGTATATATTTCACATGGCATGTTGTTGACCTTAGACTTAAGTGAATATTTTCTTGCCCTTATGTCTTAATGTCTTTCAGCATGAACAGATCCTGAAGCTGCTTTATGAATTGGCAACACCACTGTGGTTTACTGAAATAAAAATACAAGAACAATTTGTTATTGATTGTATACATCTCCGCACAAACAGTCCTTCAGGTTGGCTGTATGTTAGTAGTATATAGCAGTAACTTTTATCTTACAGCATTACTTCATAATAGGGCAATATTTAAAGTATGAAGTACTTAAAATAGTTGTGGCTAATTTAACTCTGGACAAATGGGGAATAACTTTATTATTGATCATTTATCGACAGATAAACTGGCACAAGTAAATGAGGACATGGTTTGACTACAACAGTTCAATTACATAAGAATTTCTAGACAAAAATGACTCATGTGCTATGCCAATCAACAAGCAAATAATTTTCAAAACTTACTTTGATTATAAGTCACCACAAACTTTCTGTGCACGAATATCACTGGTGGGTGATAGAGAAGACAGGAATGAGGGCGGAGGGAAGGTAGATGGTAATGTAAAAAGCCCTCTCTTGCATGAAAAGGACGTGTTTACAAGTTGCAGTGACAATGGAGGTAATGAACAAGCAGAGATTTCACCTCCTAAGTAGGCCCATCTCTTGGGGCTATAATGTTACTGGAGAATAGTGGGAAACTCAGAGAAATGTTGACAAAAATTCCCTAAGATGATTGAAGAAGCCACAAATGTTGATGAATTGGGCGCTAGTTGATGTGGACAGCTTCATAAAGATGCAGCCTGGCTTAGTATGTGTGGTTTAATCTGGTTCCCAGCATCTGTTTCAGTCCTGATTGCTTTCCATCTCCAATTTATACCACTATAAACTCTCCCAAAAGACAAGATTAATATTTTTTTGTTTAAGTTTCCCTTCCTAGCAGAATCCCACTCCAGTGAAAACAAATCCTGCTGCTTTTGTCCTGCTTTGTGTGAATGGAGCAGTAACATTTATCCTGTGTGAACTTTTCCATTTTTTTTTTTTTAATTACTTTGTACTTAAAAGGATTGTGTGGTTTTTATTTTGATTTTTTTTTTCAAAGTCCTTAGAATCCAAGTTCTTTTGGTTTTCAGGAATATTATTCCTTATACTTTGTAGTTTACCTCTGTGCTTCTTCAGGAAGATGTAAAAATAGCAGTTTCAGGTAGTTTCATTATACCCATGGGAGCTTCTTTCAGAATCTTCTTTTACTGCAGTGTGCTCACCACTGATGTCAAAGGAATGATTCTGTCCGTTATCTGCCTTTCTGCCTTTCTCTTGACTATAATCATACACGTGAAAAAGCTATGTGTAAAGACAGCAAGTTCTTACCATGTTGTTGTTACTTGGAGGTTGTTTGTCTTACCCCTCTTTTCATCTCTCTTTAGAGAGAAAGTATTTCAAGTGTATTCTGGAAACTAGAACTGTATTTTTCTCTCCTTTTTTTGACTGTAATAAAGAACTGGTATCGCAATTCAATATAAGGTTTTCTTAGTCCAGATTGTGACATGTGTGTAAAATAAAGGCTTGAAAGCAAACTAGTTGTGGAGTTACAATCGTGGATCAGAAGGTTCTGAGTTCAGTTTCTGCTCCTTCTCCTGAAATTTTATGTGATCTTGGATAAAATGATTTCATTTTTATGTCCGTTCTCCCTCTAGACAATAAGGACTGACTGTTCTGCTTCACATCACTATCTTTTGTGTACAAGTGCACGTGTGCTTGGTTCTAAGCAACAGAACACTTACATGTGAACATGGCTTTGCTGATACTGAAGTGCTAAGATAACTCTGTGATTGTACAGCACTGAGCAGATGAAAAGCAGAGCATGATTTGGCACATCTAAACGCTATGATGTTACAAACAATGATGGTACACTTTACCATATAACAGAGGGAACACGTGTATTCTGGCAGTGAAGTCCATTTTTGATAACTACCTGTGTAGCACATTGGAAAGAATTTCAATTACCTACAACCTACAAATGAAAAAGCATGACACTTTGACAAGGAAACATTAATTTAGGAGATTAATCTGCAGGATGGATGTTGATTGTAATTTCTGAAGGAAGCAAAAAGGTCAATACTTATACTAGAGTTTGTATGACATTAAGATAATTAGGTTGTGGTACCTTTTTATTTTTAAGAAGTCTTTTAATAGTAAGATAATGTTAGTTCTATAAAAACTGTCTTACACTTAGGCTAAAATACCATAATTAGTGATGTCAGTTCAAAAACTCATGCTGGATAGAAATAATTTGACAAGAAGCTTTTTATATTGTACTGGTGTTGAGACATTGAACTATAACTGCTGTGGAATTTTAATTTTTTTTTTATCTTTAAAAATATCAAACTTTCTTTCCCACGTAGGTTCTAAGTGTCACTCCATTGTTATTTAACTAAACATCCATTCTGTGCAAACTACAAGAAGATCGATTCTGTTTGCCTTTTGTCCCTGGCTCTGAAGGAGAACTGGGGAGAGAGAGGTTCATGTGCCTGATGCTAGTCAGCAAAGTAAAGCCTGTGTGTCATGAGGGATTTTTTTTTTATTCTACTTTCATAGATGGAGACAAAAGAATTGTATTGCACAAAAAGAACCTAGAATAGCATGCAAACTTTTCCATCTGCATTGATTTTTCTAAATTAAAATATTCACTTTTTTGTTAGTTTCTCTGTTACTTGAGCAATAGAAAATGAACCTAAATTTTCTGAAATTAAACAAAGTAGTGTTTACCACTTTCTTGGCATTTGGAGTGGAAGTAGTATCATTGCCTCAGGGTTGAAGCTGGAATACAGTTAAGGCTCTGAGATACATCTGAGTCACTCTGTACCAGTTTAGCCACAACAAATGAAACTGAGCACATACACCAGACAAAAAAAAAAGGGCCTAGAAGTTAATAAAAACATTTTTATATATTGTTTTTCTTTATGCTTGTTGATCTATTCATGGCTCTACTGCTTTTCAGTGTGTGCCTGGTCATATCAGCTGTGGCACTAACAAGGTTGCACTTTCCTGCTTCCTCAGTATGCCTGCTTTATGTGCTGGACTGTTGTTGTCCAGGGCAGATGTTTCTCTGCAATGCTGACTCTCGATATGCCAGAATAAAAGTTCTGATACACGGTGCCCTACTGCAGCATTGGTAGGTTTCTTGCTCTTGAACTAGAGGTGTGCTTTGCTAGTGCTAGGTGTTCATAATACATTGTTCCTCTTCTGAATTCTCTTTCACTGAAGAGAGAGCTCTCACAGTCACAGAATGTTAGGGGGTTGGAAGTGACCACAAAAGATCATCTAGTCCAACCCCCCTGCTATAGCAGGATCATCTAGATCAGGTCACACAGGAACGCATCCAGTTGGGTTTTGAATGTTTCCAGAGAAGGAGACTCGACAGCCTGTTCCAGTGCTCTGTCACCCTCACCATGACAAAGTTGTTCCTTATGTTTACTTGAAACCTCCTGTGCTCTAGCTTGTACCCATTACCCCTTGTCCTGTCACTGGATGTCACTGAGAACAGCCTGGCTCCATCCTCCTGACACTTGCCCTTTACATATTTACAGACATTAATCTCATTTGTGGGTTTCAATCATAGTTTGATTGCTACTTGCTGTAAGACCTTCAAGTATCCATTCATTTCTCTCCTTCATTTCTTTTTGACTAGTCAGACTGAAAGTCTTCACTCAGATTTGTACAGGGAGCAGTTGGGTTAACAATGCAACTATGCGGTACCATGGTAACACCACTGTTTCAGGTCCGATTGGCGTGTTCAGAAGCGTGAGCATCTTTGGACAGACTCACCAAATGGTACTCATGAACATCCACCTAACCTTATGAACTCTCCTCCCTAGGTGACTGTAGTTTGGATTCTGTGGAGGAGGTTTTTGTTCTCACCTGTCCCTCAAACATGCTTCTGTTCCCTGACACAAGACACAACTCAGGTAGGGTGATATAAATGCCTTTCAATGCAGAGTAGTCTTTTATGTCATTTGGTGTTAATTTTGGTACCCACAGCAAAACTCCCTGTGGCCTGAGTTTCTTTACAATTCAGTATCCTTTTTATCCCAATAACCAAGTGCTTGGAGTATGCTTATGTTAGTGCAAAATACAATATTTTACCTGAAAGCTAGCATCTATTCAGTCCTGTGCTAAGGTGCTAGAAATGGAAAGAGTTCCCAGAGCAGGGATATCTGTATTTAGAGGTGAGGTTTTCCATTCAAGTTTGATCAAACTAATTTTGTTTATATGGCTGCATTTGTAACATAGCATGGTCTAGAGCAAGTAGCAGAGAAGGTTACTGTACTGTCATTTATTTTTACAAAGATAGGTAATTTCAAATGAAAACAGATTCCCTATATTTCCTTCTACAGGTTATAAAAACATTCCTGTGTAATAATTAGATGCCTCAGGTCAATTTTCAGATAAGCAATAAAAAGAAGAAGAAATCACACTGTTGCTTGAAATTGACTTTCCACGTTAACAGCGCAAATAGGCCAAAGGAAGTGAACATTTTGGTGAACAACAGAGGACATTAAGTATTTTTAAAGTCTCAGCTGAGCCAGTTTGTGAACAGCTACCTATCTGTGCTCGGTCCTCACTGTCTGCATCAAAACACAGTCTTTCTTGACAAAGCATCTGATTCATAAGACAACCTCGCAGGAGTTTAATCAGCTGAGGAGTGTGCACTGTGCAGCCATGCGTCAGAGGTTCGGAAAAGGAAAGCCAACAGATGTTTGATTCAAATCTGTCCAGTGGAAACACATCACAGCTCGCATCCTTTTTCAGGCTGGGATAAACCTGAGTGAAAAAATCTATTTGTTTTCTTTAGTGATCTGTGTTACTGTGTGTCCAATTTTGTCTTGTTAAGTACAGAACACGATTCTGCAGAGGCAATGTCTTTGCACGCAGTCAGGACCCACTAAGGCAAGCACCCTTTCCTCACAGGAAACTCTCCAGGGTGACTTTGCAGGCCTGGGGTTGTAACAGGCATCTTCTGCCTTAGAGGAGAATGGAGATTTATGTCCTGAAAGCCTTTTCCCAAGATCTTTTTATTAGCCCTGAAATTACATGAAAAATATTAGTAAGACTGTAGAATGACAACCTTCTCCTTATGCTTCAAGGGACAGATTGCTTGTTCCACCACAGTACCCTGAGAACTTCAGTCAGGCAGAAGGCCAGCAGGTCTCTGACGTGTTTTCAGCCAAGCTTGAGGTTCATAATTCCAGTCTGAAAGGTACACGGCACATTCAGCACTGAAAACGCACGATATCAGGAAATAGTCAGCAAAATAACCTTACCCAGCCCTTCATGAAATGCTTCTGTTTTTGCCTATCTTGTAGAACTTTATTATTTCTATAAAAGACACAGGGCTTGTTATAATTAGATGTCTTTATATGATCCCAGGGTCACACACTTAGGGAACAGGATTCTAGTTATACCAACAGTGATATCAGCTGTCATGCTGGCAGCAAACTTTTCTGTTAGTGACACACCCGCATCTCAGAGCAAGCAAAGCCAACATGTTTCATTACCACAGACAGCAAAAGAAAACACTTTCTCCTTTATTACTTCATTGAAATTCAATAAAGGTGAAGGGCAAGGTTAAAGTAAAAACTGAGTTAAAACAAGAATTCAGGGGAGAAGGGAAGCTAGTGCCAAGAATGCTTAAATAACCTTTATCTGCCCCAGTGTTTGCACCAAAGTAACTTCTTAGGTTCTTAAACAAAAGGCTGTGTTTGTTGCTTACCATTCAGTCACTTAAAGAAGCATTTAATCCCACATTTTACATGTGCTGTGATACAGTAATAGGATTTGTGTACCACTCATAAATCACTGGGAATACTATCCCAGGAAGGAAAGCTTTGAACCTCTCTCTTCCTTTGGGACAAAATGAGCAACTGAAACAACAAATCTGGTTTCTATAGATTTCTGCTTCATGATTTATGCAAACTTTGACTTTTTTACATTTGCAGAATTTGTAACGGTAGCCTTCTAACTGCCTGTCTGACAAAAGCCATTCCCTTGGCCACATGCTGAAGATAGTGTCCACTATCTAGCTGCCTGTTTTCTCTTAATTATTCCTGAATTACCCATTGCTCTGTCAGCCTTGTTTAAAATCTGCTAATGACTTTAAGTTATACAGGATATGAACCTACAGGCATAAAAAAAATTATTCCTACACTGTCACTGTGACAGTCCCATTTCCTTTGGGAACCAGCTATTAACCCAAAACAGAGAGAAGTCCTTGAGCTGTCAGGAGGTGCTTTGTAGCCAAGGGCTAAACTGTCACACAGTCTGGCAAACTAGTACTCTCTCATACCAGCTCAATTTGTACAAGGCAAGTCAATCTTTTTGTCTGTCTGAAGGCTAGGTTGTGAAATGTGTGGTGGTGTATAGAAAAGACCTGTATGTTTGTTTTCTAAACAGGTCCACATCCTGTAACACAGACTCATTGGAAAACAAGGCTCCAAGAGAATTTGATGTTTGACAGGCCATCCCTCCTACCTCATGGTGGGCTTATACATGCTTATGTTGTGGTTTGTAGTTGCTTGCCTGCCTTATTCTCAAATAAATCCATTCTCTCCCCAGGCAAGATATTTTCAGAACTTTGCTACTGTTACCAGCATATTTTTCTACTAATTAAGAAACTTCTGAAAGTTGCAAGCTTTACTATCGCTTATATGCAAGTGGAGGTCTCAGTGTCATTAACTTATCAAGTGTGTTTAATCCACTAATATAAACCGTACTACCAGGGCACATACAGATTTCTTCCCTATAGTGAGGCCTGTGAAATATCATCCAATTTCTGTTCTGCACTCCTGGTTCTGTGCCTCTGGAGGGGAACAAACCCTGATGGACCCAGGCTTTTCTGCCCAATCAAGGTTAATCCTTTTTTCTCCCCACTTCGGTGTCCCACTACGTAGCCATCCCCTTCTCTTTCTCTTGGCCATACCAACACTTTCATTCCTAGAGCTCCGTGGCTGTAACAACACAAGTGGGCTGATGCTCGAGGTATAACCGCACACTATTTTAAAGATACCTGCAGTGAGCACAGACAATCACTTGTGAAAATGACACCATAAAGAGCTTGCTGTTTTTTCTCATAGATAGGTTATTCTGCCTGCTCTCCAAAAACACCTCAGTTATGACCCCAAACAGGAAAGCTGAAAGAGTAACAAATCTGTTTACAAACCTCTACTACAAATTGGAATGCCCTTTTTTAACACTGGACTCTGGTAAATCTTAATATCCCTACCTGTTTGTAGTGTAAAGCTTACAGTTCTGGAGAAATACATGAACTCACATAGTGGAAGAGGAATTGAAAGCCAAAATGCCTAGGTGTTGTTACAAACTCTGCAATGGATTTGTCATGGATAGATAATTTTCCTTCTTGGACATTCTGTTTCCCCTTACCTTTTGATCATCATTTCTGTGAGGAGTGTGGTCCCACATTATTTATGTTATCTGGCATGTCTTTGCCATAATACAATTAAATAATACCTTTTAGTGTCTGCAAATATGTTGAAATCCCTAAGTGTTTAATCACACTCCTTCAAGTGATAAATCTTTTCTGTCACAGAAAAGCAAAGTTAACTTCATTTAAGAGACTAGCCAAAAGGATCATTGCCTGCTGGTCGGTCTGTCATTCTTGCCTACAGAGCTGCAAATGCACTCTTGCCACCACTGCATCCTTCAGGGTGAGTAAACACACTCCTTGGAAGAATAATTTTGGCCGCTTGTAATTGGAGGCAATCTCACTTTAAGGTCGTTTGTTAAAAAGAGAGGTCTGGTACAGGTCTGTCCTACCTTGGCACCTCAGAAAATGGGACAAGTCAGTTCAGTGGCTTCTGGGACAAATCTAGGACTGCTAGAAATAAGTGCAACTCTCTTGAGACAAGTGGAGTCATAGTTACTTGTTGCCATTTTTAATTAAACAGGCAGAGTTCATTATTACAGTGCAGTAGGGAGAAGTCTGGAAATTGTTATTAACAGGTTAATGGCTTTTTAAAATAAAAATTGCCATGTCATTAATTCATATCTTACCTGAAGGTTATTGTGTTTTGATGCAGGTGTAATTCAGAGCAAGAGTTTTGTCCTGTGTGCAATAACCTAGTTATGTCACTTAGCACTGAAAACCAGGATGACAATGGGATCTGTTGTATGAATGCTGCACTAAAGAACAAGCGTGCAGAAAGCCAATACAAAGTGTGAAAATGTAAATCAGGTGCCTGCCAAGCCAGGACATGTGCGAAACAAATGTTATCGCAGTGGTGCTGACAGGTGTTAGCAGCAGCCAGCGTGCGGGTTTTCTGGGAGTGTTTGGGGTTTCTTTACATCTATTCAGTGAATTCCAGCTTTCATTTTTCCCTGTGGAAAGCTTCTGTCGTCTTCTTTTTTTTAAATAACAACAGGTAGATAATGCGGTGGTGTGACTTGTTCTGGACTAGTCCAGGTTCTGCAACCCCTGGGAAGGGATGGAGGGTCCTGCTTTCCTGCCTGCCTGCAGCTCCCTGTGTAAACCTTAGGAGTTCACCCATCCTCTCTAGCACAGTTAGAAAGGAGTTAAAGTGACCGAATGCTGAAATGGAGTACAAGTTGTGTTACATCTGCAGATTTGTATTGACTCTCTCTCAACGCACAGCTTCTATGTCCAGAAGAAGAAAAAAAAATGTGGTGGGGCAGGTGGGAATGGAGAGGGGGTGTGAAAAGAACAGGCATTGACACATTTAAAACAGCCCAGCATATGCATTTAGAGCAGTGCAGAAGGAACAATGGAAGCTAGACTGGGAACAGGACATAAGGCCAAGTTGATGGAGGGGTCTGAAGGTAGACGGATGATTCTCATGGAGATGAAGGGACAGGTTTCTGGTTTTTGCACATGAGAAGGAATATGTTCCCAAAGGACACCTCTATGTATAAATGTGAGACTTAATACTTACCGCCTCTGAGCCCATTGCTCTGTCATCTGACTCAGTATGAAATAAACAAATTATTTCTGGAAGACAGGAGGTGCTTTGGCATTGTCCATATTCATGGCCCCATGAAATCTGAGGTAAAGGCAATTAGATGCAGTGGTAACAGAGTGTGTTGGGCCTTCCATACCTTAACTTGAGGAAAAAAAACACCTGTGGCAGTTTAAAATGAGAAATGAAAGCTGTTTGTTTGCTCTGCAGTCAGGCTTTTACTGAGCACTCCCAGAGGGCTGGCTCTGGAAAGCCCTTCAGGAAGAGCTGGGCCTGAAATGCTCTTTTCCAGGGCTGATGTGGAACATCTGTATTGTCCCTATTTTTTCTACCAGCTGGTCCATGATAAGGGATTTCTGACATCTAGGTGTTGAGACCTGAAGATACATAAGGATTTTCACTGCCTCAGCATCTGCCCATAGCTTACTGAACCTGCTCAGAGGTGGTACAGAGCACACAGAGCAGGACATGCCTGGCAGAAAGGCTGAGATCAGCTCTTTGGGTTCCTGGTTAGGAAAAAAAATCTGGGTAGGAAAAGAGGAGGATTGGATTTTTGACACTGTGTGGTACCAGCTGTGCAGTCTCTAGGGATGATGTATCTGCAAATGAACCTCCTACTTGACCTTTCTTTATGTGACTTTCACCTTCTCATCAGCAACTTGGTAGCCAGTGGGGTGAGGCTGTAGGTGTGATGGGAGTGTCGGGGGTCACCAGGTATCTGTAGTGCAACTCACCCTGCTGTTTGTTAGAATGGCTACACAGCGAGGCTTACTGAGTTCAGAAGGCTTTTGGCAATGCATCGGTGATAACTTCCCAATGCAGCTGTTGGAAGTGTCAACAAGGAATGGACTACTGCTGGACCTTGTATTAATGAACAAAGAAGATCTGGTAGGGGATGTGAAGGTTGGGGGCAGCCTTGGTGGTAGTGATCATGGCATGGTCGAGTTTAGTATCATACAAGGAAGAAGCAAGGCAATAAGTAAGATTGCAACCCTGGACTTCAGGAGGGATAACTTTGTGCTCTTCAAAGACCTACTTGGAGGAATCCCTTGGGCTAAGACTCTAGAGTGTAAGGGGACCAAAGACAGCTGGTTGATATTCAAACATTACTTCCTCCAAGATCAATACAGGTGCATTCCTTTGAGTAAAAAATCAAGTAGAGGAGGCAGGAGACCAGCATGAATGAGCAAGGAGCTGCTGAAAAAACTCAAGTGGAAAAGAGGAGTTTATAGCATGCGGAAAAAGGGACTGGTCTCTTGGGAGAATTACAGATATGCTCTCAGGGTTTGTAGGGAAGGCCAAGGCCCTCTTGGAATTAACTCTGGCAAAGGAAGTAAACGAGAACAAGAAGGGCTTCTTCAAACACATCAGTGGTAAAAGAAAGACTAGGGAAAATGTGACCCCGCTGTTGAATGGTGCAGGAGACCTGGTGACAGAGGATGCAGAGAAGGAGGAGTTACTGAATGCCTTCTTTTCTTCAGTCTTCACTGCTAAGACCAGACCTGAGGAATCCCTGAACCTGGAAGTAAGAGTGAAAGCCTGGAAGGAGGAAGTCTCTCCACTGGTCAGTGAGGATTGGGTTAGAAATCACTTGCATAAACTGAACACACACAAATCCATGGGCCCTGATCCCTGATGGGCTGCGCCCACAAGTGCTGAGGGAGCTGGCTGGTGTTGTTGCTCTACCATTCTCCATCATTTTTGAAAGATCATGGAGAACAGGAGAGGTGCCTGAGGACTGAAGGAAAGTCAATGTCACACCAATCTTCAAAAAAGGCAAGAAAGAAGACCCTGGTAATTACAGACCAGTCAGCCTCACCTCCATCCCTGGAAAGGTAATGGAGCATCTTATTCTGGAGACCTATCTCAGCACATGGAAGAAAAGAAGGATATCAACAGTAGCCAACATTGATTCACTAAAGGGAAGTCATGTCTGACTAATGTGATGGCCTTCTACGATTGTGTGACTGAACGGATAGATGCAGGGAGAGCAGTGGATGTTGTCTACTTTGACTTCAGCAAGGCTTTTGATACTGTCTCCTGTAATATTCTCCCAAAATATCCTGGGGTGCATAGAAGAGTGTGGCCAGCAGGTTGGGGGAGGTTTTCCTCCCCCTCTACTCTGCCCTAGTGAGACCACATTTGAAGTACTGTGTTCAGTTCTGGTCTCCACAGCTCAAGAGGGCCAGAGAAATACTAGATAGAGTCCAATGGAGAGCTACAGAGATGATGAAGGGACTGGAACATCTCTCTTGGGGGGAAAGGCTGAGAGCCTTGGGGCTGTTTAGCCTGGAGAAGAGAAGACTGAGAGGGGGTCTTATTAATGTTCACAAATATCTGAGGGGTGGGTGTCAAGCAGAAGGGGCCAGTCTCTTTTCATTGGTGCCCTGTGATAGGACAGGAGATAATGGTAGGAAGGTGAAACACAGGAAGTTCCACCTCAACATGAGGAAAAACTGCACTGTGAGAGTGACAGAGCCCTGGAACAGGCTGCGCAGAGAGGCTGTGAAGTCTCTGTCTCTAGAGACTTTAAAGACCTGCCTGGATTTGTTCCTGTGTGGCCTGCCCTGGGTGTTGCTGCACTGGCAGGGGGGTTGGACTCAATCTCCAGGGGTTCCTTCCAACCCCTACCATTCTATGAATCTATGAAATGATGGAGCAGCTGCATGAAACCTGTACATTCATGATAGAAGCTAAGGTGAATGTCTGTCCAACTGTTTGAGCAAATAAGGAGCTGGTTAGCCCCTGACAGGTACCTTCACAGAGACCACAGGAGGTGGTATTGTATAATCGCAGCACAGAGGTAACAAATTCTGCTCTTGCAACTTCGTTCCATTGTATTGGCAACAGGATTTTGTGATCAGTTTAACTGTATCTACAGAAAACAGAGGTGTGCTACACCTTTGCTGTAAGATCTGGAGAATTTTCCTGTGTACTGAGCAGCTGCGTTCCACTCATAATGGCTTGACAGAAATGGTCTAGTTTGATTTGTGATCTTCTGAATGTTGGACTTGAGCTTTTCTGTTATCATGTGTAGGCATTGCAACGAAGGGCTTGGAAGTCATTATTCTAGCTCAAAACTTATCTCTTGTAGTCAAAGGTGACATAGGGACTCTTTGAAAAATCTTTCTCTAAAATATTTTTTCAATAAGTTTTCTTGCATTTGGCAAGGATCAGGGTAGTAGTGGACACGTGTTATCCTGGCATGTAGGACTTGCTTGGGGAGGAGGAGGTCATGCAGTGAAATGCAGGGTCTGTATGTTTGTCAAAGTTCCCAGATAAAGCCCCATGTGCAGTAACAATGGGAAGGGAGTGCGGGGCTAAGTGAGCTGTTGCATATGCATTCCTAGTGTGATTCTGCAGCCTGGTGAAGTACACGTAAGCAAGGAACATCATGTGATTGTAGGGAAGAGACATTGAAGTTATAAACAGTATTAGCAAAATCATTCTATGAGTAGCTTGTCTGGGTCTTTGGTGTCCATGCATTCAGAATTCTGATGGACATTTGGAATACATGTAGAAAGAAAAAATTAGATAACTAGGAAGGAGTTTTGGGTGAGGGATTTAAGACTTCATTTCAGTCTTGTTTTAGAGAACTTGCTTTCTACTTACAAATATATAATTGGGGAAAATGCTTCTGGTAGATCTCAGCTTAGCAAAGGGGGTTATGTAGGATCTAATCTTTGGAAGCTAAAGCTAGACAATTTCAGATGAGGACTATTTCACAGGATTTTAGTTGTGAAAGATCAATGTATTTTGTATGTGATGGTCTTCAGATGAGAAGTGCCTGTAATGGCAGCCTGGATTTCCCAGATACCTGGTCTAACTCATGTGAAAGTTAGGTATATAGATGAAGAAAAGAAGTAGAAAGTAGAAGAAAAAAGATGAAAAAAAAAAAAACCAAGCAGGAGATTCCAACTGAGGCTTTCTCAGCATGAGAGGAACAGAATATTTATCCCATGTGTCATGTAGACTGTACTTATCTCTGTGTGTCCGCAGTGGGTGCATCTGATTGTGCGATCCATGTAGACCTGAAGGATGTAACCCAGCCTCTGGCTGAGAGGTAGTCCTGTAGGGTCTTCTTCAGAAGCATTTGCTTATGGGTTAAGTTAACTCCCTGTCTTTCCAACAGGACCTTTCATTAGGTTCAGTGTGATTTTCTTCTCTAGGATCGTGCGTAGTGAAATACAAGTTGTACAGCTGTGTAACTCAAAGCCAGTGGCTGAGCTACTCTCTTTTGGTGGTTGTTAGGTTGTTACTTAGTACACTATTACCTGTCTTTCTGCTTGTTGCCTTCCAGTTCCCCTACTGAACCGAAAAAAAGCATGACCTCATCTCAGTAGGTGGGTATATCTCTAATAGACAGGTCATGTAGTCATAACCACACCACTGCCCCTTTACTCATTTTAATTATTTACTGTAGCAGGCTGCAACCTTATTTTATTCCCCTACATTGCCAAAAACATAAAATCAAGGTTGATTGACTTTTTTGGTGTCCTTGTAACTCATCTTAAATGTCAATAACGTTACCTAGAGATAGAGTTGACAGCATAAAGGAACAAAGTATCAGTTCCTCTGATAAAAAGCTGTACCAATTTTTGCCATGTGAGAATCTAAGCTATTCTAGGTTATATATTTTCTCTGTTATATATTTTTCTAGCTGTACCATAAGGCCTGGGTCCTGCGAACCTGTACACATGCATAATTTTAATTGCTGGTTGGTGCCATTGCTCTGTCATTGTCTGTCCCCTTATTCAAAGAAAATAACATTTCAAAAAGTCTTGCTGAATAAAGAGCTGTAAAAATCTGTGTTGGAAGTAGTATCCAAGCTCTATTTCCCCCAAAATCATAGGACCTATCCAAGTCATCTAGAAATGCCTATGATCGTTGTTAAGTCTGCTGTGTGATCTGAAGCATAAAGACACACACAGAGCTATATATTCCATAGTTTTAAATGTTCTCAGTTTACCACAACTTATGTCCATGGGCACCAAACATCATTGGCTCAAGAGGCAGTTTACATTGGGAGCAATTAAGAAAAGTTACTGTTAGTGTTGAAATAGAATTGATTATGCTGTAGTGTGAACCAGATTTTTCTTCTTGTGGCAAGACCCTCTCAGCTTCAGATTTAAAAACTTTAGGCCCTGATCCAGTCTTTCCAATGCTTTTGCTGACAGCTGGAATAGGCCTTCAGTGCTCACATTTTGGCCCACTATCTGCTAAGTCCTTGGCTCCTCCATTTTCTGGCATCTTCTGCAATAGATTAGATGATACAAAAAGTGCCTTGGCTTCTAGTTGCAATTTCACATATGGTAAAGTTAGCTCAGCGCTTAGTTATGGGGTTTTTTTGGTTGGTTGTTTTTTTGTTGGTTTTTTTTGCATCAATTGTCCCTCCTAGTGACAATTCTAAGAGCATATTTGGAAAATGAAAGCAGAAAATACGAAAAAATTGAAGCAAGTAGTGTAGGTATGAAAGTATGGAGGTCTTGACACAAGTATGATATGCCAAACATTAAAAAAAAAAAAAAAAAAGAAAAGAAAAACCTCTTCAAACCACCTCTGCAATTTTACAAAACTTTTGTGTGAGTTTTGTGAAGAAGATGAAGAATCTGGAATGGAAACGCTGTGAGCTAATTTGGAAGTATCTGTGCTGGCCTGATACAGAGGCAACAGCACAAATGAGAAAGATTAAAATCTATTAGTTAGCCAACACTTGTTGGAAAGATAGAAATTGAGTGGAGGACTAACAGAACCAGTAGGACAGGATGCATCTGTTGTACTGGCAGAGTTTGCATAGTAACTGAAAAGGACCGTACCCTGCAATCTTGGCTATGGCGGGATGAAGGATTTTATGTTAACTAGTTAAGATTTTAGAGAGCACATTCCAACTTCTTGCATCAATGACAACTATGTGTTATTTGAAGCTCATCTTTGATGAACTACAACTTGTTTATTTGATTCTGAATATTTGTTGGGATTTTTTTAAGCTGTCCTCTTGAGAGACTACTACTAAATGTCTTCCTTACTCTTACACATATTTGCAGTTCAGCCACTGATTTAAAAAAATATAAATTAATCTGTAGATATGAACATTATATCTAAAGATTTATTTATTTTCTAAATGCGGTATTTATAAAGTCAATGAAGTCTCTAAATGACAGAAAAACCAGAACTGCTGCTGAAAGTCAGGCACTGAATATATAGAGATACATCAAAGTACAGCAACCACAGTGAGTTCAAGTCCATTATCAGCCCAACTCTGCGTGGTAGTAATAGAAAGGTACCCCCTTGTTAAGGCCACATGTAGGTGGGATCACCAGATCACTTCACACAGGCTTACCAAGTGATTATCTCAGCTCCATGTGTAATTATCACTCAACTCACAGCATCTGTCAGGATGTGATGTTTTTGACAAGGCTTGTAACAGACATGCATCTGCCTTTGAGTCCACTCTTAATTTCCTTTTTTTTGCGTAAGTACTGCTGCTGTTTTATACTACAAGTTCATACTGCTGGAGCTGAATGTAACCAAATTAGCATCAAGTTATGATTTGGAAGAATAAAAGAACTTTTCAGATGACAAACATTGATCAGCTGATAAATGCACTCTAACAAACATCTCTGCTATGAAGCTTTGTTTACATGTTTCTTTTAATGGGAAAATTATTAACCAGCTGTCTGTATCAAAAACCTCTTTTGGTTTGGCTTGGTTCTACTGGTTTTAGAGTAATGTAGGAAAGTGGTCCTAGCCATTCTGAAAGGCTGGCAGAAGAACAGACTCAAGAGATTTCAGAGATACAAGCAAGTTCCTGGTAGCTGTAAATAAAGAATGTATTATAATGTCTACACATTAGGCTGTATTTAGAGTTCCAAATATATCCTGCTGTGGGCTCTGTGGGAGATGCACTCCCGCTGTGCATCTCCCCAGGGAGGTCAGGCCCTTCCAAGGTCACGCAGTGCTTTCAGTCTTGCTCTGCTGTGTGTTTTCCTCTCAGACGTGCAGCGTCAGCACTCTGTCCACAGCAGGGCTCTGCATACACCCGAGGGAGAGGCTTTGCTTCTGCACTGTGCCATATGGAGCTGAATGCTTTAATGCACCCTGGCACATTTGTCTCTGAGACCATCGTGTTTGATGCCTCACACAACAGCCATGAATACCAGCTAGGCAATTCTTTTGGCTCCTGATGAGACTTGAGACAGGCAAATCTGTTGATTGTGGGTCACACAAACACTCTAGGAAGGAAAGGAGCTGGATATCTGTGTAGCTGTGGTGAGGCCACTGCCATAGGGGTCCATCCAGCAGAGTTTCCCCTGTATAACTACGTTAGTTGATGTGGATTCAGGCACAAGAAAGCTCTGTATTGTCACTGTAGCATGTCCACCTAATGTCTTAGGAGTATGTGTCCCATGTGACAGGAGCTGAGAGGGAAGGGACAGCCTTTTCTGACTAGGTACTGTGGTTGCAGTGGATTTGTGCTTGGGTGGAAATTAACCCTTAACCTTTACAAAAGAATTGGGTAAAAGAAGTAAAAGCTTTTTGATCCATAAACTCACTTATTCTGAAATCAATACCTACATTTCCTTGAATTCCTTGGCAGTGATGATGGGGGATTTCTTGAAATTGAATCTCATGAACCTCAATATTTGCTTTTCCCGGACTAGAATTACATAGATGCATCCTGGGAGCATGCCATCTTACTTAGGAATGCAAAAATTAAATCAGTCATCTGCTTTTTTGAAACAACTTTTTTTATCTGCATGTTCCTGGTTTTCAGAATAGCATTGGTGTATGCAATGTGATTTTTTTTTTAATTTTTTTTTTTTATTATATTTCATGAGAATGATGAGCCAAAGTCCAATGACTTGTGAGATTTTAGAATGAATTTTGCATACAAACATCTTAAAATACAAGAATAGCTGTGCCTGAAGCTTAGGATAACTGAAACTGCCTGAGATCACCTTAATACTAAGTTTATGCCCCCACTTCTGCAGCAGCACAATGAACTCTGTTGTCTCTGTTACCTAGCAAATATTGGTTGTTTTATACAGGTGACATTAACATCTAAGAATTATTGAAGTTTTAGTAATTATTGTAGATTCAGATGGAAAAGCAAAGTTTTGCCCTTGCAAATTGTTCTTTGAAGTTAATGATCTAATGGCTAATTGAGTAGCTAAAAGAAGCCTGATACTGATAGCACTAGAGTTGAATCATTTTTATTATGGCCAAAGCGATTCAGTTTTAGGTGCTATTTATTGTCCTGTTGTGAGAACTGTTGGTATGTTTGATGCATCTGACACCCTACTGAAACCCGGGGTATTGTTAGTTTATAGGATGTGTTCAGCAGGTCTCCCAGTAAATTGCTGTTTCTTGCAAGTACTTGATGACAGGAGAAAATATTTTGTTGTGTGGGCTTACACGAGGTATCTGAATTTTTGTGGTGTATTGTGGTACAATTTTGTGAAATGTGCCCCTCGTGGAATGAGTTCTGAGAATCTTATATAATTAAACTGCTGAGAGCTGTAAAACCATTATGTTAAAGTACGACGTGTACTTATTGTAAAAGAGAATCTGTAAAGTTTCTGGAATAGAATCTAGCTACAAATTGCCAGCAGATTTTTTAATTCTTATGCAAAGTGCTTTCATATTTGGAAATTTTCGTAGTCTGGGGTTTATAGTAGCTTCCTTTGAAAAAGTATGGGTCTGTCCTCTCTCGATACAACTTTTTCATTCACATTTTTCCACTGGAAAGTGGAAAGTTGAAATTATTAAGTGGGATAGGGATCTGAGATCGCTCTTCTTGCTTCTAATGTACAGTAAGCTTTTGGTACAATTAAACAGTAGTGTGTTAGTTTATAATGTGATATAGCACAAAGTATTTAAAACTTTGTAATGAATTTCTTTATATATGGACTGTGACTGATTTTCCATGGTGCAGGTCTCTGACATGGGAAGATGTGTGGGGGAGTATTTAGAGCTTTCCTGGCTTGTGAGTGTGGATCTGTAGGGGAAGGCTGTGGAGATTACTGGAACCACGAGCACCCAACTGCTTAGCAAGTAGAGGAGAGGAAGATTCATCATTTCAATAACCTGATATAAATTCATACAAAGATTATTCAGGTTTTTACCCAGGGAGAAGAAATTGAATCATCAGTAACCATACAGCAACATTGTAATGCCTTTAGGAACTGGATTTTGACGCCTTTACCTGCCACCAAACAGAAATAAGTCCCAGGTTTCCAGCTCATGGACTAGGACACAATCTAAGATATGTGTGTTATTCTGGATCTGACCACTAAATGTTTAACAGAGGTTTTAGATTAAAGGTAACATATGTGTAGTGAGACTGCCTGTTTTGCTTGAGTCACAGAACTGGAATAACAGGACGTTTTTGTCACCATTCATTGAGCTGCTCGTTTGCATGTGGAATTCATTTGCATGCCGTTGACATTTGTGGGAGAGCGCTGGGAAGTGTCTGGGAGGATCTGCACTCCATGCAGAACTCATCTCTGGCTGCAGTTGGATGGGAACAAAATTAGCTTGGCCTGTGGGAAAAAATGACAAATTAAACTCGGCTTCACAAAAACATCTCTCAGTTGTACATTTTTGTTTGCAGCAGTGCCGTGTGGGTAAGACATAGATGTTAGGTATTGGTAGGAAGAATTTCATTGTAAATAATCTTCTGGGTTGTATAGTTACCTTCTGTCTCTGTCAGTATCTGGGGGATTCACTTTTTGCATCTTCAAAGCACTTTTTTCTGCTTTTCTGAAAGGCTCTGTGGAGTCCAAATTTCTGCTACTTACTTTGCCAACCTGGTTTGTGATCTTGTATGAATGAGGCTTTTTCTAAGATAGCCTGTGAGTGCTTTCTGGGGTTCTGAAATACACCAGCTACACACTTGTCAGCAAAATGTTCCTTTGGTTTCATAAGTACAGGAGCCAGGAAAACTTGTCTGGTGTTTGCCAGAACCAAACAGTCTGGTGGAATGAGTATTCAAGGTAGTGAACCATGGTTGGAGTGATGCAAATGTGTGTGGACACTCTGAAAGCTACTCTCTTGCTTGGGGTGAATGTTAATGACACCTCTATGCCTCATGATGGATTCATTCAGACATTAAGTCACTGGAAAAAATACTCTCTAAAAAATATGCACATGTTCCTGCTGGCTCAAAATCTCCTAATAGGAGCATGCTTGCAAAGAAGAAAAGTTTTAGTTAATTTTGTGATCTTAAAAATGAAATGTTGCCAGAAAATATCCTGGATTCTGACTGAGCACATGGTCATTTCAGCTAGCCCAGGACACTTAGCTTCCCTGTGGCTCAGTTAAAGACTAGAAGCTGGGATGTCTGTGAGTGAAGGAGAAGGCCTCTGTTGCATATAACCAAAGAGAACTTGGAGCACCTGGTGAAGTTGGACTGGAGAGAGGATATTTGTGTTAAATTACTGGATTTGGTAAATAATTCTAAAAAAAAAATAAAAATTCAAAGATAATAACAGGGTGATGGTAATGACTTCACTTATTTCATTAATTGCTTTACTTTCTAGACTGGCACTGAAACTTTAATCTTATTTTGTGAAAGACTACTGTCTGAGCTAACAGAGCAGCACCTTTTGGACCTGCACTTGAGGTGAATATATTAGCCCATTTTCAACACAGTCAAGCAGTAGTAGCTCAGCTTGTACAGTTGTGATGTGAGTGTTCCTGGCAAAGAATAACCAGTTCTGGATTTGGTGAGCCTTCTGTGTGACTTTGATCGACTTTAACTTGATCTTTCTGTGTGTGCTTCAGGTGCTTCTGTTCAAAAGGCCAATCATTTTCTAGGTTTATTGGTTTGGTAGTTCCGTAAGGATCATATTCTTCGAGGCAAAGCTGTCTCCTTCCCACTCCTGCATATAGCAGCTGGTGCAGTATGTCCTCATAGGTGCTGTTGTAATAGAGAGCTCACTCCTATTAATAGTTATTAGAGTACTCTCATTCATGTGAGCTGGAACTGAGCCTCAGTAAACCCAGGGAAAAGGCTTGACTGGGTGAGGTGGAGGGTGTACGGGCTTCCATCACCTGGAGAAACATTAATTGTTCACAGCATGAAGCAGAGATGGGTGTTGTATAAGCCTCCAGGGTGGGTTTTTTCATATGAGAAGGTTTCAGATTCAGGACGAGCTTTAAATTCTACATTGGGATCAGGCACCTGGAATGTCTTATTTGTGTTACGTATAGTAGCTGTACAATAAGGGCTTATGGGAGTTCACTTTTGTGTGGGAGAGGAAGAAACACATCTATGGAAAAATTCCTCTCCATTTCTACAAAGATGCTGGCCCCATAACCAGTTTCTGGCATCTGCTATGTAGGGAATGCTTGCATATATGCTTATGCTAAGATGCTCTCTGACAAGAAATGCATAGCAATATGCTTAAGCAAAGAACTGATAAATAGATCACAAAACAGCTGCTTGCCATTTTCTCCTTGTAGTTTTTTTTAAACACCTCTGCATATTCTTTATATGCAAGAACAGGGAAGCTCACATGCTGCTTACAGCATGTGGACAATACACACCTGCTTGCAAATTAATTCAAACTTAAATGCTTAGGTAGTATCAAGCTTGAGGATTAATTTGCAGCAGAAGCTGCTGCTAGCTGAACACCTAAAGGAACATTGGTTTCCACTTTCTCCTTCAGTGGATACTAAGAGGAACATGATCCCTCAAGCCTGACATTACATAAAATTGTTATTAGGGTGTGGATTCCAGATTTTGTGCCTTTTGGGCATTCTTTTAGATGTAAGCGTATAAAGCCAGACCTTGCAAAGGTCTCATTACCTCAGCTAAGGATCTCGTTCAGGGGACATGTCAGCATCCTAACTTGTACAAATCCCACTGTGAAGTGGTTATCGTTAGTTCCTATACCCCTGTGGTGACTGACTTTGGTTTTCACAGTGTGCTGTAACTGAAACGTAGTTCACAGTTAACCCAAAGTCACTTCTGAAAATATGTTTTCAGAAAGGAGTTTACTTAAGTTTGAAAGCAATACAGGCACTTAGAAATGGCAGGTAAGTTGCTCATTGCATTTGAATATTCCGTTTAGTGCTAACTCTCTGTTGACTTCCATGGGAATTGAGCTTGTTTGCGGTTCTGAAAAATCCCATGGGTATTTATATGAATCTTTATCTACTTCAGATTCTGGCTGTTGACAGTTTTGTAAGTATTTGCTGATGGCTGGCAAACTGGAGAGTTGATTTTTGTTCCTGTCCTGGATTTCAGCGGTTGCTAACATGGTCCTGTCTACAGGGTGTACCTTACCCTTTTGTTTAATGTGAAGCTTACCTTCTGGCAAATGCCAATTGGCTGATTTGTTGTTTATTTTGCATTTATGATATTTCTTTTGCTGTGTTTTCCCTTTCCCAGCTACATGGGATAGAAAGGATTTCTGTGCCTGGAAGTTAAGAGGATACAACAGAAAAGAGTGTTTACATATGCAGTTCCTATTGCGTTGAGCAAATTTTTACAAAACCAGAGCCTGACCTTTAGAATTGACAAGCACTGCATTTAATGTGCTTGTCATTTATTTGAGGGCTTCGCTGTGTTTTATTTTAGTTTTTAATATCTGACACATTCCTGTTACTAAGGGATTCTGCCAAAAGCACTCCAAATCACAGTTGAAAAGGAAAAGATGCAAATGCCTCACCCTCTACTCACTGTTCATAGAAAATCTGTAAGAATGGGGATATCAGATATCTGCCTAGGCCAAAAGGTTAGTGGGTTTTAGAAAGAGTTATCAGCCAGCTTGCACATCGGAAAAGTATCTCTTTTCTAAAGGTCAAGTAAATAACTAGAAATACAGGGTGAATTTTACCTTGTGAAGTGTTGGTAGTGAAGAAACTGACAGATGATGGAAGTCATCCAGTAAAATTAAGTTGGATTTGATTAATTCATGAAAGATACAGTGTAATTTGTTTGCCAAGTTCTGGCAAGAAGCACTAGGCATGGCTGTTTGTGTTGCTGCAATATTAACCTGCAAGAATAGGCATCCAAGGCAGGATGGACAGCTGTAGCTGGCATTGGTTGCTCAGGGAAATTGCTCAGATGAGTTTTGGCCCTCTGGATAAAGTTTACTTACTGCAATTCCAGATTCAGAACTGCTTTGAGAGTAACGTTTCAATAGGAAACAGAAAGTCACAAATACTGCAAATAGAGAGGAAGACATCACCTATTCTCCTACTACCCTTTCTAACAGGGAAGGTCCAAAGGTCTTGGAGCAGAACAGAATAATTTTTGTGTGTGCTGGGTCTTACCACATGTCCATCCAGCCTGTTACCCTTCTTGGTCTTTTGGCTAATATTGTCACGTCTGTTCTTGTCTGTTTAATATCTGATAGGTCTTTGCTGTGAGGACTTGCTATTACATAGCTCTGTGGAGCTGGGCTGTGGCCTGTGGGCTTGCTCTGT
Source organism: Todiramphus chloris collaris (assembly GCA_025345505.1). Lineage (NCBI taxonomy): Eukaryota > Metazoa > Chordata > Aves > Coraciiformes > Alcedinidae > Todiramphus > Todiramphus chloris. The sequence goes on from JANVCC010000022.1 coordinate 5,793,907, forward strand.
CTTCCCTCTGCACCAGAACCCTTCAGTGACCCATCACAGCAGAGTACCGTAGGAGAACAAGGTGAACAAGCCAGGGAAAGCACTGCTTCCATGTGTATCCTCCCATCCTCCAGCAGTTCGCAGTTTAGGGGTTTCCTAAACCAATGGTGTTAGCCTTGTGGTAAAGCTTTTGATGGAATCTTATAGTCATCTTAACAGACTCTTCATCTCTTTGAGAAGGTAGGGATATGCATGATAAATAAGAACAGTGTCTTCTACTGTCTTTCCCTCTGGGCTTTAGTGGATTTCTGAGCTGCAGTGCAGAGGTACAGCTGGATTTTAGAGGCTGACAGGAGCAAGTCTGAAGGTGAACTGTACGAAGTGTCTGTCAGAGACTGCCAAGGATGAGAACCATCTGTGGAGCTGCCTCTAAACCAAAGGTTGACCTGCTAGGTGGTGCTGTGAAAAGTGTAGTCATAAGGATGCAAACATGCAGCAGAGCTGCTAGTTTATAAACGTACACGTGGCAGTGGACAAGAAGGGAGCCAGTGGTACATGAGACAGGAGGATCCTGTGGAGACTTACACTGTAGGCAAGCCAGAAGGCAGAAACCAGAGGCTGGAGTGCCCGTTACCTGGATAGAAAACTTAAAAATGTGGCAGAGTCCCACATCATGCAGCATTGCTGACTGAAATGAGAGTGTTACTTGGCTTCAGAGATGAGTTAAGACTGTATGAATACAGAAAAATAGTGCTGGAAATGGAATGTCTGCCAAAATCAAAATTAGCAATGGAGAGTGACAATTGTTAGCAGATGTCAGGTTTCTATGTATTTCCTTTTTTTTTCTGGAATGTTTATAGCTTTCTCTTTTTTTTTTTGTTTTTTTTTAATGTTAGTCTTTCAAATTTTCTCAAGTGAGGTGCAGAGAATTTTTATACCAGTTCTTTAAAATGACAGCATTGCAACATCTGGGTGAGATTGTATATGATAAGGAAAGTTTTATGTGTGTTTATTGCTGCCATAGATCTTGTTTGTTTACAGAGTGAAATGTTATTAAACAACTCAAGTAATAAGGAAAATAACCACTCCACCCTCTCTGGGCTAGTGGTGACCATTATCACCCACCTAGCTTCTTTGCAGAGCCTGCTGATAAAAATAGCATCCCTCCAAACACTAAGTAGCTGTCAGACCAGAAGTCTGGTGCCTAGCAAGGCAATGGCAAAACCATTTCCACTGCCCTGCAAGAGCAAGGACTTGTAACTTAACACGTCACTGATGTACAGAGGCTCAGTGCTCTGGAGCCATCCCACAAGCTGCAGGGCAGTTGCCAGAACTGTGGATGTCTCCACTAGTTCTCCACATTTGCAGGAAGACATGAAGGGAAAAGGAAGAGCTGCATAGTTTTACTTCCAAGGTAGTCCTTTCACTCATGGCTGTTGACACTGTTCTTGTTCCAATGAATGCTGCAGAAATCCATGTTAGCAGCTGTTTTCCCTATCCAAGTATTTTCCTTGGATGAGAGTGTCACCTGGCTGAAAACTGTCTCCATCCATTTGACTTTCCATGTGGGAGTGTTACTTTTACCACCAATAAAATATGAGAACCCTTGGATGTGGTATTACCTGGCTTACTTAAACATTCTGGTAAAATTTCCAACAGCTTTTTTTTTGTGTCTGTCAGCTTAATTTAAATCTCCTAATTTTTCTGTGCAGGGAATTGAACACTACAAGCTGAAGAGTGGATTTTCAATGTACTCCTTCCTCAGAAGGGCGTACACCTTGTGTGCTGAGTGGGGGGGGGGAGATGGAATGGGATGGGATGAGATAGGATGGGACACAAGCTTACTTCTCTATAGTTTTAAATGATTTTTTTTTCTCTCAATTTATGTGCAAGTTCCTTGTGTAGGCAGCTAGACCCTTGGCAAGGACTTAGTGTCCTTCACTTCAGAAGTCTTGAGAATTTTATTTATTAACTCTCTAGTTTCATTCCATTTTAGAAACATATGGGGGGGGGGGGGGGAATGTTCAACAGCCTACATCAAGAAAACAGAAAGACAGACTGGGGAGGACAGTATTCTAGGAGGTCAGAGACTTAGATTCTATTCCTGTATCTGTCATTTAATGCCTAACTGAAGGCAATTCATTTTGAGTCTCTTATGTTTTCTTCTTCTTGGCTGTTGAGCCTTTGAAAGTATAGTACCTAACACAACAGAAACTAGAGGTCTGGGTGGGACTGCCATTACTGGTAGTAATGTTGACAGTGTCTCTGCAGTGTTTCAGCTGGGTAACATCTGCCATTCCTTACCCATTCCTATTTAGCAGTGGCAACTTGGTTTTCTTACACGTATTGTCTGATTTAAAAAGTAAGTTTTAATGATCTAGAAAGTTCTACAATAGTGAATACTTTGGCCAGCATCCTGGCCATCAAATAACTCTGTTTAGCCTTCTCATGCTGGTTAAACTGTCCTCAGCCTTACATCACTCATATGCTTTTTGACATCTTTGTTCTCTCCTGGATAAAATGTGTTACAAAGATCTCTTCGATAGAAAGGCGTTAATGAATGTATGCCCAGAAAACTTCTCTACTACAACTACTACCACCCTGTGTTTGACATTGCTGTGGTGTATATGAAGAACAAGCAGTATGCTAGATGTTATGTCATTTTCCTGGAGCCTCTCTATGAAGAAGCAATTAAGTACTTCATAATGCTCATTGCTTTTGGTGGGCATTGAGACAAAATGGTGGGATTACCATTTTTAAAATATCTTCTTTTGCTTTGATGGGTGAAGTCATAACTCCAGGCGAGACAGCAGAAGATCTATCAAACACATAACCGAGAAAAGAGCTCACTTTTTAATATAAATCTTGTTACAAATAAGAAATTGGAATTTGAGGCTGCAGGCCACTGTCTGCAGCTATTGCTTATTCTGCTTATTTGGTGCTCTAATATCTTGCAGAGACTGGAATATAGTTGCATACTTTTCAATATACAGGTACTCAGAAGCCTGTCTTCATTTCAGTGCTGCCATTCTTTCTGCCATAGGTAGGGGTGACATTGCCCAGCACTGTCTGTGCCTGCCTGTAGAGTGGCATCTTCTGTCTGTGCTGTCAAACTTGCTCTACTTGGCTCTGACGATTCCAGGGGCCTCCAGTGAGTTACATCAGAGATGGACTTTGTCCAGGGATTCAGCCTTAATTTGAATTTACCACCTCCACTCCCAGAAGCTAGGCTCAGAGATTATTTTAGGAGTGTGTATGTTGTGTGATTATTCTCATGTGTTTGCCTCAGCAGGGCCTGATAGACTGCTGTGCTCTTTTCTTTATTTTCCATCTCTGACATAATGAATTGTAGCCACAGTTGCATAAAGCCATCTACTAACTAATTTTTTCCAATGATGACTTTTTTTTTTCTCCAAAAGGTCACGGACTACACTGCTGCTCACTGTTTACTTAAAAAGAAAGAACGTAGTCACATATGTTCACATATATAAACCATAACTGGCCTAATACTGTACTCTGTACAATGTTTTTTTATAAATAACTGAAAACAGAGCAGCACATGTAGCTTCAAAAGTTGAGTATACAAGGAAAAAGGAGGAAAAAAGCTGGTTTTTTTTTTTTTTTTAAATCTTTTACTAACCGGTGCAGGTACTATAAAGCAAGTAAATGGGTAACTTGTTTGAAGTTTCTGCTCACTCAGGACATGGCTGATTGATAAAACTGAAATCCTGTTGTAAACATTTGGAAAGACAGTTATACTGACATGAAATCCCCTGGTACAGTGTAACTGAAGCATATCTAGCACCAGTGCTCCAGTGCTTCTGAACAGGGCAGTAATGGCTTTGTCAAATCCTGTTTAGTTGGTGACTTTCTGAAGAAAATAGGTCAGAGACTCTTCATGGTCTTCTTTTTAAGAAGACTTTAATGCCTTAAGATAACATCAGTACTTAGCTGAATGGGCTTTGTATCTTCCTGCCAAAGGAGGCATGGCTTTCAAATTAGAGTGAATCACACCGGTAAGTGATTTCTGAGGTCTAGTTATGACAGCTCTGTTCCAAAGGCTGAGGAGCACATGACATTTTCAGGACATTTTCAGCTATTCAGTTCCACTTCAGGGCTGTCAAATTTGACTAGTGTGGTTCCAGGGACCTGGCAGAAGCTTCTTGTCTGTAAAAATTTGCTAGAGTGATTGCTGCAACTTTTAGTTTAAATTGCAGGACATGAGACGGACTGTGAAGAAAAACATCAGGTTATGGATAAGACACTGAGTGGAGGTGTGGAGGAAAATAAGCCATGAAGTGTTGTAAAGGAGTAACATGGACTAAACATGGAAAATAACAAGGGAAGAAAATTGCCCATCGTTGTCTTTGCTTGCATTCAATAAAAAGTTGGTATTGATTTGTCTGAGCCTGACCTGCATTCCAACCATGGTTTACTCCACGGTTTACATCCTCAGGGGATGTAAACAATGCAACTACAAGGATCTATGTGGTTCTTGTGAAAGCTTCTGAAATGGCTGGTTCCTCTCCTGGTAACTCACAAATGGTCTGGACATGCAGACCTTGCTGCTTACATCATAGAGTCATGTGAATACTTCTTGTTTTGATGATGAAATAATGTACTTTTATCTTTCAGAATAAAGAATGAGGAGCAAATAGGACACCTAATACAGCTCAATTAATTTGCCATTTTTTGTTTTTCCAAGGTTTATAAAATATATATGTGTGTTGAGATATGCTAAGTACATAGACATTGCTCCAACTGTATAAACAGCATATCGATGACCACAGAAGTATGCAAAAAATTATCCATACACAGTTGAGAATGCACTTCACTAGGACCATGTACTCAGGCAGTAATATACATTTCCTGGTAAATGTTTATCTTATTATATCTATATTTACTTAGATGGTTTAATGTGTGCTTTGAAGCTATGGGTCTGCATTTGTGATTGTTTCCCAGACTAAGTGTTATGTGGTAGACAGGCAAACTAGCTCATTAATGAAATGCACTAAGGAGAAACTAACACACTGATGTCCTCTGAGTACTCATCTTCCTCTGAACTGAAGGATCTTGCTGTTGATAGTGAAATAATGCATTAGGACAGAAGACGATGAGTTAAAATCCAGTTGGAGTAACTGACAAGGCTTAAGAATGCTGGTTTTGATTGGCAGTGTCGTTTAATGATAAGCACAAAGGAGTTCATTGTTGGACTGGAAACTGTGCAAAGAAGATTGCTAGCTGACATGCACTGGCTTTCCTCTGCAGGATAGCTGCGAACGGCCTGAACTAAGACTATCTTTGCTTCTTCTGAAGATCTGAGAACAGGATGTGTAACTAGGATAGGATTCTTAAAAACAGCAGAGAAGAATGTGTCTTTCAGATAACCCTCAAAATCTGCTGAAGGACAAAGAGTCCTTTTACATATCAAGGCCCAAAATACTGAATTCCAAGGAGAATAGTCTCTGCTGTCGTTGCTGCCTCAGGTCTGTGCTGTAGGACTCTGTAAGATACTTGGTTATTTTGTCCTTTTCCTCCTGATTTATGCACTTTGGTGTTCTCTTGTGTGTTTATTTTAAGTTGTCCGTAACACACAGAATTCCTTCTGACTAAGTAAAATAGGTTGAAGCTCCTTCAAAGCTCTTGGCTATCTCTGTGCCCATAAGGGAATTCATTGAAAACTAGACCCATCAAGCTTGAACCATTCTTTCTCTGATGCCAAGACTTTTCTTCTCCTCTGGATGCTGTGCCTGGGAGAAGTGTTCCTTTCCTGGTTTTGAAGGGATTTCAAGGAGGATTTCAAACCAAATACTTACTAAAGAAAAAAAACAAAACAAAACCACACATGCAAAACACTTTCCTCACTCTGCTGTGCATATTATGACAGTGAGTGTAGCCAGAAAAATATGTGTCCATTTAGGGAAGTAAAAAAGGAAGGCATTTAGCAAGAACCCATTTGAGCTTATAAGAATATAAAAGGAATTTCTGCTTTGAAACAGGAGTAGTTGTGCTGACAGAGGGAGGCTGACTTATTATACCCAACTATAAAATCTCCTTCATAACTGTATGCAATATGATGCTACAAAATCAGTCCTCTAGTTTCTGTATGTAGTGTACTTAATGGCATTAAAAAATGCAAAAGCTTTTGTGTGAAATAGAGAATAACTTTAAGTCAGTAGAAAACTAAACAAAGCTTACAGTGTCATCCAAAGTCCACTAAATTCAATAGCATGATTTGTATTAGACCCGAAGTAATTACCTTAATTTATAGACACCAGCATGTTAATTTGCTTAACTGACTTTCTAATGGAGTAGTACACTAAAAAAAAAAAGAAAACTGAGGGGGAAGAAAGAACCACAGGTTCCACATTGATTTCTATAGGCATAATGACACATAGTTGTTTGAAATTACAAAACATTTTCCATAGGAAAATTGCTATGTTTCTCAGAAAATAAGACAATTTTAAACATAATTTTTCTGCTGACAAATTTAAAGAAGAAATCCACAAATACTGGTAAAAAAGAATAAATAGTGGGTGAAGAACACTTCAGAAGTGTAACATTCCCTTTCCAAATCATGAGCTGTAGTTGGAAAAGGCTGTTAAAACAAATCTGATTTCTCTAAATGTAAACCAGCCATCTCATGACACATTTTTCAACTGCAGTTTGTAACCTAATCTTAGGCCCGGTTAAAAGACTGATTCAGTAGTAACGTAACCAAGGTTACACCATATGTGTGTACATAGTCGCTGCCTTCATAGTAATCTGTGCTACATAATACAATGTGGATTACTGCGAGTTTAGCAGCTACAAGGAACCTATCTGAAAAAGGAAGGGCAAGCACTGTTTGATACTGTTTTGGATATGTGTATCTGCGACCTTTGCAACAGTCATGCTGGAGGACAGTAAATTGTTCAGCTGCTGCAAATATACCACATTCCAAAACAGTCAGTGCATCTTCATTCTTTTGTACAAGCTGACACTCTCTCTTGGAGAATATTCTGTTCTCTTACCTTAATGCTAATGCATGTAAATCAGTTTATTAAGGGGGAGTCATGAAAAAACTGTTGGATCACATCCTGTAAAATTAACTTCAGCTTAAATGGAGAAAAATAGATCATTGTTTTCTAAAATGGATACTTAGCAATAGAATATAATCCTGGTATTTGGGCAATTCTGCAAAGGAAGGTGCTGAGAATGGAATTCGCCTACTCATGTTAATGGGATTTCTACAAACTCTGCATACTAATCTGCCAGGCCTTCAAGAAAAATGAATACTTTCAGGAAAACAAGAGCTGGGCCCTCTTAGTCACAGTATCTCTTTCAGTTACAGTTCAGTTTATTTCACTCTTCTCACTTCATAGGACAACTGCATAGGATTCAGTCTGTGGAAACAGAGGTGGATTGTCGAGAACATGCATGGTGCTGGGAGTGATGGTGTTTGTCAGCAGTCCATCCCTGCACTAACCTGCACTTTTAAGCTTCAGATCAGTGGCACATTTCCTGGCATTTCCCTTGACTGGGTAGGGATCCTGCACTACTCATGTTTATGCTGTAGAGAGGTCATATGCTTTTCCATATAAATAAAATCCATCAATGCAGTGTAGGATCTGGCCAGTAGCATCAGAACTTCAGTTTGATGAAGTTTTACATAGCCATTTGGTGTGACACAAACTTTTACTTATTTCAAGTGTAATAAGAAAATACATTTTGCTAATTGAAGAGACCCTGCTTTTACCACATGTATGTGTTCTCCCAACAGCCCCTCCCTCTCAGCAGTTTTAGTGCCCTGGCATTACACTGAGAATAGTTTCAATCTGTGCTGTGGGAATTGTGGAGCAGCAAGTCCTTCAGGTATGGTGTATTCTTGACCTGCATTAGTCACGGTGTAGTCATTTCACATTCACGTGAAATAACATGTAATTCTACAAGAAATACCAAGTGTCTTAATGCTACTATAGATATCATCCTGTAAACCTGAATCTGGTGTCTGAAGGAAGTGTGGATTGGGAATTTGAGAAAGACTGAGCAATGGATAGTTTGTTCGGCCGCCAAAGAACGGTACTTTTATCACAGGAAAAAGCTGTGTCTGTATAAGCAGCCCTGTATCCTTTTGAGCGGGATTCCACGCTCTTCTCTGTAGTGGAGTGGCAGCAATATTGTGCCTTCCAATAGTAGACCTCAGCCAGGTGAAAAGTCCCTAAAAGCTGATCTTCCAAAGACGATTCCTTCCTTGTATTGTTTGTGGAGAAGTTTCACTGGATTTTAGACTCTCTTGCCCAGGAATATTTTGAATTGATAATTTTTGCTTAATCACTTGAAAGTAATCTAGAGTGACTTCATGGTGTTGGGTTGAAAGTAAGTTGGTGCTCTTCTTTCACGTGCACGTTACATGTCATGTTGCAGCAGAGGCATAACCAACATCCCACAAATGTAAATTGAAATACTGCAATACAGTAAAAACCTTGCTGAAAAGGCACTAAAAAACAATTGGCATAACTCTGTTTTCTGTTCCAAAATGTCATTGGCCAACAGGACTTGCAGAAAATATCCCACTGAGCTGTGGTTAGCTCACCCCTTGTGCCCTGGCCTTGAGAGCACCAGTGGTTCAGTGAGTAGAGCAGTCAGCTATGGAATGCAAAATTTTCTGGTTTGAGTTTGATCTGTGTTGACACTCAGGATGTGCACGCTGTAAAGTAACCCACTGATGAGCTGTTCTGCCAAAACATTTACAAACATTATGGTGTCTCCCATCAGACAGGTTTGTAGTGAGTTCATTCTGGAGCATGTGGGATGAGGAAGGGACACTTTGTAACACAAAGATGCTATGTTATGAAATTATGTGAGGTTTTTTGATATGAGACTAGCATAATCATTCATATAGTGTCATCTTTTCCATCTATAATAGATTGCAATTATGGAATATTCTCATTCTGAATTATATATATATTTATATAAAATTAATTTGGTGCATATCAGAAGTACCTTGCCAAGCTTATCTGCATATTCCATTATAATTCATCGTTTTCTACTAAGATGGCTCCAAATTAAGCAGTGCTTTACAAGCTAATCAGTTCATACGACAATATGACAGTACGACAAGTGGCATAATGCAAGTAATTATGTTTTAATTCAACTTCTAAACAAGGAGGGGAAAAAATCAGATTGAACAAAAAGAATCTTATCGTGAACTCATGAATAGATAATCATGATTAATGGGAGAATCTTTGGGAGAAGATACAGTTATATCTCTTACCTGTGACCCTTTCATTGCACGTGGAAAACCACACACACATACTCCTGTGCTATGTTGACCCAGCCAGCAGCCAAGACCCTATTACCTCCAGCATCCTCTCTTAATCAAATCTGTTATCACTTCCACGCATTAAAAGGAATATCTTTTCTCATTTACACAATCTCACTGTTAAATATATTTATGTCCTGGTTTTGTATATATCACAAACGTATTCAAGTGAAAAGAAAAACTGTTTCTCTAAAAATGCATTATTACAACAGTGAGCAAGGATTCCCAGGTCCCATTCTTCACTGTATTGCAATAAACATATGGACAGTAAATGTATCTGTCTAATACATATATAGAGATCTACAAGAAAAGATAATACAAGCACAACTTCTCTAGTTTTGCTAGAGAAGCTAACTTTTAGTAGGGCTTTGTTTTAAAAACATTCTTCTGTAGTTTGATTAATTCAACAAGACTGAAAAAGCAAAGCCTCTATAATCTTGCCAGACAAGCCAGGTGAGAGCAGAACTTAGGAAAGTAAAGGGAAGTAGTAAAAGTTCACCACTGTGTCAGAAATAAACAACATAGTGCCTACTCTATGTCAGAATTCACAAACCAAATAAACCTTGTTTCCCTGGAAAATACATCAGTAATATGCCAGAAGCTTGATTATATTTGGCAGAGGTATGAATTATTTCTAACTTGCACCCATTAGGTTACTTATAAGGTAGTCACTAATTCAATTAGAACTTCTGTTGTGCTAAAACTGGTGTTTGAGGAATAGATGGATTAGACTTGTATATTTGCCTTTGTCATTCTGCAGAAATAATGAAGGGCTTTAAAAGGGTAAATCAGGGTAAGACCCAGACGCAGTCTGTCAACTCTGCAATTTATCTTCCCTGGAAATGAAATTGAGATCCAGTGTGCCAGGAGAGAGCATGGGGCTGCAAACGCAAACACTTCCCTATTTTTCTGGACAGAGACTAGTGTAATAATCAGGTTTTTTTTTTTTTTCTGGTGACAAGAAATTCTGCATGATATTGGATTTTAAAATTCTATTATTTTTAGCATTTACTTCTTCTCTAAACCAAAAGAACAGAGCTATAGTTATCTGATGAGACTGAAATACAGGTATTTTAAACCAGTTAAAATAAACATGCCTTTATATAATATATAGCGTCTTTTGGCAATGAGTTCCAACAGTTTAATTCCCAGAGATTAACAGAATTTTAAAATCATTAAAATGTAGATGGCAAAATCAACTGTTACATAAGCTTTTTAAGATTAGGTTATATACTCCTGAACCCTCTAGCTGGAGGATATGAGAAGAAATCTCCAGTGAAACCAACTGCTCAGCTGACCAGACTAGAAATGAGAGAACTTGGTTTGTTCTTCAGGAGTTGGCGCTGTACAGTCAGAATGTGAAACAGGCTCTGTCATGTGCTGCAGAACTGAAGACCAGCCTCCATTTGCTGCATTCAGGAAGCAGTTGGAGGCTGGCCCAGGTGCCCAATGTATGTGACCTACATTAAGGCCTTGAAGGCATTTGCTGAAACGAAATCTAAAATGTTGCCTCTTTTCACTTGGATTTCTTTGAAAGTATTACATCCAGAAAAATGGTGAAACAGATGCGTTACTTCTGAGCTTCCTACCATTTAAAGGCTTTATTAGTTTGTGATAACTTCTCCTTCCCTTATTCTTTAAATCTTCCACTCTGGCTTGCTTTCTTCCCCTTTTTGTGGCCAAATATTTTATCTGTGTAAAGAATAAACACTGTATTTGTTCCTTCTCAGCTCTAAATAAAGCATTCGTGATGGCTTCAGGCCATGTCATGATATAAATGCTATTTCTCCTGTTGGATCATGGTAAAGAACTTTATTGCTTGCAGAAAAAGAGCTTAGTCGATGAGATATTTTATTGGTCTTTCTGTATTTATAATTTCCTTCTACATGGGTATATGTCCATTCTTTTCTGGAGAATGAGATAATAACTGGAGAATAATTTGGTTTGTTCTTTTATGTCTTAAGGTTTTATAATAGGCATATATGTAGGTAAAGTCCTCCTAAAACTGTGCAGTATTGGATGCTGAAGGATTCTTGAACTGTGTGAAGAAAAACCAGGCAGGCTCTGTTCTACCTGTAGCAGTGGTTGCAAGTTTGGGTAGTTGGAGTAAATGCAAACACTGCAGTTAGATTTTCATTTATTTATTTAAACTTTTTTTAAAAACTTCTTTTTTCTATGCCAGGTAAGTTCTGTTAAAGCACAGTACTAGATAAAGTGCCACATCTTCAAACAAGTATCTGACCCCAGACAGCAGCCAAACATCTACGCAGGTGCTCACTCACTCTCCTCGTCAGCTCCTCACAGCGGGGAGCAAATAGGAAGAATGAAGTCCAGGAAACCCTTGCATTTTGATAAAAAGCAGTTTAATGGGTGAAGAAAAGAAGGGGGCAGGGAGGAACAAGTAAAGCAAAGGAGACGTCCCACAGGAGACTGATGCCCAGCCAGTCTCTGAACAGCCACCTAGGAAACAAAAATCTCCATATTTTATTTGCTCTACCCCAGGTTGTATTTCAGAGGTTGAGGATCCATGTTCTGGAATATCCCTTGGGCCAGTCTGGGTCAGCTGTCCCCGCTGCAACCCCTCCCAGGCTCTTGCCCATGCTCAGCCTTCTGGCTGTGGGGGTGTAGTGGGAAAGGGAGAAGGCCTTGGCACCGTGCGAGCACAGCTTGGCAATAGCCAAAACACTGCTCTGTTATCAGCACTGCTGTAGCCACAGATCCAAAACACAGCACCATACGGGCTGCTGGGAAGAAAGTCACCTCCATCCCACTCAGACACAGCGTAACCCCAAATAATGCTACCTTTTTTTTTTTTTTTTTAGTTTATCTTTGTGTATCTTTGTTATAAAAATTCCAATTTCCCATTTTCTCTGGGATCATAATTTTTGCTGTAGAGACATCAAATGCTCTGTTTTCCTCAGGTTTTGCTGCTATGATCCCTTGGCCTATTCACTTGCCATGTTATTATTACTGTGCTGTTCTCCACTGGCACACTGAGGCTCTTATTTTCTTATGTTGCCAGCAAAATCTGTCCTGCTTAGCCTGGGTTTCTTCTTGATACGTGTAGTAGCTCTTCTCAGGATCTTCAAAACTATTCATTTAGGGTCAGTAGAAAAAGTTACTAGCCCTCTTTGTTATATTCAGTCCCCAAATGTCTTTTAAATTTCTCTTTTATGGTTGCTTATCTGTCCAATATCTCCAAATGATCCCCGTTTAAGACAGGTGCCTTGGCAGATCATGGACTTGCAGGCACAGAGAATGTGCTCACTCTTTGCCCATTCTCAAAATAATTATGATGCGATTCTGGGGCAATTCTGCATCCCCATTACAGTTTACCACCAGACAAGGTGTGTCTGTTTTTTAACCAAATTGCCATGCATAATGTCTAGCTCTAGGCTTTGTGTCACTGTGTGTTTGCATATCCTCTGAATTTTTCTTGGGGTGTTTGCAAGCAACTTACTTTTGCCTTTACTGTGATATTTCCCCATGACTGGAACTCACTTAATTCCTTCAGTTTCTCAATGTCTTTATTAAAATCGACAGCCCACATCTATTGTCATCTTTGCACAGCAGTTCTTTCAGGTTACTGGTTTGAGCAGCTGGATACCGATTTCACTCTCTAATTCACAGTGCTAAGGAGCCTTTGTAACTCTAATTTGCCTGTGGGAACAACCCCAAGCTTGCACTGACCCATTCATACCTGCTACTCTGCCAAGATCTCCTTGCCCAGCTTCAGATGTTCCTCGTGGCCCTGGAATAGATGATTGATTCCTTCTTCTCAGGTTAGTTACAATCTCCCCTACAGCTTTTCTGCCTTTCATTTCATATCTTTAGGTGAAAACATTTATTATGTTCTGTTTTCACACTGAGTGAAATTAGTCATACAATTTGCCCCATTCACCTGTATTAGCTGAAAGATACTGCAAATACTTGTTCGGATCTGTGGAAAGGAAATCTTTTCATCTCTTTTCATTTCCTTGGCATCCATGGCTCAGGACTTTTGAGCTACTCCCTTAACTTCTGTCTGAGGAGAAAACATTCACATTTGATCCAAAATTCATCACCTTATGTGAAACATTCCAGTAATTTTAATGTGTTTAAATTCCAAACTGCCACTGATATTATGCCTGGGTTTTGTATGTTGTCTTAAAAGTGGAAGGTGTATTACAGAGTAGACATTGATAAAGTTCCTATACCAAATGTAATTGGAAAAAGTAGCACAGGACACAACACACCATTGTGGAGGGATCGTGAATGATCGGTGATTTGACTGACTGACAAGTTAATATATTAAACTGAAACCTATCCTTTTTTGGTTGATTTAATATTGTGGTGCTGTTTATAAATGTAGTTTTTGGGGTATACATAAAATAAGTCACCAGCTTTTGTGAGGAAATGTACAAAGAACCTGAGCCTGGGGAAGCTGGGATAATAATGAGAGCTGAGAGATGCAACTTATGAAGTGAGGGAAAGAGATGTTTTAGTCTAAAAAAGAGAAAGCTAAGTGAAGATAAAAAGGAAAATATAAAAATTGGTCAAAGAGAACAGTGATAAGTTGTCTTTCCACTGGATATGGGGAATTTAGTTTAATTTACAGCAAGGAAAACAGAAGTTTGATAAGAGGAGAGATTTTCTGACTGTATAGGATTTTAAATGCTGGAGTATGCAAAGAGATTGAGGAATTTTCCTCAGCAATGTTGAACAGATACCTGCCAGGATAGACTTAGGTCTGTTCTGGGAGTCCCTTCTGACTCCTATCTCTTTTCTCATACTAAGATGACTTTTAATGTTACAGCATAGGCAAGATTATTCCTATTTTTTGCTCTCCTTTGCTTTCTTAACGTTGTTAATGTTTGAGTAATAACAATAGTATAAAATTTCTACTTTTCCAGGTTTGCAAATTTTTTTTCTAATTTTTTAAATGCCTAGCTTAGGGGTGCTTCCCCACCCCATTCAGTTGAGTTTTTCCTGAAATGCATGTTGCTATTCACTCTCACAATTTTATTTTGATTTTTGCAATACATTATATTTTTCTTCAAGTTCCAGCCCCTTGTCAAGATATGATCAGGTGAAATGTTGCTTCTGATTTTTCTAAACTAGTAAAAAAAATTATTCATTATAGGAGTGTTTTAATCACAGCAGAGTCTTAAAAACACTAAAAGGTAGACACATTATTTTTGAAAGATATTGTAGTTCAATGACAATCTCATGCTTTTGGGTATGTCTGGATGTCAGTTTTTGAGGTAGACAGTACTGAGCCCATCTAGACTCTCCTATGTTATTTTAATGTATTTTCCCAGTGTTTCAGATAGGAGAGCTGACTGGCACTTAAATGATGCCTTGCTTCAGTTCCTTTGCAGCAAAAGGGAAATGTCTTTACTTTGTGCAAATGGCAGAAGTGCCAGCTTCTGTTAAAGAAAAAGAAAAGATTGTCAGGACAATTTTGTACATGCAGTCACCTTTATACTGATATAACTTGCTTTCATTGAAATATTAGGGTAACAGTGAGATTGCTGAGAGCAGCTCTGTATTTGATTTATGTAACTTGGCTTTTTAAGTTGTATATTTTTGGTATGTTTTGCAAATTATTATAAAATATTTCTGCCCTGCGTATGTGTAAAAGCCAAACCTGATACATTTGGCTCTTTCCCTGGAATTTCAGTATGTAATGGTCAGATTTTCTTTTTTCCTTTAATTCTGTGTGTACATATTTTAGGTTAATACAGAAAAGTATCAAAAAGTATTTCCCTTCATTTATCTCACATCAAGGACAATATTTTTCTGATTCATTTTACTGATGGCTTAAAAAATGTATTGTCTCATTTGCAGGAAACTTCTTTTGATCTCTCAAACCTGTATTCCAAGAAATAATGCAAAAAATAATTATTCAATAATTATTTTATATTTATTGTGTTCAGGAATTGAGGGTGAAATTCTCCCTTACTCAAGTCAGTTGCTTTCAAAGGGGTTAGATTCAACCTAAGAAGCTGGGTTATTTCCTTTCCTAGGATTGAACAGAAAGTCAGTTTTCCTCATGAGATTCATTTACCTTAGGCTGAAATATTATAATGCTTGCATGAAATCTTGCTGAAGTTCTTTTGAAGTTTGCAGAAGTAGAATGAATAAGATCTGCAGAGTCTGGTCCAGTGTTTCTCCAGAATATATTTCTGTGAGTGAAGATGGCTTTTGTAAACCCTGAGAACATAATGATGTTTAGGCTTGCTTTCTTTCAATTCTGATGGCCTCAGAGCAAAATCAGCCAAGACTGAGAAAATCTCCCCCTCCTCCTAGTGTCTCTCAAACTTTAATGTTTCATTTCTGCAAGGGACTGACTTAGGAGCCTGGCCTTGATCCAGGAAACTATTTGGACTTTGGGAGTTGTCACCCATTAAAAGTTACACACTCAAGTGCTGTTTGACATTTCCTTTGTTCAGACCTTAAAAGATTAAAATCCTGATCCTGATAATTTCCACCATGTGGGATGTCCAAGATGCACATTTCTGGAAACAGAGAGTTTAGTGGAGAAGCTGCACTGTGAACTTCCTCTCATGTCACTCTTCCCTTAAGCATCAGTGAGATGACTGTGAGAGATGAGACTCTGAGGTCAGACCTGTGATCTGACCCTATATCACTGATGTTAAGAAGTGCAAGCGCTCTTTGGTGGCTGAAATGTCACTTCCTCAGCTGACAGGATGTGAGTCTCTTCATCTTTGAATTATAGATATGAGCATGCTTTACTCTGTGAAGAAAATAATATCTGAAAACCATGAGACTGACAAATCTGCCTTTAGTCCTGGTGTCGCAAACTGCCAGGCTGCCGAGGCACAGAAGGTGAAATCCTGGTGGCACTAATGGCAGTGGGCCCATTAGTTTTACTGTATTTTTTTTCTGCAGGACCAAATGTTTTAGATGACAGGTTCAAAATTTTACTGCCCTGTTTATCTCTTAAGTCTTCTATTCCAAGTAACAAGTGGGAAATAAATACTTTAATAAATTATGTTTTGTAGGAAAGGTGAAATCCTAAGATAACTACTCCGATCAGTATGAAGAAATCACCCGCTGCTCTGAACCGCTTGTAAGTATATTCAATATCAGTACCATGTATCTGATACAACGGGAAAAGATCTTGATGTCCTAAAAAAAAAGTTGCTGGTTTATGCACAGTTAATATTCTTAGGGTATATGTTTTTTCAGACCCTGTATCTGCAGTGATCATTCTAATTATTGTTAAATACAGTCAGAAACTGGCAATAAATATAACTGTAACGAAATATTGTTTCAAGAACCCTCTTAGAAACTTCTTGGTTCATTCAACTATCAGTTAGCAATAAATCACACTTTTTAAGTGACAGTTGAATATCTTTTATTTTGAATGATATTTAATCAGACAAGAGTAAAAGATGTCAGAGAACATTACATTTAATTGGTACCTCATATAATTAATAGCAGATGAAATTAGGAGGTCCTTGCAGGGCTTTTGATTCAGTCCGCTAATGGAAGTTTGCTTGAATAAACATTAAGTAACAACTGATTTTGAACCTCAAAATGTGACCCAGTAATACTTACCACTTATGTTGTGCTCTAAACTTTCAGAGCTCTTCTGTGGGTCAAATCTGGAACACAAAGGGGCTATTGAAGTGCGCATGATTTGGTCAATTAACCTGCTAAATCTCTCCATGCAAGGCAAGGTCCAGCTTTCATGGAAGAAAAAGTGCCAGGTTGCTTTTGCACAGACACTCCAGTAATTCTCTCATTCCCTCTCTAGTGAGCAAGATAAAGCTGAAGTAGCCCCAAGCAAAATCAATTTTGCATGACCACTTAGTGCCCACCTGTGAAGGCTGTTTCAGCTAGTCTGAACTGTCCAGCACCCTGATTCCTACTCCTGACACTCCCATCCTGAACACAGCCTGTGGCTGTAGCTGCTGGAGGCTAGTTCTCCTGAAAACACTGCGGGTAGGACAGCGATGAGGAAATGACTCACAGTGCCGACTATGGACCCAAACTGATGCTGACTGGGAAGACAACGGATTTTTCTGCCCACAGCAGGTGGAGACATGTGGAGACACACTTTTTGTTTAAACTGTGAGCAGCAGGCCTACATATTTCTCCTTCAAAAATCAGCATGACATGATTTGGTTTGTTTTTAATAACCCATTTGATATCATTCCTGTATTGTGGCTGTATTAGCAATTACCATGCTGCTTTTCCCTTCATCCAAAGCTTTCTACGTGTTGGTAGCAGCTTTATATAATAATTTCTAGCACCATCCCTGCAGCCAGCTGCGTCATCACAGTTGCTCAGCCATTCAACTCACTGTGGTTATTGGTTTGATGGATTACAATCCTTTACATAATTCAGTTAAAATTAACAACTGCTTCCTAGCCTCTGTCATTATAACTCAGTACTTCTGGGACTTTGATATTGCACATAGCCAAGTTAGCAATCCTGAATTTACAGCTGTTAGGTACAGAAACACAAATACACAGCAGTCATTTGGTGAGGTCCTCTTCATCATCCATTGATGCATACAGTAGATACGAACCTTTTGTTTCTCATGGGGAAGATAAAACTTTGGGAAGTCTGGTGCAGATTTAAGTGCTATCAAATCTAAAAAATCCCGAGATCCCATAGGTGACAAGGGTGAACACTTTAAACACTGAAGCAAGATCTATACAGTAGGAAGTTACAATTAAATTCTACCGTTGTTCTCTGTGGACAGTACCCATTGTTTTGAGAGCTCCATTAGGCATGCCTCCTCTTCTTCAACTTTCTGTTGTTAACAAAAGAATAGATTATGTGGATTTAATTGGCAAAGTTGATGAACTTCCTTGTGTAAGTACAAAATTACTCTCTGTTAAGAAAGTTATTTGCACTTCTTGAAATTTATAGTCTAATTTCATGCCATGTAGGAGACAGAAGAGAGTGCTTTGAAATGCAACTCAGCAGCTACAGCATTTATTTTTTCACATGGTATATTCTCTTCTGTGCTCTTGAAGATATTTTTGACACGTAAAGTTCACAAAAATGGTACACTATTTTTTTCTGTAGTTAAGCCAGACTTGTCAGTTGTGGAGCTGTACCGTTCAGCTCATGGTTTGTAAGGATCAAGGTGAAGTTTCTCAACTGCCCCTGCAAAACAATGTCAGCTGTTGCTGTAACACTTCTTACTGCTGCAGCTAATAAGCATTGGTTGCAGCATGGGAGCTGTGGGAATGGTGGGGGTCTGCACATAAATTTTCTGATATT
Organism: Todiramphus chloris collaris; assembly: GCA_025345505.1. NCBI lineage: Eukaryota > Metazoa > Chordata > Aves > Coraciiformes > Alcedinidae > Todiramphus > Todiramphus chloris. Next base: position 5,812,436 of record JANVCC010000022.1, read on the forward strand.
TTTTTCCACATCAAATATCCAGTTGAGAGTTCAAGTGGAGTAATTTTGCAACCATAAACAATGATGCATACTGAAAAGCAGCTTTTTTTAACATAAAACCCGTTCCACTTCAAAGGGTTTATTTAAAGCTGGGAATCAAATGACATAATTGTTGCAGCCCCCAACTTCGCTCTATCACCTTTCTCACTTTTTTTTCTCTGTCTCCGTCTGTTCCTGTGGGAAAATTAACTTTTACTTTGCTGTAGACATGAAACAGCTTCCATAGTGTTTGTGTTGTAATGGGGGGAACAACCAAGTATTTGTTATTTTGTAGTCAGCTCATCAGGGTAAACTGAGATGACAAGTTTTTCAAGAGGGAACATGTTCAGGTAACCGTGTCCTCCAAGAACTACATAAGCAAACTACACCATTGGGTGCAGAAGACTATCTGGTGGATTTTTCACAACATTCACACACATCACCTCTTCTCCAGGAGAGTAAGACCTGCTACATTCTGCTTCTCCTGCATCTTCTCTGTCTTCTCATCCTTCCCTTGCAGTTGTTTTCCAGCCTGTTTGTGACAGAGTTCTGTTTCACTGAGTCTTGCTTACTTGTCTTCTTTTCCTCCTCCTTATTATTCCTACCCAGGAATGGTGTGAGAACTTGTATAAGTAGTTTTACTCATGCAGGTTTGGTGAATGCGATTGGTGGAGGAATTTTTTAATGTGAGAGGGACTACTTAGTTATTTGACCTGTGCAGAGCCAGATGAAGGGCCTGAACTAGCTAGAAAGTGGTTGTACTCCTTATGTTATTTATCTGTAGCATTCTTTCCCTCTGCTTTTTATTATTTCAGCGTGAACTGTCTGCAAAGCGTCAGAGTAAGCCAGAAAATACAATTCTGATGCCTAGCAGACTCCTCCTGCACCAGCTGTCATGTTAATATTTATAATGTATTAGATATGCAGGTCAGAAGTGTAATGATGGCTGGCACGTTGCATGTTCTTGACTATTCTTTGGTGCACTCCCCTTACTGTTTTACATGCTTTCCTGATGAACCTACTGTCATTTCACCATACCGTGCTCTTTCTTGTCAGACATACGTGTCCTGTAGGCAGCAGCAATACGGTGATCCTTTCACTTGTCTATGAGCAACAAAAGAAGATACAGGTAGTTTTTTGGCACATTTTACTCCAACAAATGCTTGTTCTGCATTTTATTTGGTTCTTTTTATGCATGTTATACTGCAAACACCTGAATCAGCCTCTTAATGTTTGGAAAAGGACAGGCCTTTGTTCCACCTTTCATTTCTATTACATTTCATATCAGATGGAGCTTTTAGGACATGATGCAAAATCTGGCTTCAAACATTAGTTCCTAAGATTCTGAATTTGGAAGTCAACTGGCAGTTCTGCTGAGGGACAAATGGGGCAGAACAAAATGGTCTTTGCTTTGCTGTCATGGTAATGGCAGTGAAGTGCTGATAAGTAACAATATGCATCTGTGTGAGTTAACTCCTTATGTAACCTTCAGGGAGGATTGTGCTCTGACATAGAATGATGATATCTTTCTCATAAAATTTTGAAGCCAGCCTAAGGATTTTAATTAAGAATTATATTCTTGTATAATAAAATGGGTCATAAATGGGGTATGTTCATTACATTCTAGAAGATTTGGGGCCATGACTATATTGTCTGAGTTCTGTTACATGCAGTAGGGCACCTGTACAAACGATGACTTGTTTTTATTTTTTTTTTATAGTGTGTATATATTTATATATACACACCTCTTTATCACTTTTGTCTTCCATTCTTTTAAGGTTAGCTCTGTCTTCTCTTAGCCCATGAGCTGTCCTTTCTGGTCCTTGAAATCAGCAAGCCATGTTTGTTCACTAAATCATGTAATTGTGCCTAAAGGGATTTTATTCTTGTTTTAGCCAGGGTGCTGTTTTAAGCAGATTTAATTTTAGGGTAACTTTCAAAAGCTACTATAAAGTAGGGTCCTGCAGGAGGTCTGCCTTCAGTCCTCAGTTCTCACACAGCCTTCCTGTGCAGCCATAGGTGAGGCACCTTCTGATCTGGGACTCTCTTCCTGTTAAATAGAGGTGCTGCTTTCCTTGAGCACAGAGGCATAGGGACACTTTCCTTCTGCTTTTGAGGAATTTGGATTCTACCATGTTGAGGTTCATTTGAATCTTATCAGAGACAAGCCAAATCTGTGCTTGGCATCATCCCAAAGTAAAGCTTAAATTACCTTGGTCATTTCTGAATCATATTGCTGGCATATTTTCTGTTATGATCATTGTACTTCTAAAGCACACTGCTGATTGATCCGATGTTGTTACCCCTTGTGTTGTTTTGATACCTTTTAGTTTCTTCTGTCATTATTACCTGGTTTTGTACTTTCCTTTAATTGCCTGTCTGCTGTCTGACAACACTAAAGCTGAAATCCTTACTTTTTTTTTTCCCCCCCAAGACTGATTGTATATTTCTGCCTGTTGGCCAGACCTTTTTTCAAATACTGTCAGACATGTCACTGTATTAACAACTGTAACCTCAACTGCCAAACTCCTGACTTCAGCAGTTAAATCATAAATTTAATGTGCCACTTCCATTATTTACATTATTTCCCAGATAAGTTTCATACTGAATTCCAGATTTTGAAGCGGCACTCCAAAGCACTGAATATTTTTGCTCTTTTTCCTTCTGGCTAGGATTATCTTGTGCAGATGACTTTTTTTTGATGTGAAGGAGACTAGAGTAAGGTCCGCATTCAAAGCCAGCCCTCGAGTATAGTCCATACTTTTCATTGTTCCCTGTTACACACGTTTGTTCATTACACAGATATGGCAGTTCAATCCCCATATATCTCCAAATGGCAGTGAAATATTTTGCTATCAGATTCAGTATTTATGGGAAATTGTCTTGATTTGTGTGATTAGTAAATCATACAGTGCCTTCTACCTCAAGTCTATTGTTTGAATTGAGCCTGGCTTACTAGGAGCAGAAAGCAAATTGCCCTCTATAAACTCACCTTGTAGAAAAGAAGTTAAACTTGTAAATTATTCTTATTAGAAGAAAGAAGAAGAGGGCAAGGGGTTGAAGTACTGTTTCATACACCGCCTAGGACGGAACTCTTATGTAGAAATTGGAATTGCCACACTTGTTGTAGAACATTCTTTTGGTTTTGTCCAGTAGTGTGGGAGAAAGGATTGTAAATAGTTTCTACTATAGATCATCTTGCACTGTAAAACTTGGAAGCAGATCTACATCTTTTAGTTGTCAAGTTTTTTCATCCTCGTCTGTCCTTAGCTCCCACATGAGATTAATCAGGCACTAGGACTGAATCCACTTTAGAGAAGTGGGACAAAATTTAATAAATAAATAAATAAAATAAATTAAAAAGTCATGGTGCACAAATGAAAGATTCTCGCAGAGCTGAGGCATTTGTATACCATGTCTTCAAAACCAGAGTAGTTTGCTCACTGGACTATGGCACAGAACTGAGTTTGCATGTTTTAGAGTTATAGTGATGTGAAAGAGAAAGCCTTTAGACTTTTTTCAGTCAGTGCGTCTGCTTTGCCATCAACACTCGTAAGTCAGCTGTACATCTTGTGAAGCTGAAAGGGGAGAAGTGACCTTTGTGTCAGAAGACCCAGATCTAAGAGCACCTCACGTGTTTGTGCCTGGAAAGTCTGGGTTATTGATTAGAAAATGGAGACTGTAATGCTCAAAAGCTCTCATATAGCTTATGAACCCTCAGATTTTCCCTTCACTGTATCAAGTCTACCGGTCTACTAGTGCTACCAGCTAATGGATGTTCCTTGTCCTTTTGTTGCTGGAGTTTTTTGGGGGTGGAGCATGCCCTTTTGGAACATAAAGCAGTAAGCTGCTGCAGGCAGTTGCAGAGTGTCTCTGGGTTACTAAGGGTAGTTTTCCTTACAGGCAAGTGCTGCAGGAAAGTAATGCAAGTAACAGTGAGTGTTTAGGTCCTGCCTGCACTGAGGTTTTCCACAATCTAACGTCAGGCACCCACCTTTGGTGATTATGGGGCTGGAGGCTCCTGTAGAGTCAGTGGGACACCCATAGCATCACAGAATCGCTGTGGTTGGAAAAGGCCTTTAAGATCATCAAGTCCAATTGCTATCTAACTCTTAGGGCCACTACTACACCATATCCTTAAGCACCATATCTAGATGGTTTTTAAATACATCCAGGGATGGCAATCCAACCACTTCCATAGGCAGCCTGTTCCAGCCTTTGATAACCCTTTGATAACCTTCCCTGACAACATAGGCACTGAGGCTGCTGGCTTAGGCACCTGAGTTGAATGCCTAAAGCTGAACAGTGAGACTAGAGTATAGTCCAACCATAGAGCAAGTCTACCACTGCTGCTGACTAAAGAAAGCACCTCTTCAGCTGTTAGAAACCATCAAAAGATGACCATTAGCACAGCTTCAACATCCTGGGACATTAAATGAACACAGCTTCGACATTCTGGAACTGCAAGATATTATCAGAAAATCTTCCACACACCCACAGCCTTTTTTTGGGTTGGCTGGTGTCTCTGTATCTTTCTGCTCCTTTTTGGATGCGCCCGCAGGACCAGGAAGGCTGTGATCTCAAACAGTCCCATGTGTAAGTATAGAATATTTTTTTCTTCCTATGCCTTTCTACCTATTGATAAATTAAGAGCTTGTGCAAAAAGAAACACCTAAGATGGAAATCCAAAGATGTCAAGCCTCAAATGTTCACACACTTTTCTACATCCCTGAGTCTATTGCCGTGCAGAGTGCCCCTCTCTGGAGTCCTGGGAACTGCAGAGAGGAAGAGGATGCGGTTGCTCACCCTGTGTGTTGCTCGAGCAAGAATAGGTGCCAGAGTCAGAATCCCAGGACCTGATGTATCATGGTGTATTGTTTGCTGTGTTTGTTTTGGGGGCTTTTGGTAATTTTTCTTCTAGGTTTTTGTGTCTCTATTTAATTATCCTTTTCATTACTGATTTCCTGACTTAATCTGAATGTGCATAAATCTCCACCATAGATTTATCATCTCTATAGAAAGCGCTTTCAGAGTAGTTGTGCAGCTTCCAAGAAAAGGGACACTGTTGGAAAATGAAGCTTTCAGATTCAACAATAAGCCTACTATTATGCTGATTTTTGCCAAGCTTTCCCTCACTTCTTTCTCATTTACTGCAAGAGTGAGCTCAAGGCTTCTTTTTGTTTGTTTTCGAACTTCAGTCATTCTTAAGTGTTTGCCACCCTGCTCAAGTCCACTCACTCTGAAACTTTAGACCCCACAAGATACTGCTGCATTGCTTCTGCAAGCTGAAAATGCTCAGGCTCCTGTTTTTCAACTGCATGCTTCTGTGAAGGTTGTAACCAGCCTTTTGCCAATCTTAAAAAAAAACAAAACAAAAAAAACCCCAAGTAAAAATAAAAATTGATTGTCACAGTCATTTGAGGACACTATTTTTACCTAAGTGCGAGATCTCAGAGCAGCAGTTGAAAATACCTTTGATATAAATAATCTCATTGCAAAACAGATTTTTGTTTATATAGTATATAGTCTGCGTGCTCATAACCATTTAATCAAATTCAGGCCTTGTCTGAGCAAACATAATGGCCATTAACTTATGTGTGGGTTGTGAATTATCCTTTCTGAATTTGACCTGTAGCTTTGAGAGCCAAAAAAGCCGTCTTCCTTGAGTTTTTTTCTCTTGTGATCACACATGCAAATGCAGGGGGTTTTCTGCTTCTAAAAATTGTATAAATGTTGTGTGCAACTTTCTCCTGATAACCATTTCTAGGTTTATGGTCCATTGTGGCTGACAGTCAGATGTTTTTGTAGCTATCATGAATCTTCTTTTTCTTCTTTCCATGTTGATACTCCATATAATGCTCTTTATGACTCCACGCAGGTCCCTTGAAAGGACCTTCTGTCTTTTCTTTGCTTAGCAGCTTTCTCCTAAGCAGAACATATAAACATCTATCTTCTGAAGACATATCCCTGTTAATCACTTCTGGTGCCCCTCTTTGAACTTTTTTTCCGTTAACGTTGCAATTTTAACTGCAGTTAACAGAAACCAGGATAAAATGTAATTAACAGCCCTTCCTCTGGCTTAAAAGAGACATGTTATGTTTATGCCCAAGATTAGCAACTGCTCTACAACATGAGCTATGTAATTTGCTGTTTTCCCTGTCTTCACCCTCAGATCTGTTGCCAGACCACTGTGAGTATAGCCATTTATCTCCAAATTTCTGTGTTGAATCAATTTCCCCCTGTTGTGAGCCAGAAACAGTTTTGTGCCAGGGGAATTTAAACTGATTTAATTTGTTGCCAATTAACAAACTTTTATTGGCTGATTCTGGTACTGAAGCCAGCAAACAAATACATACTTAGAGGCAAACAAATACATACTTAGAGAGAGACACCTCAGCTCCCCTCCAGATGCCTGTCTTCCCTGCTCTGTGATCTCCAGTCCTGTCACTGCACATGGCACCCAGTCCCTTTGGTGAGGCAGCAGGCCTCACCAAATAGCAGGAGGTGAGGCTTTGTAGCTAGTGCGTTGAGCAGGACTCAGAAGGCCCGTGTCTCATTTCTGCAGCTGGGAAGGTCTCTGCACCATTTCTTTCCATGCTGCTGTCTCTCATCAGTAAACTAAGAGAAATGGCAGTGACTTGCTTCAGGTAGTACTCTGGAACTGATTACCGAGAAGTCCAAGAGGACGTGGTGTTACTGATGTAAATGAAGCTTTGGAGTCTGTCTGTCATGTGGGAGCAGTAGGTGTTTGAAGAACCAAGGAAATAAAACAATTACATGGGGATATATTTTATTGCCTTTGCATTCGCTTGGTTCCTGTTCCATCCCTAGCCCAAACAGTAGTCAAATGGCAGAAGACAGAAACCACACCATGTGCGGCAGGCATGTTCTTCTCCTTCAGGAACAATGAATTTACACAGGTTTTGTTGTGACATCCTCTGGATTATTGCAGATCATTATCTGATCTTAGAGTATGACACATCAGTTTTCAAGGTTGTGACAGGTCACCAGCTGCCAGAGCTTCGCTATCAACTGGATCTCAGTTAAAAAATCTTTAAAGAAAAAGGGAAGAGTATTTTTAGACCAGGTCATTTCAGTGGTCTGGTCTGAGAGGAAGTTTCACAAATGGAGTAGATAGAATAACAGATTACAGTGCCTGGATGGAGACAGGGAGGTTGCAAGAGAGAAGGAAAGGTGCTTTTCATTAAGGCACCTTTTCTGCCAAATTTATTACGTTGCCCAATTACACGTGAACTATTTAATAATTTTTGCCATATACACTGAGGTTTGGAAATTCCTTTCTTCTTTTGTGGATGGGAAACTGAGGCCTAGAGAAATTAAAAGAGTTGTCTGTAGTCACATCAGAAATACGACCACAGTTGTATAGGAAATGCTGTGAATTGAGGATTTAATGCAAAATCCAAAGTCAGTGCTCTGACCAGGCCATCTCACTTCTAATATAGCCCAAAGTTTCCAGCTGGGATGTTTAATTGTTGTTATCATTTACCTGTATCAATGAATAACCTGGACAGAGGAATGAAACACTGCATCATGTGTTGACCATAAGGGTCCTACTGCTACTTGGCATAAACAGAAGATGAGAACTAAACACTGGGCAGCTGGTGTCCTCTTTTTGAAAATGCAGGCTCAGCATACAGCCAGATATACTGCAAGTCAATGCAAATTTGCATATTTGCTAGAAAAAAAGCTGGTGGAGTAATTCTGAAACTCCTTCAACAGTGACATGCAATCAGTGGCACCTTGTCTGGAGATCAGCTTCCAAGTATTTGAAAAAAAAGTTGGCAGATGTTGCATCAGACTCTGTATGAAGGATTTGCGTTTCCTCAAGGTTTGTTTGAGGCAGCTGTTCATGATCCTCACTGCAGAACGTTTATCATCCCTTCCATGTTCCCATTCTGGCCTCTACTTTCAGTTGCTGTGGATGGCAATTTCCTTGTAGCAGGTTTTGCATGCACCTGCAGGCTTCCCAAAGCTGTTACTCCTACTCTTTTATTATTTTATTTTACTATGTAGTGTTTTCCTCACTTGTATTCAGTACCCAGGCAACTCACCCTCAAAACTGTCCAAAGCCACCGTTTCTCACCAACAGTGGTGGATGAAAAAAAGCAAAACAGGAATTAATTTCACTGTATATAGGGTACAAAAACTTGATTGGAAAATACATAAAAAGTAGACCACTTAATTCTTGTTTAACTTTTCTATATAAATTTACAGTTTATCTTAACTTTAAGTCACTACTTTTGAAAAAGTCAAAAGGAAAGATGTGGAATGAAGTTGTGCTTGGGCTTTTCTTGACACTACACTGTCACACAAAAACCTGATCTATTTCTGGCTGTTCTTATTTTAGATTGTTCTTCATATACCATCTACTGTCACTGAAATTAATGAGAAAATAAAAGGAGTGACCTTTGGCTGAGCACATACAGTTTATGCATGAGCTAAACAGCAGGATCCTTTTTCATTCTTCTTTTTCCCACATTCTCTTCTCCCTGCTCTCCCCCGCCCAAATATAATTTGTAAAGCCTTTAGAGCCTTTCATCCTATGTGTTTCCACTGTGTTCCTTTAGATAAGTCGCAGGTCCATGATTCACATCTATTCTCTTGTGTTGAAAGGTCAGTCGTGCCCTTGTTTTATGAATATAATGCACCGTTCTCTTGAAGTTCAGAATCGTTTTCAAAGCTCCCAGGCAAAATTCGTACAGCTCAGAGTGCAGATAAATGTCAGCAACACTATAAAGAGCACTCTCAGAGCACAAGTACAAGCCTGGTCATTCAAAGTTACGTTGTTTAAAATAAACCAGCATTTACTGACGATCTGAATAGTTTGGAAGACATGGTTCCAACTGAAATGTTAATTCTGAACCTGTGGCGTCACTGTAATGTTGAATATCTAAGTCATGCATCGCTTTCTGGAGGAGGTGAACAAGTCCGTTCAACAGATACTCATTCCATGAAGACACTGCAACTGAATGGAGTAGAAACTGCCCACCGAGGTTTCCTCAGACGCCGCTGTCACAGAGAATGGTGTGTTATGGCACCGAGATGGTTCTCTGCCAGCCCACCTGCCTGCCACAAGGAAGCACTGCCAACTCTTGCCTGCTTTGGAGGGTGGGTTGGGTGCGTACTTATAAATCTCACCTTGAATTATTTTCCGTGCTGCAGTTTGGGAATCCTTGGTTGAAAATAATAGGGACTGACTTCTGCCTCCAAACTGTGTTCAAAGGCATAAGAAGTTAGTTTTCTGGCTGAAGTTAGGGACTTAAGTAAAGGTGCATTTTGACCAAGAGAGTCTCCTTTGCATGAGCAGAAAAAGACATATGCAATGATTTTGAGAGGAAATGCTATGATTTTCCAGTACTTGTGGCTCACGTTGACAGCAACAATGAGAACCGACATGCGTTTGGGTTGAGGGAAGTGCCGATGATAGGGCAAGGCACCAGCACTGACAATAAATCCAGATTACAGTTGTTTATGGAAAATTTGCGTGGATTTTTATGGAAAATTTGCTTGGATTTTTATAGTTCCCAGCATGCTGTACCTCCATGTTCTAAGTGTTTAAATTTTAATGGTCATTTATAGCTCCTTTAGCTTTGTGTTAACAACCCTGATTAGGTGTTTTTCTTTGGAGCTTTTAGGTGTTTTTTTAAAACATTGAGTACTGAAAACTTGGGCTAAATTTATGTATATTCCAGTCTTTTGTCACGAGTATTCTCAGGTAGGAAGATTCAGGTGCTACCAGTGATTTATGTCTCCTGTTTCCTTTTGCTTATTAGTGAGAAGCTCTTAAACAGGAGGGAAAAGTTCTTGAGTAGGTCATTACTAGAGCTATCTTTGCACGTCTCGGGCATCTACCTGTACGTGGCAAGAGGGGCGCACACAGAAGTAAATCGCTGGAAGGCGGAGGGAGGAAGGAGGGAGGGAGGGGGGCTGCTGTCCGTCCCACGCAACGCTTCCCGCCGGGCACGCGAGGAGCACAGGCCCGTTGCCGGGCTCCGGGCAGCGCTCGGGCGCCGCTCCCGCCGGTGCTGTGGGCGGGGCCGCTGCGGCCGTTACTGAGGCGGGCCCGGGGCGGTGCGCGTGTGCAGGGGAGGGGCGCGAGGCGTGTCCCCGCGAGGGGGCGGTGGTGCCACAGCCGCGACCCACTACCGGCCGCCGCGCCCCGCCGGTCTGCAGCCTCCTCCCCGGCCTCTGCCGCGGCAGCCCGGCCTTGCAGCGGCCCGGCACATACCAGGTAAGGCACCGCCCTGCCCTGCCCTCCCCTCGGCGGCACCTCCGCGGGGTGGCGGGCCCGCGGGGGACGGAGGCGGGCCCGCCGGGAGTTTCCTGCCGAGGGGGCCCGCGCGGCACCCCCGCTCGTTGCTCTAACGCTTCGCGTCCCGGCGCCGAGACCCAGCGGCGGGCGGAGGCGGGCGAGCCCCTTCCGGCGGTACGGGGATCGTAGCCGGGACCGGGACCGGGACCGGCCCCGGCCACTCGGACCCCGCCTGGCGTGCGCCGGGACCGGCTCTGCCAGCGCCTGAGAGCCGCTCGCCGCGGCCCTTCCCGCTCCGCCTGCCCCCGGAGCCAAAACTGGGCTGTGCTGTTCTGTTCAAGGCTACTCGGTAACAGCCTTGGCCGTAAATGATTAACCGCACACGCGGGGAACGGGGAGCCGGGTTTTCCGAGCGCAGCCGTTTATCCCCCTCTGTCTTCGCGGCCAAACGCGCTGAGCCAGCGGTACGTTTGTTCCTGAAGCGCTGCCTTACGTTTCTGCACGGGCTGTGGAACGCTGCTGTGAGTGCTGACACACCGCTAGGTACGGACGAAGGTTGCTGTGCTTTAGCTACTGTTTCTGCGCAAATCCGCTCGTTTGAGGATTTGTTTTATTGGCACCAAGGTGCAGAAAGACTGTTAAGGTGACAGGGTTTTGGTTCTTAGTGTTTCGGTTTTTTACTGAACGGGAAAAATGTAACCATGGGGCGGGGAATTGGTTGATAAGCAGCGGCAGCTGGGAATGTTCTTTTATTCTCTAACAGAATGCAATACTTCCTTTATTGAGCTGTAAATGAATAGTGTAAGCTCCCCCCCCCCGCCCTCAGCTCATCATCCTCAGATTTGAATCAATTGTACTACCAGATTTATTTTCCTTAGGAGAGCTAAGAGGCACCGCAGAAAATCCATGCTTCATCCCAGGTCACATTCCCCTGAATTGATTTGGTTGATTCCAGCTTGAAAATGTGCTTTAAGGCAACTAATGATTTTTCTGTGGGAATTCTCTGTTAACTTTCAAATTTGAGTTACTACTGTATGTGTAAAGCATCTTTCTGCTGTTTCTTTTAAGCTCCTAATGCAGTCATAAAATATGATTCAAAATGCCATGATTTGAGGAAGGTAAACTGAAAACTTTCTAAACAGAAAGCGGAAAAGAACGCTGCATGCAGAATGTCAAGGTTAACTGGGAATTTATTTGCACTGGCCTTGAGAGAAATCCTGTACGGTACCTGTTGAATGTCACTAACTAGAGTCTTTAAGCTGCTGTGAGCAGGACACGGTGCCCTTGCCACAATTGTTTCCGTGAATGCAGTCAAACCGTGTAAGTGCAGAACGGTTTCCAGGTCAGAATACAGTGATGAGTTTTGTGAGGCACCATCATAACCTGCTGGAGCTGAACGCTGCTGCTGGGCTGTGAGTGTTCTCCCGCTAATTGTGTTACTGGAGTTGAAGGAGTTCAGCCCTTTATGAAAATGGCAGGATCTGTTAAATGTAACGCCATGCCCATCTAGATAAGGCTGGTACTGTGTCAGGTGCTGTCTAAACACGTAAAGAGGTAAGGTCACAATTCTGGAAAATTTGCTGTGTAAGAAAGCATTGTTACTAAGATGAAGTAAATCAAGTACGCTTCAGAATGTTTCCAGGGTTATCCTTTAAGTGAAGGGCCTTTTTTCAACAGTCCTTATGCCCAGGAAGATGCCTGAGAAGGAGCATGTGCTTGAGAGTTATTGTTTTGGTTTGATATACAGTAATGAGATTAAAAATCAAACACAGGCATCTCCAAGTACTTCCAGTGTGGAGGGAGGTTTCGTTCTGAATCTAGATCAGTTTTTCGTATGTAGTCTTCCTTGCTCAAAGAAATCGAAATGAGGCTATGTCAGGACACCTCTCTGCCATTTCCCAAATTTGAAGGAAATACCTGTCCTGAACTCCAATTGCTTTGGGCCTATTTTAAAGAGAACCTACAATGAGATTCCAGTGGTCTGGAATGTATTCTATATTTTCTTTGAGTTTTCTTCTAGCAATGATTAAAGTACCAAAGCTGTGCTCAGCAGCAGTTGTAGGCAACCTATATTTGGTATTAATTCTCTTGTCTGCTGTCATTCTAGGAGCTGTTATTTCCTAGGTATGTTTTCAAGGCCTATGTCTTAGAGATCTTTGGACACTAATAAATAATGCTATTCATACAGAATACAAAAAAAACCCCAAACAATCAAAAGCTCAACCATTTTCTCAGAGCAATCTGGTGTGGTGCTTTACACATCTAAAGGAAAGGTCAAACTCCACTTTTCACTGTACACCAGAGGATAAAAGTAAAGCTGTGTAACTATTCAGAGCAGAAGACCCAGGGGCAGTGAGGCTTGTGCAAAGTTCAAGGGAAGAAGAATAACTTACAGTTAACGGTTAATTGTAGTTAACTTGCAGTTAATATTAAGGATTTTATTGTCCATGTTACTCTGGGGAAACATGACTCCGTGCCTAGGGCTGGTGCTGCTGTCTCTATCTTCCATGCTTTTCTGCACTGTCTCAATCTTGCAGTTTCTCTCTTCCTCCTCCTGCCTTTTCTTCCCTACTCAGATGCTTCAGCAGCTTTCTTGCAGCGTTCTCCTTCATATACGAAAATGAGCAGTAATGAAATACTTAACTTTGATAGCAGAGTGCCTTTGTGTTAGACTGGGCACTTTCCCCTGATAATAGTTGTTTGAAAGCAGTACTCTATAGCATTATAATATCAAATAATTTGGCTCTGAACTTCACTGCGACTAGAAAGGGGCTGTGCAGTTCACATTTCTTTGCCCTGCTAGTTTCTGGACACCTTGAGCTTCAGGAAGACAGTGCAGTATTTTTTTGCTTCTACTTTGCATTTGCAAGATTCTCTTTACAGTCCTGATGACTATAAGCATATGCTTTACAGCATGTGAGATGATGGGGTGTGTAGCTACCTTGGTGGTATGTTTGGCATGGCAGGACATTTCTGAGACAAATCTGAAAGTGGCATCGTGGATGATTCCTGCAGCAAAGACTTTGACCCCAGTAGTTTTGTCTGGTAATGTGTTGAAGACCAACTCCTTGCCTGGTGTAATTTGATAGGGTCGTCAGAAGACCTAAATCAAACTGGCACCTTGACCAATGGTGTGTGCAAAATATATTGCTTGAGTGGTTGTGGGAGCACAAGGAATATAAATTCCGGGATGGGGCAAGAAGTTTGAGAGTGAAAACTGACGTCTTATTTTGGCCAGTTTAGTTTCACAGTACGTGGGTGGAGCAGATGGGTGAAGAGGACAAGTCTAACAGCTGTGACTTTTGTTTCCAAATGGAAGTGCAGTAATTCCCTAGTTCTGGATATGGATTAGAAGAAATCTGGTTTTGCTTATTAGCCCTCACTGTCTTTCCTGATGAAAGTTTGTCCTTGTGAAGGTTGTTTAGAAACTCCATAATGAAAGCAAATCCCATTTTGTGTGAGTGTGTAAAACTTGAGAACTGAAAATGTGGCTGGGGCGGGTGGAAACGTGAGACATTTCTTACTTCTGAGAAGTCGTCAGCAGATGTAATCAATCCTTTTTTTTTTTTTTTTGAGAGACTTCAGAAACAGACTTCAAAATTCAACAGTCAAATGTTGGTTTCTCAATATGAAAAGTGTCTTTTTGTTGAATCGTCTGCAGTATATGTTATGGGTGATGGCAAATTTGCTCAGTTACTGAAGTGATTATTAATCAGTGACAATGCTTTCACCTATTATCCCAGTGCAATTATTCTTTTGCTAGATCTTGTACCAAAAAAAGCTTCTCATGATTTTCTGCTTAGACAAGGCAAATAGTGCTGTGGACCCTAATTAGGGTCTTGGAATAAAGTCGAAACTCTGCATATGTTATAGACTTCTCTCATAAACCAACAATAATATAGAATGCCTGCCCATCTTTTTGTAATACAAAAGAGACTAAGCTAAATATATGCTATGCGTATACATAGGAGGAAAGGGTAGTCACATATTTTCAAAGCCTGTTCTTTCCTTAGTTTGTGCTTAAATGAAGCGATACTGTTTCTGCAAAAAACATGAGGTACAAATGAATCTGCAATACTTTGTGATTCCGTGTCCTTTTCCTTCAGACAAAAGGCCCTTTCAATCTATTGTGGAACAGTCACTGATTTTCATGTGGTCATTCAAGAAAAGGATGGTGATTGGCCTTCATAGTAGCCTTTTGGTACGCTTTCTAGTGGTTTTCAGACTAAAAAAATGACTATGGCTGTGTACGGTGTCCAGTGTTCAAATTACTGATGAATCTAATCTCCCAAGTGTTTGAAAAGGTAAGAGTTCAAATGGCAAAGAAGCTTCACCTATTTGTGAATTCCAGTGTGCTGCTGCTCTGATCTGGGACAGATTTTGGCCTGCATAAACTGCTGTGATTTTATTTGATGTTCATTGACTGAAGGTCTGTTCTATTTCTGTTGTTTTTTGATTTGTTTCTTTTTAAAGTTGCAACTTAAATGTGGTGTTTCCATGATCTGTGCTTCTGAGAGGGCTGGTGCTGTTGTGTGCTCTGTGTTCTGGGTGGTGGTAAGTAATGTCATCCGCCTGTCCTGAGCAGGGCCAAGTGGACAGCGAGTATGATTTCTTGGGAGATGGCTAACCTCAAAAGCTGTGGGTGTGTTTGGAGTTAGCATTAAAGAAGCTGTTGCCACTTTGATAGTGCAGTTTCACTGAGGTTTTTATCCTTCTGTGCTGAGAAGGACAACCTGCCTGGCAGCATTTCAAAATAAACACCTCGCATTCAGAGCAGGTAGGCTGGTGTTTGTTGTCTCAGGCTCATACAAAATCCACGCGAGGATTTATGGTCTTTGACTGAATCTTACCTTGAACAGCACCAGAAGATAGTGTTTGTGTTATGAGACATTTCTGAATGATGGTAACTCTTCAGGAT
Organism: Todiramphus chloris collaris; assembly: GCA_025345505.1. Taxonomy (NCBI): domain Eukaryota; kingdom Metazoa; phylum Chordata; class Aves; order Coraciiformes; family Alcedinidae; genus Todiramphus; species Todiramphus chloris. The sequence continues at coordinate 5,827,645 of JANVCC010000022.1, forward strand.
CCTGGTTGATTTTGTTAGAAACTGGGTAGAGCTTACACTGAAGGTTCAGTCTGGATTGTCCACCTGAATGCTTTCCATGGCATGTGGTTTTTATTGATGCTGAAGACTGATGCATCCTGACAGCTAATGGGGTGTCAGACCAAGGCTTGAGGCTTTCTTAGTGGTTTAGGTACAACTGCCGAGGGAGAGTATTTGGGCTTTGAGTGACTTTAAGTTCAAGCTATTACCAAAATACTTGTTTCAGACCAAATTACTTTCTTAGTAATACATACGAAACTTGCTTTCAGTATGTACTGTCCTATAGACATCCACTTTGTGGCTTCCACAGCTGCACTACACTTAAAACTATCCACTTTTAGTATTTAAATTACAGTGCTGTGTATGGTTCTGTGTGTAAAATTAAATTAAATAAAAGCCTTGCATGCGCAGTCTGGGTGTGGTGGCACTTCTGAGTGGGAATGCATTCAGAGATTGTAGTTTATGCTATCAGTGGAAAAGCCTACAAGTCCCAAATGAATGTTGTATACACACACAGTGGAAACCAGAAAGGATTGGATGATTCATCTGGCCAGTGGAGAGGCAGACAGATCTGAAACATAAGGAAAGAACAGCAGAAAGGAGTCGAAAGATCAGGTGTACTATCAGATGCCCAGAACTGTAATGTGGGTAGAGCAAGAGATGTACCTGCCAATGGTGCCCTGAAGAGGTCTGCAGTGTGAGGCAAATGAAGAAATAGAGCAGCTGCTGTATAAGAAGAGTGCCCGGAGGTTCATGGTAGTGAAGAGAGTAGAAGATGGTGGTTATGAGTAGGAAGGTGAGGGAGGAAGGTTTGGGGAGATTCCAGGGACCAGAAGGAGCTCTGGCAGTCAGAAGGCACTGGGTCTCCAGCCATGTCTGTTTAGTTACTTGTGTGGGAGTGGAAGCTTGTGAGGTGAGGGTGAAAGGGGGGAGTTGTAGAATATTTTTTCTGTGTGATGATAATACAGGATCAGGGCTTCTCCTCAAGTTTGTCCACTTGCTTAAGGATCTGATAGAAATTGTGGGCGTGCAGCAGTTCGTATGTTAGTGATTTAGAGACAGATTCTCTTGGGGCTTACGCTTACTGAAGTCCACAGTTTGGACTGTCATCATTGCCTCCTTGTGACTCAAGAAAAACAGTTCTCCCTTTATTATCTGTTGCTAAAACCAGGAACCTGTCTTTAATATCCATACCCTTGTGCCTACAATCATACGGTGATTCTTTACCAAATTGCTCGTGGATTGGAAGGTTTTGCAGAAGGCTGGAGATGATTGCTGGCACAGAGTTGATTGCAATAGCTGCACTGACATTAAAATAATGTGGTAATTATTATTTTGTTATAAAAGAAGTAAAATAAATGTCCAAACAGTGATGTGTTATGGAAACCTTGAGGTGAGCGGGCAATCAGCTTTATATCAGAAAAAGTAACTCTCTAGTTCTTTACCTTTTGTGTGAAAGGGGACTAGGGAAAATGTTGTCATTTTTCTGTCACGTGCTGAAGGCAGGAAATCCCCAGTATCAGGGGCGTTGCACTTCTGTGATACTGGTGTAAAATCAGTATCTTGCCTTACGTTTTTAATACTTGTATTCTTTATTGGTGTGTAGTTATTTTTTTACCTGAAGTTTACTGTGCTTTTTTGATACAAGGTGGCTCCAGTGGGGTAGTGTTGGGGCTGCATCACAGCACAGCCTGACCTTTTTCCTGTCATGTGGGACACGTGTGTGAAATAGATGCAGTCTAGGTCCTCTGCAGCTTAATTTCAGGGGACGGGGAATTTTAAAATATGGTCCTATCAGAGCTCTACATGTGCTGGAAGCTTTGCAGCACTTCTGATGTGAGTTGTTTGGTTCTATGTCCTTCGCCAAGACTATGGCATGAGAGACAGCTGTGGAGCAGCCTGCAGGAGTGTGCTGCCTTTCATTCCACTCGTCCTGTGTTCTTGTAGTGCTCAGTCCTGAAACTTCTGGCAGCTCTGTGAGAGGGTTCATAGGCAAAAGAGTGTTTTGGGATGAAGGGAGCTCTGTAATGTGAAGTGTATTTTATTTTGCAGTAAAGAGAGCAAGCCTACAAAACCAAGGGAGTTCTCAATAAGGATAGGAGTTTGTCACTCTGGAAAGTCTTTCTGCTGTTGCTTCATCTGGCAACAGATGGTCATGTATGTAGATTCATCCATTGCCCTGCTGCCACTTGACATAGAATGATGGGTTGCCTTTCTCTGTGCTAATGGGATGAGTTAAGGCTTCCATGTTAGCATTTTAACACATGATTTCCTTTTCTTAAGTTACACTGTATACAAGCCTGGTTATTTTGCACATTACAGTATAGATAAGGAAAGGTTGGAAACTTTTAATTGCCTTCCTAGTGTTGGATTTTCAGAGATGTTGAGTGCAGAAAGTTTTAATTGGAATAGTGTGCAATGAGGCCTTCTGAAAATAGGAATGTAGGGGAATGGTGGTACCTTCCAAAGGGTTTTAATGAGAATCGCCAGAGAGAAAACCCAGAGATATTAAGTTGTAACAAGGGGCTTGTTAGATGGAAAAGGGATCATCTTCTAGTTGCGAGGTCTGTTAAACTGCACAAAGGTTGGTCATTACCAATGTTGCACCATATTAAAGGAATGAAACAGTATAAATGCAATCATTAATTAAACTGAATAGCACACATTGAAACTATCAGTCACTATTTTAAGTGAATAATACCAGTCTGAGCAGCTCTCCGAAAAGGTGGTATTAAAGATTCCTTTTTTGTAAATTAAAAAAGAAAAACCTGGAGATTGCTGTTACTTACAAAATGTCTGGGTTTTGTTGTATCATGGTGTAGTGCTCATTCTGGGACAAACTAAGCCTACCCTGTCTCAGCCCAGCTCTTCACAAGTGGTTCAGTAGAGGCAAACGGTCAAACAGCACAACAGCAAGGACTGTTTTTTTTGCAGTCCCAAAAGAACAACTCCTCTTGAAATCTTGGACTGTTAAGAGCGTGGTGAAGGTGCTTTGCCACGGGGGTATGAGGTGAGGGGCTTGCAGAGCGGCATTCCTCCTGCAGGCCTTATGGCAGGCGTGGGGAACCACTGGAGCTGGTGCCAGCTGGCACCTGGGGGCTTGGAGATGACTGCTGCTGCGTGTGCTGCTTTTGTGGATTTTGTCTTAAAAGAAATTTGGTACCAGACTCCATAAAAGGCTTTGCCTTTTGCTAGTTTAGGATTTTTCTGGGAAGGACCTCAGGGGCTGTTACGTGCTATGTTTTTGGTCATTTTCAGATTGCAGTACTGGGCCCAGAAAAGAGATTTTGGAAGGAATCTGCTGTTAATTGAAATGAAAAATATAGGGGAGAGACTTTTCAAGAGCAGATGAACTCCACAGATTCTTAACCCTCTGTATTAATACAAATGTAGAAAGGTACCTTTTCATGGATTAAAGTTTAAAAAAAAAAAAAAAAAACAAAACCACAAAAGGCTCCACCCTCCCAAAAGAACCTCAACAAAAACACACATACCCACAGAAAGTGTACAAATGAACTGTGCGTACTTAAAAGAATCATCCAGAGAAGAGTCAGGTGGCAGTGATGGGGATGGGACTGTATCAGCCACTTACGCAGAAAAGTTCAGATCATGCTTGATAAAAGATTTTCAACACATGTGATACAGCGAAGTCTAAGAAGTGTGTGTCATGCATATAGGTGTAAAGATAATATGACTTACTCTGGTCTGACTCGGTATGCTTTTCATACAACAGTTTGAAATTTCCATGTAGCCTCTTTGAAGGAGTCTGCCAGCTGTACCTTCCCACAGCTTGATCCTAGGGTAAACCTAGGAAGAGGAGTGCCTGTTTCTAGCTGTCTTCCCAGGTTGTTTGCAATGCTGTTTCCACATTCAGAGTATGAATGTGGAAACCTGGAACCTTTGAGGAGTCTGTTTGCTTTTGATGAGAATCTAGGATGTTTTAAAATTACTATTTATAAATAAAATATGAAAAAAAAATAAGATTGCTAATTTTTGCCTCAAAGTGGCTAGTGAATCCAGGCTGATTATTTGTGTAAAAGATTTGGCCTGAAGTCATGTGAAGTAAATGAGTTCTCTTAATTCCTTTGAAGAAGTGAAGAGAACTGCTAAAATGTCCTAACTGTTCTGTGTTACCAGCCATGTGATAATATTCATGTGATTACTGACAAATGGGAGCATTTGTGAGAAACAAAGAATTTGAGTGTTGTGAACCTCTCCACCAGAATGACAGGCCATCAGAAGAATGAGTGCATCTTTCAGAGCTGTTACAAAAATGGCTCTGCAATTCCATTTCATATGCAATATGTATGTAAATAAAAAGTAGGGTCAAAGCAACGCTTGAATCTCTGGAAGCTTGTCTGTGTTGCTGATAAATGTTCGTTTCTTAATTTCTCTTGTGACGTTAATTCTATGGAATTCCTATTCTAGTTGTACAATTTCTAAGTTTGTCTCTTGCCTAAAAATGAAAAAATACATTCCTGAACAGTGCTCTGTTCTATTAGTTTCAGTGACAGTTATTAAGCAACCTGGATTGCAGGTCCTCATCAGCTCTGGCTACATTGCTAGTCATCCCAACTCCCATGCTCGGGCTGTACCTTGGTCAGGTTTTGAATTATTTGATTCATTGTTGAGCATTTTGGTTTTGTTTTTCACTATAGCTCTATCCCTTACCCTCCTGTGATATCATAGTAGTGAAATTTAGGTCAAAGTAGTAGCATAAGAGAAGGATTCTGAAAACAGCCTCTCCTTACTTAAATGTCAGGCATGTGAGAGGGACCAGCTAATGGTATTTCTGGTAAACTGTTGGACTTTATATTCCAGTACCAGACTTTAGTTCTTTCTTCAGGCTTTTTACATAGTAATAAAAAAAGACAAGATTTTAATTTTGTATAACAAATAATATAAAATAACTATATATTGATATATTTAGACATACCTAAAGTTTGAAGGTTTTCCTTAAATTTCTATGATCTTTTTACTTGCCATATGGCAGCAGTGCTGAAGGAAGACAATTTCAGCAGTTGCATGTTTGTTTCTTAGTGGGCTAATGTTATGTACTGTGCTCTATGATAGCTCATATTTCTTTTTTGTATTTTCAACATGTTTATTTTTGGGGATGGAGGAATTGGTTGTGGTAGAAGACTGCACTGAGTTTTTCCAGTATTCCCTCCCTTATGCTGGAAGTTCTGACAATAGTCATAGGGAATTGGGTGAAAAATGGGCTTGTAATACAACAAACAGTGGCTGTTTTGTGTTTATCTGCTACCCTTTTTAAAATGAGAGATGAAGATAATTGTTTCCTACCTACCACCCCCATATGTAAAATGACATACATATAAAAAAAGTATTTGTAATGCATTAACATTTCTTAGGGGGGAAAAAATCTTTGTTCTCATCTCCTTTTACTTTCTCTTTACAGAAGGTGTAATTATATGCATTAACTACTCTTTTAAAGTTTTCAAAGTCTTCTACTCTAAGTAGAAATTGAAATTAAGATTTTTTTTTTCAGTCTACCTTTTTTCTTTTTTTTTCTTTTTTTTTTTCTTTTCTTCCTTCAAAGCTCATTCTTGAAAATCATGTCATGCTTCCAGTCAATTCTGCATACATAGTAGCAAAGCATCTAACACCATTTGTGATCTAGTAGGTCTCATAGTGCTTTAGTTAGGTCAGCTCCCCAGTCAGGTACTGCTGGTGGGAAATAATTGTGAGGAGTGACAGCAGTAGATTTTCAGCCATGCTTCAGGTCTGGCTTCAGTACTGATAGTTCACTGTTAGCATGATTTGTGTTAAATGAGGCATTTCGTTACATACAAGATGGGAAAAGATGTAATCATTTCACTCTTATTTTGTAACTTGGTAATTCTGCTTTTAATGGCCAGCTTTTATGTTGTGCTGTAGTCCTGAACATACACCAGGAGTTTCTCAGATGGCTTCTCAAGTGCTCTGACTTCAGTAATTCACTAGGAAAAAAGATGTACTTATGTACTGAGTTGGCTGAGATAAATTTTAATTATTAATATACCTGTGATCAAGTTGACTGTGAGGTAGTCGGGCAGTGTGTGTTTGAAATCTGTAGGTGTGGGTGTTCAGGTATTTGCTGACATGTAAAACTTCAGGTTTTATATCAAGGACTATAGTTGATTTCCTGGGCGAGCAGAACCTCTACCATGCAAGTCCACCTGTGAAAGCAAGAAAGATAGGTTGTGCCCCTCCCTGCTTCTGCTTAAGCAGCAAAAATCTTAGGAAATAAAAAGGAAAAATAAATAACGTCTATGTCCTGTGTGTTTGCAAAGCTAAAACAAAGAGAGGTCTGATAGTTTGCAAAGATTGAGTTAGAGATGGTAGCTTGATCATGTTGCATGCACATAATGTTTTCCATGTAACTTTCTGGCATTAAATGTAATGTGTTGCTTTTTTTTAGTGTACCATAAAATATGCAGACTATGTCTTGTGGGTGAGTGGGTATTACTGGAATAAACTTTAGTCTTGGTATCTCAAAGGCACTTGGAGCAGAGGTGCTAAGTTGTAAGTCAGTTGCTGAGGCTCAGTGTCAGCAGTAGACACCTGTTTGTTCCTGGGAAAGTAAATACAGACAGGAATGCTGAATAAATGATCCATGCAGAAGGTGCTATGCCAACAAACTGAAGCAAACTCTCATTTCCTTTAGCACAGGGTATACCTGAGGTCACTGAAGGCATTCCAGATTTGCACCAGCACTCGCTCGCTTTTATCCAAACTCATAAGCAAAAAAAGAAACCTAAGCTGTATTTTTGCTTTACTTTGGCTAAATTCTTTCATGAGTAGACGACTGATACAAGTGTTTTGGCTGAAGCCCAGGCCAAAATAATTTGAATCATCAAAGAACACTAACTTCCAGAGTGAGAAATTTGCTTCAAAACTTTGAGTGTTGTTTTGTTATTTGTATGTCATTCCCATGAAAAGGCTGCTTTGACTTTTATTTAGGGTTTCATGGAACCTTCTGTCTCAGGACTGTGAGAGCTCTGCATGCTTTCCTTTGTGATGTGACGTACCACATGGGAATGAGATCTCATTTACACTCATGAGTGAGTCTCGCCAAGATCCCTTGGGTAATCTTGCTCCTTCTTCCTATTAAAACTTCAAAAGAGACTAGAGTTATGTTTACATTTGTAAATTGATTTTGTTATTCATTTTTGTTCATTGCGATCCCATTCTTAGAATTTGTATGCAACAAGAAAAGAGTATTTTCCCATTCCAAATGGAGAAATAAGGATTGGAATTTTATGTAAGGAGGAGTATATCTAATCCCAGGAGCTCTGTACCATAAAACATGCTTCATGGTTGTGTTTAGCCCTTTAGGAGTGCCAGGAAGAAGAATGTGAAACTGCTTAGACAGTAACTGGCTGGGAGTTCTCAGTCTTCTGCCTTTCTAGGGATCGGGCCAGCTAGGGTGGAGTGGGGTGGCATCAGACTTGAGGATCCCATTGCCACTGCAGTACTGGACCCTGGGTGGAGTGGTTGCCCTCCGAGCAGGATGTAGGACCTGCTTCAGTGGGTGATTCAGAGATCTCTCTGCTGAGGTATTTTCCAGAAAGGATTCCCAGGAGATGCTCTTATCTTTTTTGGACTTCATGTCTGCTTCTGTTGTTATAAAGGCAGACTCAGTGCTGTCGTTATAACGTGACTTGCCTTTGAATCTGCTTTCCACATTCATGGCATGATGTTTTTTCACAAGCACAGCAAGGGTGTCAGTAGACCAAGTCCCCTGAAGCCCCCTTCTCTCTATGTTCCAGTTTAACTTGGAGGGAACATCTTTAGGTGTGATCCCAACTGGGCCTTTTTCAGTTTTATTTCTTATTTATTGCAGTCTCTGATGTTGGGTAATACACAGTAAACCCCATTATTGACTGGGTACCAGTATCAGGAAAAGTTGTAAACTTTCCTTGGGATTGAGCTTTCTAATGCACCCTGTAGATTCCGCAGTATCTGCACATTGCACGCGCTAAGCATGGCTGCTATAGCTGTGCTATGTTCCTTTTGATACTGGTCTCACTGCCTTGCCTGTGATACTAAGCTGCAGTAACACCATCTACTGAATTGCAGCATAAACTTGGCATCTGCAGCCTCGATGCCTTATTCACCACACACTGATTGTGTCCAGTAGACACCCTTTGTCCCCTAAAATAATCCCTCATTCAGTTAAAAACATAAGCACTTTGACATATTTTCTTTGCCTACTGCTTATTTGGATAAGCAAATAATTTAAACTTTTTTTACATACATTTCTTTCTCAGAACATGATTATGTCTTGAAGCGTGTATACAAAAATGTATACGTTGGCCTTGTTAGTAGGAAAGTGTCTTTTTTTTTTTTGTTTTGTTTTGAAGCAGTTTAAAAACTGCTTTATAAAGGTCTGAAGAAAAACCATTTGAGAATGTGAGGGCACAACTGATTTTGCTTAAGTGTGCAAAATATGAAGCACTGCTTCCTTCAGAAGCCTGTTAGGAGGCTGAAGGCAGTTTTCACGGAGGATGTGCCAGTTAGAAAATAGTGGTGATTTCACTTGAATTAAAAATGAGGTATTTCAGCTGTCATTAATTGTAGGAGTTGTAAAATGCTCAATAGCTCTGATTTGCTAGAGATGAATGGGAGGATAGGTTTTGCCCAGAAAATGACACTGTGGGTATTTTTTTGGAACTTATTTACACTTTTATGATAACCTTACAGTTAATTCCAAAAGACCGTTCTGTGTGAACTAGCAATGTAATCAAATGTACATGCCATTGCAAATGGCAGCAGAATTCAGTTCAGAGGAGGCAGTTTTCCCACAGAGGCATGGAGAGTCCACAGATTGTACAGAATCTTTTTCTCATTATTTTTAGGATCTTGTGGCCCCTGAAGACCCTAATGGATCTTCAAAAATGGAGATCCTATCACTCCCCTAGGCACTGAACATATCCTGGCTCATCAGGGCATCAGAAATTATCTTAACCAGGGCTTTCCAGCATTGTAGTGTTGCTTGGTTACCATCATTCCCACAACTCTCAAATAAAGCAAAGCAAATTTTAAAAAGCCAAACTGGTTTCTCTTTATGGGCTAGGCTCCTGTACAGTTCCAAACAAAACAGAATTGTAAATCTTCTACAACTTCTTTAATGATCTTGGGTTTTTTTTTCCTCAAGAATTCCACTTGGCTACTCACAAAGGCTTTCTATTTTAAATGGGGTTTTTTTTCAATGTATTGGACTACTTCTAGGAGTCTCCAAGTCATTAAGGTCAGAAGCTGGAATCCTGACTAGAAGCAAGGAATAACAAATAATGGCTTGAGTTGTTGGGCAGTCTGGCTAACTCCAGCTGGGATACTGACTTGTCAGCTATATTTTATGTGCCCTCAGTTCAGGGCAGGGAAAAGGGCGCAAAGCTTAGCTTGGAATGTGTTAGGGAATATTTTCTTTAGTAATGATAATAATGAAGAACGATCATAACCATTTGGCTGATGATCTTATGTCATTTTGTGACATGTAGCTTCAGAAGTCCTCTTCTGCCCTTAGGGGAATAATTTTGTCATGTGGGCTCCTGTGTTTCACGGAAAATTCTCCTCTTAAATCCAATTAGCTGATCTTGACCAAGTATACAGACAGTCTGGGAACTGAATATAGCATAATTGCCTGGACAGTTATTCTGTTGTCATCCTGGCTCCATAGAAGAACTCTTCAAAAAGAAGAGTGTAATTTTTGTTATCTCCTTCAGGCTGAAATAGGTAACAACTCTGAGACAGCCACTCTATTGTTATGTTACAAATGAGTATAAGTTTCTTTTAATGATGTTAATTCCCAAAATAAGGCTTCTCTGGGAACATGTGGATGAGTTTCTTGGTGAACAGAGAGCTTTCTATAAGCCTGCTAGGGTCATTAACAGTGTACCTAGAGTTGATCACAGAAACTGTCTTACTGTCTTTGAGAGTGGAGAAAGCTAAAATAAATGGAGATATCAGAGTCAGACAGAGATTGAGGAAAAATAAACACATCCAAGTAAAACATTCCCAGCTGTGGAAAAAGAACTATCCCCATCTATCAGAAGTACGGAAAATCTAGTAAGCAGACAGGGAATCAGGGGAGTTTTTCCATGTATAAACAGCAGTTCTTGTAGGAAGTAGAACTTCTAAGCATCACCTTAAGCTCTTGAGGGCTAGTGCTTTAATGGGTCCCATAACCCAGTCCACTGACTGTTTTGGCTTTTCAGTGGGTCCCGTTCTTCTGACAGTGGACTTGTAAGAGAGATTTCTCTTTCAATGAGATACTAGGTATTTAACTGTATGATGTTCAGTTTCTGATGTTGTGTGACCCACGTGTGTTCTGTGTTACATGTCCATTCCAGCTCGAATTCTGTCAGTAGGAATTGGATTAGGTACTTAATGCTTTGCAAGAAAAATGTTGACTGACATTAAGTTAGGAGGAGTAGCAAGCGGAAATAATGATAGGTTGCTGTTTGGAGAATAAAGGTGCTTACGGACTCTACATGTGGGCTTGTTTTAAAAATATTGATGTTCTAGCTTATACCAAAGTTCCCACACAACCAGGAAGAGCTTCATAGGCTAGATTGACTGGATATTCAAGTCCTTTAAGATGGTATACAGATGGTATACTCTGTTAAACACCAGAGTGAGTGAGTTTGGTTTTTTTAAACCGTGCTATTTCATGGTGGCTGAAACTAAAGTGCTGCCAGTTGTATGTCTGATTGCTTTCCTGGCTCTCTGCTATGAGAGCCTTCGGGAGAAATTCTTCTCCTTGACAAGACCTTGCAGCATTTGCAGGTTTTCTTCCTTGTTGCAACTGTTCTTCATTTACTGTAACTCTTTCCTGGACCAGTGCTGAACATGCATCCTCCCCTTTGCCCTGCTGTGGTATTGTTATCCCCCTTGTGTCACTGAAGAGAAATCTAGCATAGGATGAGAGCTAGTCCGTTCCCAAAGCTTTTATTTGGTTGTTTCCCAATCCTAAAGTCAACAGATTCTGTTGCTATAAAATCTTTGTCAAATATCAGATGAGGGTGTTTTAGGCAGGGAGCTTATGCTGCATTATAATCCTATGCATCTTCTGTTGTAATAAATGCACATTGTAAATGTCAATATGAATAGTCCTCTGAAGACTGGATCCTGTTGATTATCCTTAGCGCTGCATTCCCTGTCTGGAGTTAGAAACTGCAGTGCACAGAATGGAACATTGTGGGTTAGCTGTAAAAACAGGCAGAGCTCAGCTTTGGAGGCTATTGTTATTGACTGAGTACTAAGGTGCAAAACAGGGATCTTGCATCTGTGTTGGAGCGACAGATAAGGAGCACCCCTTCTTTACACCAGAGCTTATAGTCTGCATTGGGTGTAAGGTTGAGTCTAAATGTCTTAAGGTTTTACTAAGTGTCAGAGACTTGGAGTTTGGCTTTCCATGTGCTAAATAACTGCATCAGCAATTGGGGAAGTGTGATTGACTGGCTAGCTAGGCCAAAATCAAAACCAACAAAAAGTCCAAAAAAACCAAGTGTCAAAACCATCCTTTTTTTTTTTTTTCTGTATTCCAGCAGACTTTAAATAGCCTCTGCACTTGATCAAATCAGCATTTGTCTGAAGATTCCTTGTCTCCCGTCAACTTCTCCTGCTAGATGTTCCATTAGTGACCTCCACTCATAGTCCATTTTATCCTTGTGTTACCAGCATTCCTCCCAGCTCAGCGTGCCTCTGATGCCAGCAACAAACCTAGTTTGTTTGTTTATTTTCTTGGGGGGAGGGATCTCCCCCCCTCCAAAAAAAAAACCCAAAACCAAACAGAACCTAAACAAATTATTCTTCGTGTTACATGTAGGTACAGACATAAGAGTTAAATGTGAGCATAGGACCCTGCAAGCTAGCAGAACTGAAGTCTTCCCCTCCTCCTTACGGTCGTGTTCTGTTGAGCTTGTGAATATGTAGTGGTAAGTTAATATCCAGCCCTGCAATATCTTTCTGCTTGTATGCAGGTGCCTGCAGGAAGGATCTCATGACATCTGCTTATATTTGGAATTGTGTTGGATGATAGTTATGTTTTAAGTTGGAGTTTTGATTTAGGTCTGGAGGACTTTTTGCTTTTAAGAGCTAATTTAGACACAGTTAATTTCAGTGCTAATCCTTGTTATCTGCCTACACTTAACACTGTATTTTGGACTGTATTTAAGATGTGTACTCGGGAATGTAGAGACTGAAGGTTATATTTACTGTTAGGATCTAGAAGGCTCATAGGTCTACAGTGGAATTATCAGAGTGCAGTATTTTGGTTTTTGAGCTTGTGTGACATATATTGTGAAACCTTAGGTTAAGGCTGGGGTCAGGGCTAGGCATAAGAAAAGTGTTCAAAGAGCTTGTTTTACTCTTCCAAAAAGTAAAGAAGACTTATAAACGATGAGAACTCATGACCAGAGTGTCATAGCTCATGATATGTTTTGATTCTGCTCTTCAGATTTCATTAAGGCTCACATCTCTCCAGCTACTGTGGTCTAGTTTTAATCTTAGTGTCTGGTTCTGGTGCTTGTGTGTTTTGTGTCACATGAATACTAGGATTAGGGAACTGTTAAAAAAGGTCAGAGTTCAAGATGGGAGGGATTTAAATGCTTGATTTATTTTTATGTTCTCCAAGGCTGTTGAGCTGTGATGAGCACCGATTCCTGCTGCTTTTCTTGGCTTATGTTAGTTTTGGTGCAGTTGCTTGTCACCAAACTCTGCTTGATGTAAGGTTTGGTAAAGTGATATCTGAAGCTCCACTTCTGTTCTTTTCATACCCTGCAGTGGGGGACAGTGTGTTGATGGTTCTGAGAGGGTGTTTCATGTCATATCCACAAGCAAGGACTTCATCAGCCATATATCTACCACAGAAGAATGTGGGCCACTGTTTTAAAAAAATCTAGATTCTTATCTGCAGAGTCACAGCATGCTTTTCTATTTCAGGGTCTTTTGGTTGAAAATTAAAATCACTTAAAGAATTGACCTTTCACTGTGGTGGGAAAGTACCTTAAACACTTGCAGACATGAGTCAACAGTATTTTCTCTCATAATAAAGAAGTAGGTTTCCTTTTAAATGTTGTAACTTTCCTCTTGATTTCTTTTCTCCTCCATTGAGTCATTATTTCCTGCATGATGTTTTCTTTGATAATATGCCATGAAACAGTGAGTAAGGACAAAATGGTGAGTTGGGAAGATAATCAAATTATGGAGAGTTGTCCCATAAGACTGTTGCTGTTTTCAAGATATTGCATCTCATTTGGTCAACCTTGATAGACACGGTACTGTTTGGAGAAAGATCACAACTTTGCAACATCCAATAAAATGTTGTTTGGTTGGTTTTTAAATTTTACATATGGTCTGCTGCTGTCTTGGTTATCTGCTTTTTTACTTTAGTGATGAAAAACAAACTTTATTTGCTTCCATTTTTTTCTTGTGTTTCTTTGTCTTTTAAAATAATCTTCAACAGTAGCAGCCCTCAAAGCACAGGAATTACAATTCTAACTTGAAGAATTTCATACCAGTGACCGTATGTTATACTGGAGATGACATAAAGAAATGGGATTTTGAGATTACCTGTCAATTAGGTTTTCAATAATTCATGAAGTTCAAAAGGACAAAAGTTGTCCTTTGGTAGGGGAAGATAATATTTTTCTAAGTTGTGAAACTCTTGCCCTTTGATTTTTTTTTTAATTTTTTTTTTTGTTAGATTTTAACTTTCCATTGAAGTTGGAGAAGGATCTCTCCCACAACTTGGGCTGAAGAAGATCAAAACTGGGGTTTAGTAGGTGATATATTACAGAGGGGAAAAAAGTGGAAATCACTGATGTGCCACAGTACCATAATGTTCATGTTCTGATTTGTTCTGTTTAAATCCTGAAAGTATCACCTACAGACATTACTGGAAGGAGTCAGGTGCCCATATGCTGGCCTAAGAAATGCAGTGACTGTTAGAAAAGTTTTTGTCTTTTCTGTCACAATTCAGGTTTCAATCATTCTCAGCCCTTCCTTGCATCCCTTTGAAAGAAATAAATAGCCAAGTCTTGCCCTTGCTTGCTCCACAGAACAAAGTGCTGGTACGGCCATAACATAGTCTCTTTCTGAGCTCTTGGTTAGGGTATTCTGCCCACAGACAAGGAAGTGGACATGCTTCCCTCCCCAGTTATCCAGCCCCTCTATTAATCTTGTGGATTTTCATCACATGTTCATCTCATTCCAACACCCAGAAGTGCTCTTTAACGCTGTGACGTGCGAGTGCTTGTATTTCTTCACTGAAGCATCAGATTTTAAATTCCTCCATTCATTCCTCTGATTTTGAACATAACTGCAACTCAGCAAGCCATGCAGATACGTGTTTTTAGATTTCAGTGGTCTTTGGGACCTAAGCTGTGGGAGTCTTGGCTAGGTGGACTGCTTCAGAGAACACCTGGCTGGTTTCAGATGCAGAAGCCATTAAGAGCTTTCTGCCTTGTGTTAAAATAAAACCTGTGACTCTGACAGGACTTTGGAACTCTAAATCTTCCCTTTGGCTTTGACAAAATATGTAGCTTCAATAATGATAAAATGGAAGAAATAGGACAGCAATCACTCACTTGTAGTCTATTACAGAGAATATTTTGTAATACAGAAGGAAAAGTAAGTCTGCAAAGGTAATCCAGTCATAGTAGCTTAGTAGAGGCTGATTTTGGCAGTTGGGGTGTTCAGAAATGACATGTTAGACTTTTGAGGGCTAGCTGAGGGACTGATGAACAGATCTTATTCCAAAGCAAACAGAACCAGTGTGCAACTCACTTAAGTAGCATCTAGAAAGGAAAAATTCCTGTCTGGTATGCATGGTTAAATCATAGACCAGTTCATGACTGCCTTCTCCTTGCAACTGCAGAACAGAATACAGAAGTTTTCTGTTACTTTTTTTTGTTGTTGTTGTCTATTCCTTCCCTCTCCTGCTAATGAACTTGGGAAATCAGTTTCTACTCATCGGTGTACAGACATGAACAGGCACTTAGCTGTCCACGTGGTTGGATGTCTTTATCTTTGGGGAGGATTCCTCTGAAATTTATAATCAGCAAATGCCTCGTACTGGTGTCACTCTTTGGGTTTCCCATTGTTTCAACTGAGTTTGTGTTCTTGAGATCATTATGTTGCTTATTGGAGAATGACCACACTGAAACAGCACTGATGCTGCTCAGAGGGATTTGATTAGTAACTAGTGAGGTACTGTAGCTTGCACTTAATGAATAGAATGGTTTACATCACTTAGGTTCATCTTTCTGCATGGTCCAATATGCCAGTTAGTTTGAGTTTAAAATGTTAGTTTTAAAAAGGGGTTTGTTTTAGCTGGAAGAATTGTGTGTGTCATCAGGAATGGGGCTAACAACAAGGCTTAGGTAATTGGCTGAGCTTGCATGGCACTGAAGATAAGCCCTGTCAAAACTAGTAAGGGTATCTGTCAGCACCCTCGTGTGTTGACTAGAGCAGTAAGGGGATGAGGGATGTTTTTTTCACAAAAGTCTCCTGTGAGGAGAGAACAGTAAACTAACTAATTACTTCTTTTGACTTCCAGCTGCTTTTGCAGAATATACAGTCTATTGGAGAAGATAGAAAAATAAGAACGGAAACTGGAGTAATTCTCAGTGGTAAGATACCTTTTATATCCTCTGCTAATCATCGTGACTGTCATGTGGCTGGGTAAGTTCAGAAACTTTAAGTCACATTTTCAGCCTTTACTTTACAACTGAGTTCATGAGGTTTCTTGAGCTGTCCTGCTAAAGTTCATCATAGCACCACGTGCCACAGTGGTCACAGGAAAAAACCAAAAAAGGTTACCAATGCAACAGTTAGTAAAATGGTGCTTTCTAAATGCCTTACCATGTAGCTTTGACTTCTTACAAAGACAAGTGTACCTGCTTTTACACGTGTGTGATGGACAACAAATAGGAAGGTAATTTATAGGTCTATCAGTGTGGGAACAAGAAGCCAGGAAATTTGGGGGCTGCTTTCAGAAGGGCAGTGCAATCTATTTGAACAACTCGGAAGCTGCTTTGGTTCCTGTTTTGTCTTGTCTTTTCACCACTCCAGATACATTTCTTTCCTTTTTCTTCTTTCTCTGTCATTAAGTTGATCAGCTCATATCAGATTGCCCTGCTGCTTCTCCTCATCCTTTTTTCAAATGTTTGAACTGCTGTAATGATGTATTGTGATTTGCAACTGAAAATTCTGCTGAGCTGGTATTCTGAAAATCTCACACTAACTATAGTCCAAGGTGATGTTCAGAAAATTGTGGAAATAGGCAGCTTTGTACTAATAGCAAAAAAAGAGATCTGTACACTACAAAACTGAGAAATAGGGTCTCTGCAATTGCCACAGTTTAGAGATGGTCTGAACCCAATTTTTTTGTCACTTGTTTTGAAGAAAATACTTTTTTAAACATATTGACTATAACTTTTTGCTGTTGTCTGAAAAGTAGGCAGTTTTCCTCTGTCCACCACATTGCAAAAGCATAAGCTCAGTCTGGTCCAACCCCGAGTCTAACAAGTGGGCTAATGACCTCATCATTCTGTGTAATTCTATTGGGAATGACCATTTCTTTAAATGTCTATAAGATTCTCCAGTTTACTTGCAGTTTAGGACATCTGGATTCTAGTGTTCCCAAGGAATACCTCCCTGAGAAGTCTTCAGTGACTCACTTAATGCCTCAATTTCAAATCTGTAAAATGAGATAACAATACTCCTGCATGTGAACGTGGGTGTCGGAATGATAAATAGATTATGTATGGAGGTTTGTAAAATGCTCAGACATTATAATAAGTAGGCAGGAGGACTCATTTGCACCTTATTCAGCGCATGCATCCGGTTTTTCTGGTCCAGGGTAGTTACACTGTTTCCTTTTTGCCTCAACATTTTTTTTTCTACACAGAGTTGCTGCATGACAATGTTCCAAAGCTTTTAGTGGTGGAGGGCTTACAGGGGGTGTCTGAATAGAATCAATCTGGTAGTTAGTAGTGTAGTAGGCTAAACTCAGCAGTGGTGAGCTGTGTAGCTTCCTGAAAGGAAAGAAGAAGGAAAAAAACCCAAAACCACAACAAAACCAAAACAATAAAAAAACCGGATAGTGATCCCTAAAGTGGTTCCTACACATCTGCTGATCCCAAGTGTGGCCAAACACATGATGAAATATTCCTTGTCTGCTATGAGCTCTGTTTACTACAGCTAGGTGAATCATTGGGTCAGTTCCTGACCAGACCTTGAGCTGTTAGAAACAGATGGCCTGCCTAGAGAGCAAGATACCTTGGAAGCATCTCCACCCTTGTCAGCAATGTTACACATCACAGGGATTTCTCAGAAGAGCAGTGCAGGCATTCAACTATTTCAATGAAAATATGGCAATTTTTCATCTGTACTTGATCTTCCACATCAGAAAAATGTCTTGTGGCTCTGAAAATAAGGAAATCACTGCTGGTTTTTTAGTGAAGGTCCAGAATAGTGAACCAGACCATGTACTTGGAGGGCCAGTAGTAGAGAGGTCAATAAGGTGCTCAAACTTGGAAAGGGATGGTTTTTCAGCTTTTAGAAACCTTCAGGTTGCTATTTAAGATGATGCTGTATATAAGTGTTCTTCCTGGAAATGAGGCCAAAATATCTACTGAACTCTGAAAATCTTTTCCCATAGTCTTTCTTCACTTCTTTACCTCTCAATAAAATGATAAGAATGAATGCTTCCCTAGATTGTAGAGTGGTGCTGAGGGTTATGGTCAGGTATTGGGACATGAAGTGCCATACAAATTTCTACAGAAATAATAGACTATTGTAGATACTGAATACTGGGCCAAATTCTACATCAGAATCTGAGAAGAGTGTAGTACACCAATCTGGAATGCGTTTTCTTGTTGACTTGCTGTGGTAGATTTAACCTGGCCAGCAGCCAGGCACCCACAGAGCTGTTTGCTCATTCCCCTCACCAGCTCCCCACAGTGGGACGGGGAGAAAACAGAGCAAAATCAAGAAAGCCCTTGAGTCAAGAATAAAAGCAATTTAATAGGTGGCGGGGGGAGGGAGGAGGGAAGCGAAGCAAAGCAAAGGAGATCACACACCACCTCCCACAGGCAGACTGATGCCCAGCCAGTCTCTCAACAGCTACCTTGGAAACAAACAAAAAAATTCCTTATTTTTCTTCCTCTACCCCAGGTTGTATTTCAGAGGTTGAGGATCCATGTTCTGGAATATCCCTTGGGCCAGTCTGGGTCAGCTGTCCCCGCTGCAACCCCTCCCAGGCTCTTGCCCATGCTCAGCCTTCTGGCTGTGGGGGTGTAGTGGGAAAGGGAGAAGGCCTTGGCACCGTGCGAGCACAGCTTGGCAATAGCCAAAACACTGCTCTGTTATCAGCACTGCTGTAGCCACAGATCCAAAACACAGCACCATACGGGCTGCTGGGAAGAAAGTCACCTCCATCCCACTCAGACACGGGGCTCTTAATTAAAAAAAATCTCAGAAGAACAAAATCATATTGCAAGATCTTAAGAAGAGTTTTCGTGATTAAACATGTTTTGTTGCCTGTGCAGTTGTGACAGTTTCATTAGTATCATGAGCACTTCTGAAACAGTTCAAAAAGATACTATGTGCTGAAGTTCGTTTTTCTCTGAAAAACGTCTCAAAACATTTAAGTTTCATGGGATTCAGTAGTACTTAAGTCCTGTTCTGCATAGGGACTGTATGTTCAAGCTGACTCTGTCCTGCAAGAGCAATTCTGAAGAAAGGTCTGATCTTCACATTGGGCAGATTATCTTGGAAATGGGTAGTTCTGTAATTACTTAGAGATGTCCTGTTACTGTCTGTATGAATATATAATTTTGTGCCTTAAAATTATGAACCTTTCCAGTCTTCTGAGATGGAATTGTCTGCATTTATTATAAGATAACAGACAGATAAAATGCTTTAAAACACTGAAGCATTAATAAGTAGAATTATATGATTATCCTAAGTCATGGAAAAATAATTAAAAATTTGAAGTAGGAGTTAAATCTTAGTTCACTTCTAAAAAAACCTGAAGTGAATTACTTTACTGTCACTGTGCCTGTTCTTCCTTGCAACACTTTATTTTTGATCATGTATGCTGCTGTCAATGAAAAACAACTGGCAGCTGTGTGACTCAAAGAGCTCAAGCAGTAATTCAGGTTAGATTTCACTGACCACTTTGATCAATATCAAAGTCGGAAACTGAAAGCAGGTTGAACTTTCACAGAATTTTATGAGGAAATCACTGAGGTTAAAGGAGACTTGCGTTCTTGAAGAGAGTGTTTATATTTAGGATGTTTGTACTGCTCTGTTGTTACTGCTCGCCCTTCTTTATTCTACTTCTGTTAAGATGTATCAGCATTTGTCCCTGGTGAACATCACAAAGGCTTTGGTGAATGTACATCAGTGTAACTGGTCTGAAGGTAAGAGTTCAAGGTGGCCATCTTCAAATCTCTTAACTGGATTTGTCAGTTGATGCTATCCAATTCCAGGAGAGATACATCATTATGGGATTTGATTGGTCACATGGTAAGCACAGTGAAACTGAAACTTTGATGTCTTCGTAAAGGAAGTTATGCAGTTTTGCATGGCTTTTCAATTCTGAAACAGTGATTTCAATTAAGATTTCCATGAATGATGGGAAAGAGTGAACATATTAATGAAAAACCAGCCTGCAGTTAAGGCAGGACAGAATTGCTCCCATCCAGTATATGCTTAAATGGTTCATGCTATAAATGTTCATGATCAGAGCAAGTAGTTTTTCTTTGCCAGTGATAGCTTGCAGTTTTGTTTTCTCTGTGGAGCATACACAGAGTAGGTCAGAAGAAAGAACTGTGATTATCTTCCACAGCAGAGGAACAAATACCTTCTCTGAGTGCAGTAGGATGGAGTGTGTGTTCTGCTAGAATGCAGGACCAAGGCAGTAATTTTTGCCCTGTGCAAAAGCAGGGTGTATGCGAGGATAAAGTGGTGAAAGAGTTCTTGTATTTTTTTAATCCATCTGCACAGTTCAGGTAGTTTTAAAGGCAAAAAGCAAAGCATTCCCTGTTTGCTGTGCTCTGATTGTGAGCAAGGTGGCTAGACTGTCTGGTCTCTGTTAATGAGCAGAACTCTTGAAAAAGAATGATGAATGAAGCTCAGCTTTTGGAGCAACTGTACCTGTGTCAATATTATTTGGTACTCTGCATATATCAGGAAGTCAGCCAGTGGAGCTGAATCTTGTCCCATGTAAATTGCTTCTCATACATGGGTCTCTATTTTTTTTTTTTCTTTTTTTCTTTTCATTGCTGGAGAGGAGAGTCCAAATGTTGAGCAACTGTAGAACTAGGCCTCTTCAACCAAAATCCTTGGTTCTGTGGGTTCCAGTGATCGAGCTCTGTTAACTGCAGAATCCAGTCACAGCTCACATCAGCTGCCTGCAAAGCTAGCCCTGCACGTTTTGGTATATGGCTAAACTGGAGATGTGAATTTGAAGCAGTTCTGACTGTGTGGTTTTTGTCTACAGTAAGAAATCTGTACAAGTGACTGCCAGAGCTGCTCTTTGTGAATGAAAGTTGTAATTTTGTGCATGGCTTCATGAAAATGTAGTCGGACGCTTAGAAAAGAAAAAACCAACAAACTCTGCACTGTTCAGGAATCACTTTTGCCTTTACTTGGGGTGGCTCTGGAGGACTGAAGGAAAGGCATGACTGATACAGGGCCTTGCTTGCCAATAAACATTGTGGTCAGCTCTTCTGTGACTGCACAAGCCACAGGAGCTTCCTGCTCTGATAGGTCGAGCTTTGCTTATCCCAAGTTTTGCTGTGATTTGGGCTCTCTGGGGAAGGAAACTGTCTTGTAGGGAGAAGCCTTGTGCAGCAATTGTTTGAGAAATGTTTTGGTTATGATGAAGTAACTCCACCTGCCCCAACAAAACCCCTGTTTGATTGGAAAATTCCTAGCCAGCCCAGTTTAGTCTCTGCCAGTTCTTACTGCTTACAGGATTGTTAGAGCGTGCTGAGATACTGAGAATGTGGCTTTCTTAGCATAGTAACTGTGAACTGGCACTGTTTCTTTGATAGTGCCTACATGCAGTATAGAGGAGCTTGCAAGTGCTATTGTAATGTTGCTAATTAACAGCAGTGGGAAGAGATATAGCATTTAAGGCAATTTTGAAGTTCCCGTACAAAACATGCTTTCCTATGCAGTTATCTGAAATGTGCTGGTATCTGTGTTTGCCAAAGAAAAGTGGGTATGGTATCCATTAGCACACTGACAGTTGCAACAGGTAGGACATTACTGGTGACTGCAAATGAGAGCTTGATCCCATGCTTTTGACCACTAGATTCTGTGGAACAAATAGAATGTTACTTTATCCTACAAAGCTATGCTAAATATTCCTTTGCAGAAATTCTGGACAGATGCAAAGTAAAGTCTGTCTCATGTGCCACAGATTTTATCAATTCATGGATTGTGGCATGCCAAAAATTACCTTCAGTGCATGGGCAAGAACAGATGAGCTCTAGAGTATGTATCCATGCTGTACAGTGTGACTGATCTTACCTGTCTTTGAGAAAAATACCTTCAAAATATGTGTTTTCTTTTAAGTATTCCTCAGTGAATGAAAAAAATACCTTCTTATTCTGTTGATAAAATTGCTCCTTTTGCTGTCCACATGCCATATTTGTTTCCATGGCTAGTCAAACAAACTTCCTTTATCAGGATGGCCTTTGCCAAGTTAAGAAAATTGTCATTTTTTTAAAAAGCCTCTTATATGCCTGACCAACAAGAGCCTCAGTTCATGCATGTCAGGCAATGCGTCATATGCTATTGACCCTCAGAAGCAGAAAAGTTTTCTGGCATTGTCTCCTGCTTGTTGGGGTAGGTGTGGGAAGGGAGACTTGTTAATGTGCCTCTGTATTTTTGGTAGTGCATAGTCTGTATTGATTGACTGTACTTTTACAATTAATTTTGATATGCCTGGGTAGTGTGGGTTTCAGCTGAAAAGAATAATTGGTTTCTTGGGGTTTTTTTTCCCTCTAAGAAAATGCTGTTCAAAGTAATAGCTGCTTATTTTAATGTGTAATAGCAATCAGGTTGAAGGACTGTACAAACAGTAAGTAATTACAGGTTAACTTATTTATATGCTGTTCGATTCCAGGAATGCCTTTTGTTAACATAGAAAATCAGCGTTTTCCTGGGAGGTGGGAAGGTGGGGCAGAAGAGAAAGGCTGGCATTTAGTTGTAAATACCAAAACGTCAGTGGTATTGCTTCCAGGGCAGTGTGCGACTCTCTGGGTACTGTTAACATGGGAATATTGCTGGGTCTGTGTCTGTTTATCATGGGTATACATCAGGTCATTTTAATAAAGGAACTTGTAAGCATTTTTTAGAGTTTTCGTGTACATTGTTTGTGTATGTACATACATATATGTAAAAACTAATTTAAAATACTGTTCAAGGAAGAACTTGCATCTTCTTCAAAGGACCTATTTGGGATGACTTGCTCTTTGAAAATGAAAGGCTGCATTTAAGTTCAATGTTCAGTTTGAGAAGGTTGGGGCTGCTCTGGCACATTTAAATCGGGTACTTACCTTCAAGCATATGCCTAACCTCACTGACTCATAAAGACTTCTTACATATACTTTGAACATATGTTAGTCAGCTGAGGCCTAGCAGTATTAAGGCTTCTTTAGGTCTGTCTTGACTTCGGTCTAGCATCTGGCTTTATAAGTTTTCATCAAAAGCAGTTTACTTCAGGGAGCTCTTTCAGAGCTCTGGTAAAATTCTTCCCTTCCCTAAACTCATCATAAACTTGCCAACTTGTCGTCATGAGTGAGGTGTTTCCCCATGTGCTGAGCCAGGACAGTTCTGGTGACCACTTTCCCAGAGTCACTGCCCACAGGCTCCTTCTCTATGTCTGCAGCCTGGCAGCTCTGCTGGGGAGCTCTGCTGTCCTGTCCTGTCCTGTGGGACCAGCAAGTAGCTGGTTCAAGTCCACGTAGCTCCTTGAATTCAAAGGAGTTGCTCCAACCTGTATGTAATAAGAATCAACCTTGCATATCTAGTATTGGTAAACTGGCTTTTCAAAGATGTCTGAGCCAGAAGGAAAGGCAGTGTGGAGTTAGAACACGTAGTAGAAAGAAGGCTGAGATGTGAACCATTCCAGGACTTTGAACTTGAGATTTATTCCAGGATTATGAGAATTTACTGTAACAATTACACTGTACCAGTCTGCTAGTAGAAGTTTGATTCCTTGTGATAACTTTGTTTCTTAGTATCTAAAACAGCATGCATTTAAATACTTCCTGATATCCACTTTTGTCCCCCTGTTCTTACTGTTCAGGGAAACCACTGTGATTGAGGTAAACAATACTACATCAGATACTTGCTGTTAGCATTCCCATGCCATACTCTTCTAGTAGTCCACATTTGGGCAACCACAGAAGCAAATTAATTGACAGTCTCCTGGCATGCAATTGTGAGCTGAAATAGGAGCCGACATAAATGACTTTTAATGACTCAAGCTCCTGGCAAGAATGACTTGGAAAATAATACCCACTTTGTGAAAGTGGAAAGTTAACTGTGTATTTGTTTGTTTGTTTTGCAGGGTGTTCATGCAAATGCAGAATGAGTAGATTGTATTTTCCTACTTATCTTTATCAGTATGTTTGGTAAGGTTCTCTCAGGTACTTGAGGAAGAGCAAAACACTAATGTTTATTTTGGCAGGCATTGCTATGGAAAGTGAGTTTTCTCAGACTGAAATTTTCTTTTCAGATCCCCCACCCCTCCCTCTTGCATATCAGAGAGGACCATTTTACTGGCCATACAGCTGTATTCAGCTATTTTGAGTTAGGCTTATCTCTACTAGTGAGATATATGTAGCAAACTCAGGAATTCTGGACATCTTCAGTTTATGCTGAATCAGAGCAATGCTCTTCAGATACTCCTCTAGGATGCCAGCCAGCAGACCATAGACTCCAGGCTCTTGGCAGTGATTCTTTTGCAGAGTGGGGAGGGTATAGAACCTCTGTGTGCAGTCTCTAAGGTGGAGAGCATCATGACCAAGCAAGTTGTTGCTTTATCCTGAGCAGTTGTCACTGGCAGTTGTGATATTAATGGGGTGGTGCTGGACTCCTTGCCCTTGGATGTCTGGACTGGGGAAAAGCCTTTGCTGGCTCTTAACTAGTTCTAGGAAACTTACAGATGGGTTTGAGGGAAAACTGAAAAATATTTAGAGAAATTCCACTTCTCTTAAGAATAGCCTGAGAGTTAAAGCACACTTCTAGTGTAGCAGGAGGCTGGTTTGGAACAGGCACTAGATCTTCAGTATCTGTAGGTTGGGGACATTCCCTTGTTACTGGTCTGGTGGGATGAGTTTTTCAATCTTTCATCTCAGCTGTTTAATTTTGTTTAAATATTTATAGGACAGGACTCCTCCTCATTCTTTCAGAAGTTCTGATTTTAGAGAATTGATAACTTCCTACTCTGAAATGAGAAATTGTTGGGAGACTTCCTGGCTTATCATATTTCTGCATATTAGTGGGTTTTGTAGTTCAGGTTTTTTGTACGTTCTTAATGTGGAGTAGAGTTTCAGTGCATTGAAGAATGTTTCCCTCTTAGGTAAAAGGGTGGTATAAATTGTACAGATCAAAAAGAGGAGCAATGGGAGGCACTGTCACCTCTGTTTTGAACTAAATGTGCATTCGACCACTTGCATCCTTTCAACAATACACTTGATAGTTGTTCAGGTCAAATTAGATCACGTACCTCAGCAGGGACACCAGATCAAATGGAGAGAGCAAAGACATGATATGTATACCAGCTGAGGTGAGGAAAGTGTTGGCTTCAGATCATTGGCACTCTGCTTCAAGTGGCAGAGTTGTGTAGCTTTAGAGAGGGTCTGGCTTAAAAAGAAATGCTTGGCTACTGATCAGTATGGTGAAGAGAATCAGAGTAATATTCAGAGGTTGTGTCTGAGTCACTCTACTGTTCTGTAGGAAACAGCTCTTATATCATGTAAATACCTTTCATGGAAAGGCCTGGTTCTCTGCAACAAGACTCCCTTCTAGAAATACGACTCTTTTGGATATGAATTCCTAGATTTTGTTGAAGTAATGGACTGTTACGTGTGTTTTGGGGATGCATTTCAGTGTTTAGAATGCTCTATATTTAAATAGTTGTACTTTATGATTATTTTGTAAAGCATTTTATTTGTAGTTTTCACCCACTGAACTACTACTGAACTGACTAGAATGTGTTCTAAGAACACTCAAAGTTAACTAAACTTTTGGTGTCCAGTATTTAGTAAAGAGTTGATTAGCTTTTCCGTAATAGGATATTTTATGACTTCATAAGTTCCAACACTTCTCTATCCTTATTATCTCTTCTGAAGAAAGATGGAAGGTGGGAGATCGATTTGCCTTATAGCTTTATCTCTGTTTTTGCCAACAGTATGACGTAATATTTTGGTTTTAACTCATGATATCATAAGAACTACCATGATTGAATTTTAAATGCCATTTAATACAAGTTTGCCAAATGACAGAAGAGAAAGTGAACAGTGTTGAGAACTTTACAGCTCTCTGCACTTCTAATTGCTTGCCTACCATGAAATGAAATTGGGGATTGCTCATCCTAAACTCATTGCAACCCTAGAGTACTTGCCTGCCACCCTCTGGACTCAGTAAATGGGTTATAATAGGCCACATAAAATTAGTCTGGATATTTATATTGTGTATACTTTAAATGCACTGACGCAGAATGTGAGGTAATGAATCAAAGAACTTTTTATGGACGGAAGCCACGTAGCCATCAAAAGAAGGATTAGTGTTCATATCACGTGGAAGCAAATAATTTACTAACTCTCTTAAGTACAGAAGCTGACTGTTGGCGTAAGAATGTGTATGTATTGCTGTGGAATAGAGGTACGGATCATTAAAAGAAAAACAACTTTATTCCAATGAGAGGGTTGCTGGGCAGGGGAGGTTAATTTGTGTTCTAGTGAAACTTAATGATGATTATGATGATTCTTTGACAGACAGTAAAAAGTAGGTGCATATATATGCCTTCTACCTTGGCTCATGTGTTGTCACAGAACTTAGTGGCAGTAGCATTTCTGGGTATGGGTATGTGCCTGCCTCTCTCTAAATATAGTCAGTTCTAGAATATCTGCTTTGTACTGGTACCCATCTGTTGCAACATGGATACATTGCTCTACACAGGACTCACATGTATGCCCTTCTATGACCTGATTCTTCGTTACAATAATTTGCTGTAATTAATGCAAAGCTGGCCTTTTGTTGATGTTGTGATTCAGGTGTCTCATATGGCAGAGTTCTTAGCTGTTTCATTATGTATGTAGTAAGAGCAGGGACAACATTTTACAATGGGAAAGTGCAAGGACGTGGCAGAGATGGCTTTAGAATTCGAGCTGAGGCGTTAGTAAAAAGAAAAGTAATTTCCAATGTTTGGTGTTCTTGTTTAGCATATTAGGCTAAAATTCTTGAAGGAATTGCTCAGAAGTACAAGAAAAAATCAGCAAAATGTTACAACCAGCTACCTTTTTTTAATCGCTATTGCAAATGTGTGCATATATTTTGCAGCTGTCTGGATTTGGCTGTTCTCAATTTTCCATCTTTGTGAGGCAGAGGCTTTGAGAATCACTGATTTATTTCACTGCAGTGTAATGCCACTCACCACTGTATTTAATCTGGAACAGTATTAGCTGTGTAAAGGCTGATTCTGGAGGTACCAAAATACAGACATTCTTAGTTGCTTGTTTTGGTTTTTTTTAATTGATCTCTATTGCTCAGATGCAGGATGTGTTCATGACCTAAATATAAGCAGCTCTTTTGGATCCTTCTCATCCCAAGGTATATTATACAAAGTTAGCAGATTCTTGTTCTTGGAGATCTCTGTGATGGTAACTCAAGTGGCAACTGTCTCATGGTATCAGTCACTTAACAAAAATGAACAGCGACTGGTACAGTGACACAATAATCTTTTGGGGAAGCCACACTGAAACTTGTGTTAATGAAGATCTTAGCTTGGATAGGACACACCCAGCATTCAAAGACTGCACAGCAAGAGGGCTTGCAAGCCACCTTTGCTGTAGTAACAAGGGTGTGCTGTTGTCTGCCAAGGAATGATAGGAAATGCAACAAGAATCTTTTGTTGTGTCCATATTAAAAGATAAGGTCATATCACTGAATGCTTTTTAAATGTTTGGATGAAATATTAATGGAGTTTGGGGAAGATGCCACTCAAGCAGCTTTCTTCTGACCCTCTCCCAAACTGACCCTTACAAGGGCTGGAACAGTCCTCTGCAGGACTCTATTACAGTGGGGCCTGCAGTACCAGGAGCATGGGGGACCTGAGGATCCATCACACTTCCCAGTGTGAAAGCAAAAGATGCCTGTGGAGCCCACATATGTAGTGGCCTTGCTTTGTTCATGCACTGGGACCAGGAGAGGGAAGTGAGCTAGCTGACAGGAGAGGAGAAGCACAGGCTCTCCTTAGGTTTTACTAATAGCATCATTTCTGCATTGGAAGAGGAGAACACACAATCAAAAGAGCAATATGGTATATAGAATGAGGTACAGGAATTACTGGTGCCTAACAGTTTTGTTGTGACACTGGTTGAACATTACAGTGATACCTGCTTAGAACCATTCCTGTCCTTGGCAGAAATCTGAGAAGGATAGGAGACAGGCTTCAAAGGACACTGACAGCTAAGGGCTGTCCTTTCTCTCATATCCCACTCTCACCTCTGTCCCTTTTCTCTTTATATCAATATGTCCGTGGTCTCTCAGGTCTGGATTTTTTTAGTGTTAAATAACATAACTGAGTTCCTGATGCACCACTGCATATTTTCCCAACTTTTATGCCCTAATGTCTGTTTTCAAGCAAGCAGTCTGCAAGGCTGTAGATCTCCGAGACATCTGCTTCTTTCTTAGATTGTAATGTCAGTCATTTCAACAATCCTCAGGGAGGAGGTGATAAACAATGGCGGAGCATAAGCCTCTTTTCTGTAGGAATCCAGACCTACATGTGGAATCAGTGAGACGCTTTATTTCCTGCATCCTGTTTCTGTCTCTGCAACCAGTAGGTTTCAGGCAGAGTGTGGTGACCATCAGGGAATGGGAATGCATTAGCTGAGCAAGAAGGGAGACTGCTGAGGCAGCAGCTGTGTTCCATGGTTGAGGCAAGCATGACCAGGGGATGTTAGTGGGACTGGGCTCTTCAAATGGTGAATATTCTGGAATGTGTGTGCACTCACGTACATATGTTTATGCATGCATTTAAAAAAAAAAAAACCCACAAGGATACTAAGGCCTTCAGATAACATCAGACTTCACCAGAGGCACTTAACTAGCCTGAAGTGGCTAATCTCAGACTTCTGAAAACCAGGAAATGCAACATGATGGTGTGTACCATTTCTGGATATAATCTTTAGGAAGACTTAAAACAGTACTGGAAAAACAGCAGTTCTGTATTAATTACACTTTATGTTGCTTTTACTAAGTGTGTTCATCTACGACACAGAGGGCTAAAAGGATAGCTGGGAGGACACTTGTTAGTATGTCCTAGATGTCTTTGACACTGGTTATAGTTATGCATTTATTTTTTAATTACTATATTTATCTTTTGATATTAGACTACAGCAAATAGAAAATCATACCCATTGCTAATCTCAAGAGAGTGAAGACAATTGTCTAAATCTCATGCTACCTAGTAGCTTTGCAACTACAGTGTCAGTGCTTTGTCTGCAGCTAAGAACACTAATTTTTGTAACTAACAATTACATGCACACTGGCCTTTGACCTAATGAGGTAGTTTTTTCTTCTGCTATTTAAATAAAATCTGAATGAAGACCAGAGTTCCTTTCCAGAATACTTTAATTTTGGATTTACAGTCTTGCAGTTGTTTTAGTCTTTCTGATATAATAATGGTAACTGAAAACCGTATCAGAAAAGGTGTGTTCAATCCCAGCCTTCATCTGCAGTTCTCTGGTAACAACTCGCATCTCTATCATGAAATTCCAAGCCAAATGTGGAATGGAGGCCATGTGTCTCTGATTCTGCTGATTTTGTCTTCACCTACAGCATGTGGAAGTCTGCAGGCAAGGCAGTGTAGTATAATACATAGGAATCCCATTTAAAAATGAGATCTACTTCCTCTACAGAATGACAAGTGCGGAGGATGAAAACATAGTGCTGGCTACTACAATCTCATTAGATACTTAGCATTTACATCTTGTGTTTTGAAGGTGGCTCTAAAATTGTGATTGCTTTGTTCTGCCTGTACCTTGCATGCTAGCTTTGGAGCTGGGGGATTTTGACTAACTATTTGGAAATGTGTAAGTGGTCCTTAATTAAAAATGAAAAAAATCCATATTCTAGCAAGTGTCCATTGTCCTGGGGTTGCCTGATTTGTAAAAGGTGGAGGGGGGCAGTGCAAAAGAACCTAACAGAAGGGGTTTTGAGGGTGCTGTGTGAAACTTGGAAAGGGTTAGTTATGGGATGTTTGAAAGAAATTAGTACAGTGAAAGAAAGAAGTGGGTTAGCGCAAGGTGCAGCAGATGAATGCAGAAGCAGATAGAGATTAGAGAAGCATTGGTGTGGGTGAAGTCAGTCAGAGCTGGGATTCCCACTGTGCTGGGGGCGGGAAACATTATAAAAGGAAACAGTTGCAGGGGGCAGATGAGGAAATATGCCATTTTGGGGGTGTAGGAGACTATTCATCTGTAAACCTACAGATGTAGCTGTTTTATTCTATGCTGTTTCACGGAGAATTTTCTGTTCCCCATTGACAAAGATAAGTTGTATCTTCAGATGTCGGAAGCGGTGGAACAGGTGTCACACCCAATCTACTCCACTCTGACACAGCTTACTGCCAGGGGATTTTCACAGATCCTACTTCTATGGCAACACTTACGCATTCATAAACTCCTTTCCCCCTCTGTGTATTTGCAAGAAGATTCTTTTACATTTTGTTAGAGGGCAGCATGTTTCTTCTTTTTCCAGTACTGTTTCCAAGTCTGAAATATTAAATGTGCCAGGTGGTAATGGCCAGGTTTTGCAGTAGGGGCAGGGCACTGACTTGGTCTCATGATTCCCTGATGCTTGAGATGCAGGCAGTCCTACCCACGGTATAAAATGGAATATTTGTCAGCTTTACCCACTGGAAGGTGTCTGTGAGCCAGAGCCCTCCAAAGGCAGCACTAGTGGAAAGGTGGTGGGTGTTCTTTGGAAGTTGAACACAGCAGCAGTGGGATTTCAGAGCTGCTTGAGGAAGAAAGGAAGCTTCCACAAAGGCTGGGCAAGCAGCCACGTATTTAAGGCTGCAACAGGTGTGTGTGTGTGTATGTGTATATTCATCAGTGTACATACACACACGAGCTTTGGCATTTCTTGCTGTAGTGGTTAAAGGCTGTTGCTAACTATCTGACCTGCTGGCCATTGCTGCTTGCAGTTAAGGTCTGCAGGACAGAGCACGTGCCAGCACCTTAGGTGCCCTGGTTCAGTTTCATGTTAGCTTAAACCTGTGTAGAGTAATGTGAGTTCCTTCATTTGGTAGGGGAGAGAAGTAAGGCTCTGCCAAACTTAATCCAGTCTTCTCTGCAGAGTTCCTTTGAATGCTATTAAAATGCTTCATTTTTATAAGGCAAGTAAAATATCTACTTTGGATGTGTGTAATAGGTATAGAAATGGCACCCTTTCATCAGTATTTGAGGTCAGGATGTAACAAGCAATTGAGTGATCTCCTAGTCCAGGTAATGCATTTGCAAATTGGTATCAGAAATTAATGACCATTTTATAGAAAAGATTCTGTAGTATTTTTTCCTCTTTTTTTTGTTGGTTTTTTTTTGTTTTTTGTGGAAGTCCTGTTGGTATGACATGCAGAGACATTTCAGGAACACAAAAGCAAGCACAGGATGTGGAGAAAGACAGAGCATTATAAGCTGACATTCAAGCTGAGAACCTTTCATATACACTATGCTTTGTGCCTGATAAATTTAGTGCTTGTATTAACTTAATCTTAGCCGTGGCAGAAAATCTGCAAAAGATCTTTCTCCAAACATTTGTGTGTGTGTTTGTGTGTTTGTATGCTGTCAGTGGCATGCAAAGCACGTTTCTCCCCTGGCTTTAGAGCTCAGTTGACAGCCATATTCTGATGTTCCAACAGCTCAGGCAGAAAGAAGCTTCTCTGAAGAGTTCAGATTGACAATGTAGCAGCTCAAATTTAGGTCCAAGCTTGGAGCTAAAGCCTTTAAACTTCAGTGAGACTGTTTTGTTCATAAAATTATGCATGTGCTGTAATCTTGTGTTGCTGGATTAGACATGAAGTAATTGTTCAATACAAGATTAAAATATCATCAGAGGAAAAATGCCAGTTAATTCAATGAACCAGTTTGTGCTACAATGAGAAAAATTAAATTGGTTAGCTATTAAGTATAATCATAAAGGATATTTTTAAAAGTCAGTACTACCCTGACGTTTTCCTTTTAATCTATCATTTGTATTTTATGTAACAGGCAATGCTGGACTGAGTTATATAAATGAAGTGTTATTTCAATTATCTGTCCTTGGAGAAGGTGAATGAAAAAATAGCTGCAACTCAAGTTTTAGCATCTTCATTTGGACAGCTGTAATATGCATATTAATGAAGAGTCTGAAGTGTGGAGGAGTGAGTCCATTTGTAAAAGCTGTTGTCCTCTTAGTTCTTGATCTTAAAAGGAAAATTAAAAGAGGAAGAAAGAAACCAAGAGTATAGTTTCTGTGGCTTGCCAAGACTTCTTGAAACAGCTTGCAGCTGCAAGCTAGCTGAATCAGCACCACATTGATCAGTGAGAGACTATAATCATAGTAATACCTGGAGTGTATGGCAAAGAAGTCAGATCTGGGAAGATCTCATATGAAGTTTTTATATCTTGAAGAATTATTTCTCTATTGAAGCAACATAAATTGAGAAGTGTGGGGCTTTCATGACGTATGATTATTGGTGTTTATTTGCTTCATACAAGATGCAGTTTTAAAATGCAGAGTTTTGGTACAAAACCAGTGAAGTGTATGCTGAAAAAGCAGAACTGGAAGATCTGAGGTGGCAAAGATCTTTTCCCATTGTTTTTTATAGACTTTGAGGCCAGAAGGGTTTGTTATCTACAATGCTTCTTGTGCTTGTTTCTGTGCTGTGTGTTGGATCCTCAAGGACAGTTTTTTCCTATTAATGTTGTTATAAGATTTAGATCAGATTAAGTGTATTTAAATTGGAATGCAACAGGACAGGCTTTCATCAGTTGTCTGTAACATTACAGAAGCTGCTAGACAGTAGATGTAAGGGCAAACTAGTCTAATTCCTTGACTATTCCTTAACATACGGTTATCTATTAAACAGAGGAGAATATCAGTCCAGCATCGTTTTGATCTCATTAGGTAGAAGGCATGCTTTTCTGAAAAGCAGTAAGGGAGATGAAGAATGACAGTCATTTTGGAGCTATGTTTTCTGGCCTAGGTAGGAAATGTTTTGACCTGTATGTCCTGTTTTGATCATCTGACAGCAGAAGACAAGTACATAAAAAAAGGTTATATAGACACTATGGCCTACAGTAATTTCTCAACACTTTCCACTAGTTGTTGGAACACGCTAAATATTGGAAATGGATTTGCCCCAAGCTCCTGTTCTGTGTGATCTTCCTTCCTGCTCTGTCCAGACATTTTATAACTCTGCTTTTAGCCACTGGGTGAGTTTGACAAAAACTAATTTCAGCTCTTTCCTTTCATCCTTGTTTTAAGCAGGGACGGAGAGAGAAATCTTCTGATCTGAGATACCAGCAGACAGTAAGGCATTCAGATTGGCCCAGTTACCAGGAAGAAGTCTTATCAGACATAGTGAGACTCCAGCTCAGTGTCTTGGCAAAGTGGTTGAGCCACTGACTAAGGACAGATACCAGGTATGTGACTTTTAATAGAGAGTATCTGTTCGTGGTATAGTAAAATAGAAATGGCAGGAGGAACTTTACTTATTTCAAGCATGGGGGTTTTTTTGTTTGTTTTTAAACACCTGACAATGGAAAGGGTTATCTTCTGGAACCTTATTTTTGAGGGTTTCTGTAATTCAGTGTCTGTTCTTTCCTTTTTCTCCTTATTGTCTCTTCCCCACTTACTACAAACGAAGTCACATTATTTTTGAAAATATGTCTTCTTGAATCTCATCATTTTAATTAGAAAACTGGTGCATAAAAATTAATAAGAATATTTAAATGCTATTGGTGGATACTATAATAGAAGTGCTTGGTTTCTGGAGTTTGAACTCCACTGAAGTTCTGTGTTTCGAAGCACTTGTCCACGTAGCAAGGGACTCAATGTTTCAACTTAAACTTGGAAAGAACATAGATTTCATTCTCAGTTATGTACATCTGTACCTTCCTAGCAGCATTCAGGAGAGTTAAATTTGATGACCAATCCAAGCTTTTATTCCATTTGACTGTCTTTGCTATAATTTTTTGTGTATGATGTAATTCTAAAATGTGAAGGTTCGAGATGTTCCTTACTGAAGTCTAAGGCAGTTGGTTTTGATGGGAGCAGGATTAGGCAACTGGACTCCCTTCCCTGTGTTAAGTCTTCATCACGTAGAACAGTGTCTCACCTCAGCCACTTAACTGAAGTGCAAAGCATATTTCAGGGTTTCTTAATCACATGCAAATTGCATTTGTGTGCCCAAGTTTTCAGAGCAGATGTGAAGATTGAACTATACAAACCCTGTTAGTTTCAGTAGGATCTGTGTTGTTAAATCTTCTGAAATAGTTTTGGAAAAAACAAAACAAAAGGGAAAAAAAAAAAAAAAGCCACACACACAAAAAAAACAACCAAACAAAAATAACACAAAACCAAACAAACAAAAACAAAACAAAAAAACACAAAACCCCACAGAAAATCAAACCAAAAAAACCAAACTAGAACACCCAAAACATCAAACTAACCATGCAGCACTTGTCAGCCTGACATTCTGGCACATTTAGTTGCTTTTTAAGACAGGATCTTCAGACAAATGTTTTGGCAAAAATTGAGGTTATGGGTGAATGAGAAAACAGGAGCTGTTGAAGCTTTAAAGATGAGGAATACCTTAGGAGAAGTCAAGTGTATCAAGTAACAATTAATAGGGTCCAAGAGATGTGACTGGGAGAAGCATGATACCCTTCTCTCCAGAGTCATAACTATGAGGTATTTTTAAAATGGGTTTGCAGAACTAATCTGGGGAAGGTATGAAATTTAGACTGTCTTTGCTTTTTGGCAAGATTGAGCACTTCTATGAAAGACAGTAAGCGTTCTCAAGTTTCTTTAATGCTTATAGGTAAGCATGTACAATTAGTCTGTATAGATTTAGCTGTGGCCGGTTGGGATTAAAACCTCCAAATGAATCTCTCTGGTTTTTTTTCCTCATTTCACAGATAATATTCCCACCTGAAGAAAGATGGCAGAAGTCAATTCTCCTGTAAATATCAAGGAGAAGGTAGGTTCAAGTGACAGTACAGTGCAAACCAAAATGATATTTGCATACATATTTCATCTCTGCTCCTTCAAACACTATTCACATACTTTAATATGCATTGACTCTGTGTTAAAAGTTAAGTACACTGGCAAGTATTGATAGGATTACTATATTAATCTTGGCTGATTTTTGCTTTTCTGCAAAGAGGCAATGTTTTGTCAGACTTCTCTTACTCCTTTGTGATTCCTGTGCACACTGATCTTATGGAAACTAGCACTTTCATTCTCTATGTAATACAACCTTTGAAGAAACACACCTTTAGAAAATATTCTTTCTGAACAAAAATGTGACACCTGTACTATATAAAGGTAATTACTAAAATTATAGTGCCTGAAAAGAGTAGATTTTTTTTGTTTGTTGGTTTGGTTTTGTTTCTGTTTTGTGTTCTCCTATGTAAGTAGCTCTGCTTTTAACTGCGTTCTGTGTACTTAACACATTCTACGTTCTTTCCATATCCTGGCTGGTGCTTAGAGCCACACCAGACTTTCAGGAGCACTAAAGGACCTAAAGCTAATTAGTATACAAATATGAGGTAGGTCAGGGGATCTTTTGTGACTCTCAGTAGGCAGATTGTGAAGAGGCAGTCTAGCCCATAAATACTCTCACCCACATAAATAGAAAACCAGGACATCTGTCAAAGAATAGGAAAAATAAAAAAAGAGAGAAGCATGAAGATTGTAGAAGTGTAACATGATGTGGTTGTATTTTAAAAAGAAGCAAGGTTTTGGTAATTCACCTGAGTCTCTCACAAAATCAAGTTTTATTCTATTCCATGTTTGGGAAGAGAGATGGAACTTTGCATTTAGGAAGTTCAGAGAAGGCTAATGGGTTCCCAGATTTACAGCTTTATTAAGTCCAATGTGCCTCTTTGATACGGATTTTTAAGGCAGTGTAATAAATGTTAAAAGCCAGAATCCAGTTTTGTCAGTGAGCCCAAGTCTGGCCAGGTATCAGTGAAAAGGCCCATTCACTACATGGAAGACGCACAGGGAGAAGGATGAAGACTGGGTAAATATCAAGGAAATACACAACAGTGCGCACAATGTGAAACTGAGAAATGTAGCCATCTTCTGCTGTGTCATAAGAACTGCCTGCGACACGATACACACCCTGCAGGGCAGCAGGCATGTGAAATACTTTCTTCTCTCTGAGCCTGTCAATAGAAAGGAATATGATAAAAATTTGTGTATGATTCCTTGGATTAACTCTCTTCCTGAGCTGACAGAAAAGAATTATTCAGCAGAAAAAAATTTGCTAACATCAGTTTTGCAATTTGGTGGACCGTTAACAAGTGAAAAATCATTTGGCCAGAGGAATGTGTGCAAGATACTGTAAATGTGCCTTTGCAATCCAGAAAAATCCCAAGAAGAGATAGAGAATTAAGATGTAATATAGCACACCATAGTATAATAGAGAAAAGAAATAGCCTTGAACTAGAGGTCAGTATCCAGATTTTTAGTTAACTTGTTGGCTTGCTTCTGAATTCAGAAATAATTAACTTCTCAGTGGGGTATTTCTTAGAACTGATCATGAGTAGTAGTTACTGGCTTAGACATCACATTTGCTTTATGAAGACTTGATGAACTGTGACAACTACTGAGCCCAAAACTAGGTTTCCTGTTTCAGTTTGCTAATGATGTTTCCTGAAAGAACAGTTACAAACTGTTACCTGCCCACCAATACAGTCTTCAACATAAGAAAGGCATGAACCTGTTGGAGCGGGTACAGAGGAGGCCACAGAAATGATCAGAGGGCTGGAACACCTCTCCTGTGAGGGCAAGTTGAGATCCCTTCCAACCCAAAACATTCTATGGTTTTATGAATACATGAAGAAAGGTGCTGGGGAAACAGCATGGCAAGTGATGATTTATACTAAATAATTCATGTGGTAATGAGCTTCTGTTCAGACTGTTGTGTCCCATCTTTCACTGCTTGCTTACTTTCTTTGCTTTCAAAAGGATGTAGAACTTTTTTGCTTTATATCCCCTGATGGGAAATCATTTCTGCACCAACTAGGTGCCTGCTTTTTGAGTAGTTTTTCCTCTTATTTTTTTAACTCCTGAAACACAGCTTGTGTTGAGGATTTTCATATCAGCATGAATCTGTAATTTGGTGATGAATATCTTCTTTAGTCCTTAATAACAACAAGGGGTTTAAATATCGAATAGCAATAGATGTTTTTTTTGCAGTAGCAAGTAATGTCATTAAATCTTATCCCCTAGTGCCAGAGTGCTGGGAGGTAAATTACAGTAACTCTCAAAATGCAGCTCAATAAATTAATTGAAGTTCTGTCTGTTTACTGTGTAGCTTGAATTTTTTCTTTTATTAATTTAGTCAGTTTTACAAGTGTAGGATTTTATAACTCCTGTATCTTTTCCTAGTTTAAGAATGAAGAACTGCAACAAGACTTTTTTTCATACTAGATATCTACTGTTTCCTGTCTGGTATCTACTGGGATCTACTAAAATCAAATGCTTATAAGCATATACATTTTAAGTCAAGAAGATTATTTGATCAGTGCACTCCGTTCTAAGTAGCTCCTGTCTTTATTCCTCTATTTTCCATCATTGCTGAGTGCCACTAAATCCCTATGCTAAAGTGAAAATTTAGTTTGACAGCAATTAACATTTTATTGCAAAGTAGCTGCTGTTTATTCTTGATAATACAGGCTAATAACCTACTAAATAAAGGCTTAGTGACAGCATAGCATAGACTT
This sequence comes from Todiramphus chloris collaris, assembly GCA_025345505.1. Classification (NCBI taxonomy): domain Eukaryota; kingdom Metazoa; phylum Chordata; class Aves; order Coraciiformes; family Alcedinidae; genus Todiramphus; species Todiramphus chloris. Next base: position 5,864,925 of record JANVCC010000022.1, read on the forward strand.
CATGAACTCTACATATGTCAGCCAAGAAGCTGGCATGTTTAGTTTGCCATTTCACCTGGACAAGTCTGCCTTGCTTTAAAATGACATTGCAATGGCATAGAACCTCTATTTGACAACTCATATTTGGTTTACAATATGGTAGTGACTTTTTTCTGACAACAACCGAGTAACTCTAAAGAAAGTGTGACTTCAGAACCCTCTGAGCAATGCACTAGAAATGTGACAAAAGGGTTGAACAGATACCTCATGCTGAGTTGCCTTTAGTTATATTTGCACATAAACTGCTAAAATATATGAACTTCACTTGCATGTTTAAAAAGCAGACATATTTACACTGTCCTGGTAAGAGATCAAAATCAAATCCCTTTCTCATTTAGAAAACTTAGAGCAAGACACAGTCATACGACACAACATTGATGCAGAGTTTAATGTTCACTTTTATCCACCTTTTGGGGAGGAGTGTTTCTGGGAAACAAAACCAAAATTCATCAGTTTAATTACTTTTGCTGAACTCCTCAAATCCATTGCCATCAACACAGATATAAGCAGGCCTTGTTAAAAAGAACAGAAAAGAACACTGTTCCTTCACAGTTCTCCCTTTCTTGTATCTCAGTGCTTGCAGATCATAATGTATTTAAGACTTTATTCTTGCTAGGACTTGAATGAAGTCAAATGAGCTGAACTTCCACACCCAAGTACTTATTCTTGTCAGGTTCTGGAAAAGTAGAACGTAAGTTTCTCCTTAAATTGAACATTGTTTCTTTGTGACAGAAATGTAGTACAGAGCCCATGAAGTTTTAGCATAATGTTTGTTGTTTTGGTTTTTTAATGGTGGCCTTTCCTCATGTTTTCTCCATGATCGGCTTTTAGTTATTCCAGGTAATAAGACCTGCGCCACTCTTTTAAAGGTGATGTGAGACTGAGGCAGACAAAGGCTCTGTAATACTCTAGTACTGATGTTTGTATAATTCATTCTTGGGATTTCAGCTGAAATAGTTCATAAAGTCAGTAGGTTAAACATTCTATTTTATATCTTTTCTTTTTTTCTACCCCCTGAGAGATTTATATAAATGTTGGCCTGCAAGGTCAGGAAGGCTAATGGAAGTTTCCATAGTTGGCAGAGGCTCCTGCAGCTGTGATACTATTGTGGAGAGCCAGGACTGTTCTGATTACCATATTTTCATGCATATAACCCACAGATTTTCTGGAATAACACAAGTTCTGCATTTCAGCAACCGCATGGGTCATTACATGACTATATAGCTAGTATGAAGAGAAGTTTACTGTCAGGATCTCTCTCAGAATAATTCCCTCAACCCTGACTCTTCCTTCACTATACCACTCTCCCTCATGAATCTGTGTCTGAAGACACATCTTTGTGTCTGAACATGTAATAAAACAAAGGACTTGTTTTCTAGAGTCACGATTTTCAGAGACTGAGAGTTATACATACTTCAGATCATATTCACGCAAGATCACTGGATTAAGGGATAAAATGGGCCAAGCTCATTGTCTTACATCCAGAGTAGTTCCATAAAATTAATGGAGGTGTTCAAGTATAACCTAGTACATGACCAGAAGAAATGCTGAGATTCTAAATGACAAGTCCTCTAAGGAAGAAGCAGTTGGTGTGAAGAATACGAGCGATGTATTGTCTCCCGCAGCAACCAGACCCTCTTAATTTAATGAGAAGAGTGACTATCGGGCACTCCCCAGGATAGCTGTTCAGCTCTGGCACATGGCTTTGGTTTTGAACTAAAGTAGTATTGGGAATTGTTCAAACGTAAGGACTTGCTGTTGGGCCTATCTTTTTATCTTTTTTTTTAATTGTATGTCTAAACATGTTTGATCAAGTAGGATCCAGTGTCAGCAGGAATTAGCAAAATACTCATTCAGATGAAAATTCTCTTCTTAAGATTCTGTTAGGCGTAAAGTTTTACTGAACTTCTCCTGAAAGGCTTGCTTTTTCATTTGTTGTTTCAAGTGTCAGAGCTGTGGGAGCAGATGAACAGGTTTGTTCCATAAAGTACAAGAAGGAAATTTTATTCAGATGTCTTTTGCGGGGTTTGACAGTTTTGTTTACATTACACCAGAACTGTGGTTTTCGCAGGTGATACCACACGAGGAAAGAGTAGGATTTATAGTGGAAGGAAGTGTATGCATTTTAAGTCATACATTACAAAAGCAGATAGTTTCCTATCTACGGTTTCAGTAAGTCTCCTTAAAGTCGAGCTTTGCAGCGGTTCCTGGCCTTTGTGTTGAAGTAGACTGACTTAGTCCAAAGACCAGCAAAGTTGATCAAAATACACTTTGTGTCACTTGATGAGCCGTTTAAATTGTGTTAAGTATATTATAGATGCAAGTCTCTAAATAATATTGTCGTTACTCAAGCAGAGAAGTTCTTACTGAGCCAAACTCTTTAATATGTTGTTTCAGGATTCCTGAAATACCTGATTTTTCCATTTAATTAGTTTACAGATTTGGTGGGACAGAGGCAACGTAATAAACCCAAGATGATTGCCTGAAGTAGTTTACTGCAGCAAGTAGAATTCGTTTTGTTCTTATTGGGGATAAATGATTCAAAAGTATCAGTGTGATAAACAGGTCATGTAGTAGAGAGGTGCAGACCTGATCAAAGCTGTTATTTTGCTCAAAGGGTTGTTAACACTTGTTCAGTGTGTCGTGATGAACTCGGTTATAAAGCTTCTGGAAAAACATCTCCAATGTAAAAAGCTGTTAATGCAGTGAAGTAAAATTGTATTTGTGAAATATATTTGTGTAGGAGTTCTCAAAACCTTAAATTCTGCCATGAAGTATTTTAAAACTGCATTTTCCTGCTTAATGTAGCCAGGACATCTGCTAATGCTAAATTCCTGGATTATGGAAACCAGCAGAGTTCTGCAGAATGCCCTCCTTCGGTGCTTCTCTTGCAGAATTTGGGTCAACCTCAGCAGGAGGTGTAGTCTTGAACATGGCCTACACTACTACCTGTCCTCAGTTGCAGTGGGTATATACAATATATGTGTGTACATAGACTTGCTACTGACATGCAATAAAAATAAAGTAGGAAAATGTCTGTGTATTCATTGATAACTATCTTCTAAAGTAATTTAGCTCCTAACTTAAAGAAAATCTGTTGATCTTAGTGCTTAGTACAAAATGAAGGTGAATCTGTGCTAGTGATCCTAACCAAGCATAGGAAAGAGTATTTCTAACTGAATAACTGACCATAATAGCAACTTATTTCAAGGGAATTAGAGCAGCTGTGTTCAGTGATTTCAGAACAGCCGCGAGCTTTCAGCAAAGAAGTTTAATTTGTCACTATGTCAGAAATATATAAACAAATTGTCTGAACCCTGGATATGTTCCTTATTCACCAGAAACATCCTCTTTGAGATGCTGCCAAGGGGGAGCAGATGGAGTAGAGCAGCAAACAGGCAGCAGTTGATTCCATGATGTTACAGTTGCCTGGGAACCATTTGGAACTTCTCAAAGAACCTGAACACCTCAATGTCAGCTTGGTTCTGCATGTATTCTTCTAAAGCCTGACTTATCAGGAAAGTCTCACTAGATGGGTGTTCATGAGGACTTCAAGTATGGTACCATGAGAAGTTAGAACTTCAGTGTCCTCCTCTCCTGTGTGCCATGCTTCTCAGAAGTAACCTGTTACTGTATTGGTCTTTTAGGCAAGCCAAAAATTTACCCCAAGTGAGATTGCCTATAGTTTAACAGTAACTCTAAGAAAAATAGTCAAGTATATCTGATCAGACCTTGGGGATTTAATTTTGGGTTAGAAACATCTTATCTGAGGGGACTTTGAATCTTTTTCAATTTTGATATCACTTCTCGGCAGTCATCAGCAATTTTTGTAAGAGACTGATAAAAATGACCTCATGACAGTGGAACGTTGGCCCTGATGAGATGCGACCTGGCTCACATTGCAGCAACTTTAACAAGGCTTGAGCAAGCATTTCAAGCTAAATGTGTGCTTAAGACTTCAGCTCAGCAAAGTGGCTAAAAGTCTTCTAAATCGTAAATTTGACCTTACCCAGAAGAGTAGCTAGGTCCACAGGAATTACATACATGCTTTCAAGGTAGGTCTTTGGGTCATGGGTTTAAAGGGAGATGTACGTGGGTTCTGCCTTCCATGTTCTTGACTGCACACACTTGTTTTCAAAACCACAGCTTTGTATTTTAGATCTGTGATTGCTTTAAAGTAGCTTTTGTTAGATGAAATTCTGAGTATGTAGTCTTAGTAGTAAAGAAGTGTGTTTTCCAGTCAGGCTACAGGAGGGAAAGCCCAGCAATTTAACTACTGTCAGTGACAGCTTCTCAACTAATGCTGACATTAACTGCACAATTATCTGTGGTTCAGGAGGTATGTTACTGAATTCTCTTTGTGTCCTGGAATTCTTGTCTAGCGTCCAGATGATGACAGAAGTTCAGTGGGAATCTACACTGGATAGACAGGATGATTCAGAAAATCATTAAAATAGTTGACTTCCCTGTAGTCTGTCTGGTATGTCATTCTTCCTATGATCGGGTTTCAGTCAGTAGGAAAAAAAAATGTTTTCTCCCACATACACAGAAATAAATCCAATGAAGTGGACTTCTCTGAGTTTAGTCTTGCAGACTGTTAGGTATTAATGCAGTGTCACTGCATGGTAGGAGATTCTTTGTCTCTTCTACTTTTATTCATCCTTTATGATGTTAAATATTTTAAGGAATTTGATGAGAAGTCATACAGTAATAGATTAATGTCCCATTATCTGTTGCATACATGTTGAGACAATAAAAGTTCTTGATAAGTTTAAGGACTATAAGTTTAGAGAGATGAAGTTGGGAATTACCTCCTGCTCTGAAATTACCCTATCACGTCTCTAATACAAATGAGCTCTATATAGTTTTTCTATTGTTGGAAGTGACTGACTTCTCTCAAGCTGCTGGAGTCTTGTGAGCAGTTGAGGTGTGTATCTGTGCTAGCAGGTTTATCACCTGCACGAGCAGGTGAGCCAGAGAGGAGACAGCATACCTGGGCTGCCTAGATCTAGCTCACATCCAATCCTGTTAGGAGGGTTGTCTTCCCCTCCCTTTGGCTTCTTCTTTTGTATCACTATGTCTCCAGAAATATATGGAACAGTTTTTGCATGTCGTGCACAGACCTGAGCTTCAAACACAGAAATTTCCACTTATTTTTGAAACCAGGGGGAAAGGACAAAGAGGTTGAATATCAGGGACCTTGAAATTTGCATTTGCAGGCTAAGGATGTCATAATGTCCTAGTCTCGCTCAACATGCCGTGTCCTCCTCCTAAATACACTATCAGGTCCCAATTTGAGACTTGTAAGCATTTGTCAGTGATTTCTGGCTGTTGATAAATAGCTTTTTTGGGGGTTTGGTTTTTTTGGTTGCTGTTTTAAATTGCCTGTGTACAATAATTCCAGTTGCATTCTGGATGTAAACTTCAAACAGTGCATATATTGGAGACCTGATGTCTGGCACACAGAGCTGTTTGTCTTTGAAATTCCAGAAAAAATATGGTAACATTATTCCATTTTGTTCCTGAACATTTTTGAGAAAGTATTTTATTTCAGAACAGAACTTTTTGGGATTTCTCTGTTGGAATTCTGGTTTTATATCTAGTTTTGTTCATTCTGAGCAGAGCAGTATATATATATCTTTTTTTCTTAATATTGACATATACTACTGGTTATATATTTTAGTTTTTACCCATCTTACCCCACCTAAGTCACTGTGGAAATCTGGAAAGCAGAAACACTACCAACTTGTGGGTGTCCTGGGTACTAACATACATACACAAGGGAAGCAGGTTAAAGTGTAAGCAAGTTCTGATTTGGAATTTCCCAAGTCCTGTGTGCTTTACTTTGCAACTGGATGTTCTCTTCCTACACAATTTTCTCATAAAGCTTCCTAACTTTTTAACTTTCTATTTAGAAAGATAAACAAATCTGTATTTTGTACAGCAGTCAACCAAGGATATTGTTGGGTTTTGGCAGTAGAACTGTTGACCTCTGCTCTGCAGTACATTAATGTTCTCTAAATTGCATTTTTATGTAGTCCAATTAAAATAGGGCTGTGTCCACAGTGTTGATCACATACTTAAATTTATGTTCTCTCTAATGGCAAATATTCTTCCCAAGATAATCATCTTGCATTTTTTAGGTTATCTCCACAACTATAATATTTCCATAACCTTTTTGTATTTAATCATAATACTAGTCAGATGAAGCACAGTTTAGCTTTTACTTCTGATTTTCTTCGTAATCAAAAATTTCTCAACAAAGATGATACAGTGCAAACAGCAAGTCTTCAGTGGATTCTGTAGTCATCTGTCTGGTTGAGTTTTTGCGTGTCCGTGTTCTCCACCCCACAGATGTTCTTCTTAATGTCTTAAAAAAGTTTCCAGACTGCAGTATGTGGCGAGTTGCCTGAACCATCCTGTGGTCTTAGCCTCACTTTGTTGTTTCCAGATGCTTCCTGAGGCTTTCAGACCTTTCATAGCAAAGAAGGACCTAAAAACCATATGAAATTCCCATGCTTGTAGTTAAAGAGGGTTAGAAGACACTAGATATTTCCTTTTACTATTTTTCCTGTAAGTAGTTTCCACAAAGAGATGATGCAATTTTGAGTAGGCAGAGAGATGATCCACATGATTGTGAAAGAAGAGGAGAGTTTTTTGTGAGAATGTGAAGATGTAATCCACATGGTGTAAATGTTTGGCAGCTACCAGTTTGAACAAAAAATGGACTGTAGCTCATGGCCTGCTCTACCCTAGTGTCTTTGCCAACTTTTATTGTTATGGAGCCAGCTCAGTTCATGCTTGTTGCAGCTTTATCAGCAAATAGCATGCCTGTGCCCACAATCAGAAGATTGGTAAAACTCATTTTTCCAGGGCTATCTCTGCTCATCATGTTGATTTGGGTTGGCTTTCACCTCAATGCCTGCAGTGCATAGACAGCTATAATTGCTACTTCCCTCCCCATGTACTCATCAGCTGAAGATAGAAGCTTGAGCAAAGATTTTTCTGGGTAGTTTTTGGCAACAACAGCCTCTGGTTCAAGCAATCCGGTTGACATCCTACCCTGTATGAACTTCCAATGTAGAGCGACCTGTATTTACTAGACACTCCAAAGCAGCTAGCTGTTGGTTTGGGACCTAACTTGTGGGCAAGCCTTGCCCAGTCCTAGGGTGGCTGCATTAGACAAATGATTAGATAGGCCTTTGAGAAGGATTCTTGGGTAGTAGACAAACATTTTAACTCCACTGTCCTCTAAATTATGGTTTTTTGGCCTGAGTTGTCCAAGGCTGGACTTGCTACTTGAAATGTGTTGTGGGCAAATATGAAGCTTCAAAATGATGTGTGATACATTGATGGACAGGAGCCTTGGTCTGCACAGCAATCCTTAGTACTAACTCTAAACATCAGATGTTATCACTGCTAGAAGCAGACACTGCTTGTGAAAGCATGCTACTAACTTCAGAAAGTGCAGTTAGTTAGAACTTAGCTGAAAAGTAAAGTCCCTGAAGAGAATTAGTTCTGGTCTCACTCAGACCAGGACATGAGTAGATGTTCTAAAGATGTGTGCTGAAGTCAGAAAGTGGCCCTCTTTACACAAGAAAGAGGTGAGCTCATCTAGAAAGCCTGCTCCAGAAAGTTTGTTCCTGTGTGGATTTAGCTGAAGCAAGTATCAACCTTTTGTGGTGCTAAAGCTAAAGACGTGGTGAATCAGAGCCCTCAGTCACTGTGCATTAACAGAACCTGAAATGAGTCATGACTTGCGTTAGTAAACGAGACAGAGAAATACAGTGGTTGAGAAGAGGGATCATCATACTGCAGGCAAATAAGATTTTACCTTTTTTTTAATTTGTTTTTGTTACACATTTAAGCACCGAAGTGTTCCTGCATCACCCTCTGGTGTCTCCCCTGGTGGAAAATCCATAAAGGGAATCTGACACATTGTTCTTCAGCATCAAATGGACAGCTAAGATGAGGTGCTCTGAATGTTCCTAACATGTACACCAGCCTAGTTCCCTTAAACAGATCAACTTTCATATAATATTCTGTGATCCTTGATTATTTTTTCAGTTATATTTCACAGTACAAAAAGAGGACCACAGTGCTTCACAATCAGAAATTAGATTTAGAACAACTAGGCTGGTTTTGGCAGTGATTCTCTTGGTTTTTTCAGAGTACTGACACACTTTTATTAGTTTTGCCGATTACGTTTAACCAAGTATTTTTATTAAGTTACTACCTAATAAATCATGTCTAGCATTAAAACAATACAGTAACTAAGTTTCATGTAACTTTCAACTATATTACATGGGCATGAGAAAGTAAATCATCAACATGACTTCAGTAGGAACATTTTTATTTAAAACCTAGTGGGTTGAATTACCATTTGGTATAAATGGATACTGAAGATGATACAGCAATAGAAAATGCTGTGAAATTGAAACATGGCATGCCAGAATCATCTGTGGGTGTAACACTTCATCCATCATCAGAGTTTCCTGAAGGAAACGTTTGGCTTCCCGTGTCTTTTGTTCAGGATTTTGTTACATAAGCTTCCTGGTCACATAGATATGGAATAACAAACTGAAATTATGCTGAGCAGCCACTAGAGCTTTTAAAAAGAATACTGTTTGCCTTTAGCCTGTGACTATTTTCATGCATATAAAAATATTTGACTGTGTTCCAGATGTCAAAAAACACCACTGGTCATACCTTTGATGTAGCAAGGCTGTGCAACAGCCTTGTTGAAGTTTTGTGCACTCTGTAGGTTTGCATGGGCCATGTGTCTTGTCAAGTCATGTGGCAGCAAATAGAACATTTACAAAAGAAGCATAAGGCCAAACTCTTATCGAGTTAGTTAAACCTGTATTCAGCACTGGTAATGCCGCAGCTTGAGTACTGTGTTTGGTTTTGGGCACCACAGTATAGAAAAGATAGTGAGGTGCTGGAGCTAGTTCAGAGAAGGGCAACAAAGCTGGTAAATGTCTTATGAGGCGTGGCTGAGGGATCTGAGTTTGTTTAGTCTGGATTGGAGGAGGTTGAGAGGAGACCTTATGGCTCTCTATAACTACCTGAAAGGATGTTCTAGCGAGGTAGGTGTTGGTCTCTTCTCCCAGGTGACTAGTGATAGGACAAGAGGAAATGGGCTGAAGTTGCACCAGGAGAGTTTTAGGTTGGCTATTAGGAAACATTTTTTAATACTGAGAGAATGGTTAGGTATTGGAACAGGCTGCCCAGGGAGGTGGTGGAATCACCATCCCTGGAGATGTTTAAAAAATTACTAGATATGCCACTTCAGGACATGTTTTAGGGGTCCTGATAATATTTAGTAGACGGTTGGACTTGATGATCTTTCCAACTTTAATGATTCTATGATTCTATAGCTAACCTCCCCACTGTGACTGAGGGTAGGATTTCATTCCAGGTGTACTGGCTACCAGTTCTATGACTTGGTCTCTTGAAGAAATTGTTTTAATTATTTGAAGGGCCAGGTAAGGAGAGGATGAGTATTGCTTCATCCAGATACATCATTGTTAACTTGTAAGCATGTCATGTATAACATGCAAGTATACAAGCGTATGTTGGCACAGAGGTACCCTATTTTCTGAAGGAGTATGTTATTGTCTTCCTTTGTTTTTTTCCTCTTACAGATCAATGCAATCCGATCAGTCGTTCCAAACAAAAGCAATAATGAGATAGTTCTGGTGTTGCAGCAGTTTGATAACAATGTAGACAAGGCTGTTCAAGCTTTCATGGATGGTAAGTACCTTTTTCACTAAGGCAGGAGAGATGCAATTGCATACTAAAGTATTAATTGTCTCTAGTGGCTAAATATATATCCTGTTGTTCTGATGAAATTCAAATGATTGCTACACTTAAAGTTCATTTGTGTTCTAGTTGACCTTGCTGTCTATGCTTCTTCACAGTATGAGCTTGACATGGCTGCTTCTCTGTTCTACAAGACTTCGCCATTTTTTCTTTTGATGCTGTTCCTGTGGTAGATTTTCTTTATTCTGCATGGAAGTTAATGCTCTGTGTAGTGAATATGTCAGAATATGGTTCACTGTTGAAGATACAGTAACTAATAAGAATATGAGATAGTCAGGCCCCTAAAACCCCTGAACTTGATGCATACATTGACATTCAAGCTTCAGTCTGAATTTTGCAAATAGCCTTGACATTTATAATGGCTGAACCAAGACTCCATTGAAAGTTTGAGCTATTCTAAATATGGATATGAGTTTGTATTTTGCATCATGAGACCATATCTAATCAAAGGGCACTTGTATTTAAATAATATTTTTTTGATAAACATAATGGCAAGTATTTTGAATTTTCTCCAAAGTCTGTAAGAAATCTTTTGCGGGAATAGCATACCATGGACAAATCCCCTCAAAGTCTTTGTAGCCTGGGGTTGCTTTAAAGATATTAGAAGTTCAGTGGTCTCAAAAGCCCCCCTATATCTTGGAAAAATGCCCCATAGTGTTCATTTACCATCACACCAGGTTACTAATTCCATTTCTATTTGACTTGAGAATAGTTTTGGGTTTAGTTTGAATTAATTTACAAAAATGCATCAACAAAAAAAAAAATGTACTAGAAATTACTTACCAATCTGCAAAGAGCATATGCAATCAAACTGGGCTACTTAAAAATGGATCAGAATTCTTCTATCACATCTATGTGGTGCCTCTTGACTCAGGCATTTGTGCGCACATAGAGAAAGGAAAATGTGATGCATCTAATTAACAATAATTTTGTTTTCCTGTAATACATGTCATGGGGAAAGTAGTGGAGTGTTGGTCCATGATTAATCAGTAAGTTCCTTTCATTCAGTTTATTTTGTCTTAAGTTACCATTGCTCACTTACGGTCTGGGGGTGGTTTCCAATGGCTCCTCAGGAGATGAAGTGCTTTTATAGCTATTCATCTGCTATGAGGAAGAAACAGGGCAAAAGCAAGCCTTGCAAGAGTGCAGCAAAGTCTTGAAGAAAAGCTGTTGTAACCCGAACTCAAATGATCTTTGCAAACTTCACTAGTTTAGGATCATTGTGCCTTGAGTTCAGAAGTCTTTGCAAGTGAGCATTTGAAAACAACCAGTATTTGTTACTATCTAGAAACAGTGTGGAAAAAAACCCTGTGTCCATTGAGCTGCCACTGTGGATAGAGTGAATCTAGCACTTTGAGTATCTTTTCATGTGAATGACAAAAATTGCTAAGATTGAAATACCACAGTTGTGGAGAATGTATTGCCACGTGCAGTGAAAAACATGGGGGCAGCCATGCTGAGTGAAAAGGCTGAGCACCTCCATTCAGTACTTCTCTTGGAGGTGCTGCATGCTGAATGAAGAAATGTTCACATTTAGTTTCCTGAGACCAGCTCCTATCTTGCTTTTTATCTGGAGTGGCATATGGATGATGTCTCTATTATGAATTTACTTCTATATGTGAAATTAGAGTTAATTAAAATAGCAGTTGAAAAGTTTCATTTGCGATGTTGGCGTTTACCTAATTAAGCCTAATCAGAAGATCCCTTCAGCTGCTTTATAGATGTGTTCAAGAAAATATGCTGGTTGGCTCAAATGAGGGCTTTGGGATTTGCATACTTAGTGCATTTCCAACAGGAGGAAACTGGGATTACTTGGATGAATCCCTAAAATAACCCTTGCTGTGCATAGTATTCACAGGGAAGCTCAGGGAAGTGAAGCGAGGACAACAGCAGCCAACTCAAAAAAGTGTGTTGGACGATACTGTGAATACAGTTAACAAAGCTGTCAAGTGAAATCACATATTTTCAGCATCACAGAGTAAAACAGGCAGCAAGTGTCTGGTTTTATTTCTTCATACTGAACAATGATGTCTCTCAAAAGATTGCGTACCTTTAGAGGAGGGGATTGTGTTTCTATGTACCTAATTATGTAAGTGTGTAAGTAAATAATGTATAGTTATATGCATAATAAAAGTTTTCTTAGCCTTCTGTCTTCATTATGTCATGTCATCTAGGAAACAAAATGTGGATTTGTTTGGACTTGATGGATTCCATATACTTTTTTTTCACAATTTAACAAATTAGGTTTAGCATTGTGAGCAAGACATGTAATCTCTTCTAATGTGTGTCATAGACTCACCAGATAATCTTGGATCTAGATTATTATGATAGAAAAATAGTACTGGTACATTTGAAAACCTCACAGGACTTTGGCTGAATACAAGTTGATGACTTAGGGTGGTCTGAAAACAGCATTTCTTCTTAATACTGCTATAATCAAGAGTTCACTGAAATGAGTGAGAAGAATGGCTGAGTATGAAACCTGTTTGGAAAGCATAATAAATATTTACTAGAATTATGCAGTATGGTGAAGTGCTCCTTAAACTCAAGCAGAAGCCATTTAACGTGGTTGTGATTAAAAGGATTATTGTGGCAGATATGGCCATAGTAGTTTGGATGATGATTCAGGGTGCATGTTTACTGTGACCATCTGTTTTCAGCTTTAGGGTCCAGGACAACAAAATAATGATGTTAACTACATGCAAAAGAGTTTTCTTCTGACATGGCAGTTGGCACTAGTCTGAGCAAGGCTCTTCTTGCTTTGTTTATCTAACCAACTAATTTGGCCAGCAAACAACACTTCAAGTATACAAAATTGTAATTATTCTTAAATACAAAATTTAACTTTTTTTTTTTTTTTCTGCTAGGCCTAAGTTTACTGTGTTTGTGTGATGTGGAATTTTTTCAGGAGTCCACAAAATTAGTCATCTTGATGCTAGTTAAGTCTTCATTTTTATGTTCTTGTGTCTTCTGAATATGACAGGTAACACATAGGAAGTATATGATAAAACCAGCAAAATACTTAACATCTTTTGGTAGCTCAAGAGTCAGGGTAGACTGTCTAGCTTACCCAGTGTTTATACTAGGGTGCTGAGATGCTTCCCTTTTCAGGAAAGAGATTGGAGTGTTGATTTTTCTGTGTCTTATGCTAATGCTTTAAATTAGGCACCTGCTTAATCACTTTGTGGAATGAAGGTCATAAAAAGCAGTAGTGTGCAAGTAGCCCATCCACTGTACCTAGTGTAATCAAAATATGCAACTAAAAAGGAGAAAGGCAGCAGTACCCATTTTGTTGTCCCCACATAAAAAGTCCCAACAACAAATGTAAGTGCTGCCTAGCCAGGAGACAAGAAACTGGTCTTGAACACACTTGTTCTTTTTCATAGCTGAACTTTTGTTGAAATGTTTTAACTTTCCTTTCTCTAGGCAGTGCAACTCAAGTTCTAAAAGAATGGAATATGATGGGGAAAAGGAAGGTAAGAATTTACTCTGGAGAGTCAAAGCATTCAGACCATTTCTCAGCTGTCTGTAGGTGAATGTAGTACTTCTATTTTGGTCAGTACTTTGTCTGCCTTTGCAAACATAGGTGACTTCATTCACACCTGTAGTCAGAACACTTGAAAGCAAATATGTGTATTATTTTTAATCCTGTCATCTGTTGCTGCCTCTTCAGCACAGTGTTCTGTGAGAATTTCTGGGATGACACGTGTGTTCACGTGTGAGGGAGCCAGACCCTGGACAAGTACAGAATGAATCTCAAAACAGCCCATGTGCAGAAGCACTTTTAATAAGCAGTTATGTCCTGGATAGTCACAGCCACTTAATGCTGGAGCTTTTGCTGCTAGGTGTAAAAATAACTTCTACATAGGAGTCATCCATTAGGAGTCCTGCATTAGTGATGCTATCAAGTTAGGTACTTCAAGTATATATCTGGGACATGATCTTCAAGCTTATGTGTCTCCCAACTGGAGCTGTACCAGGAGGATGCCTTGTAAGTTACTGTCATGGAGGCTTCTCTTTGTGGTTAGAAGAGCTACAGTAGCAGTGGCCAACCTATGTTCTCTGCTATCACTTTCTACCTCATCAGAGTGATGGCTTAAGAGTTTGTTCTTGTTAGTGGATGCATATGCCCTGAATAGCTAGGAACTGCTTGTCCTAAGTGACAGCAAACATGTTGAGTGGAGTCTCTGTTACCATTTTGCAATACAAGTATTTTGTGTGGAAGGAGCAGAAAAACCAGTTTGGGCCTTCAGGTTTCATTTGAAACTGTTTATATATTCAGCTAAACAGAAGCAATGTGTTGTATAGCATAGTGTGGCCTGTAAATTGCATTATATTGATGACACCTGTATAGAATTTGAAGAGTGTGAACAATTTTACTGATTATAGTTTGAGTTGCAATGAGTGATGTCTCTCTTCTTGCAATATTTCTTCATTTAGAACAATAGGAAAAAAAGAAGCAAATCTAAACAGCACCAGGTCAGTAAAGATCCTAAAAGCAAGAATGGTGGATCTGAGAAGGCATCCCAAGAACCACAGGGAATATATGACTGCCATCTTAATGGATGCCCGAAGGACAGCTCTTGCAGTGGTTCAGCCAATCAGAAACTGGAAGCTGCTTCTCCTAAGAACAAAGGCTTGGGATCTGTGGAGTCAGCAGTGGTCTGTCCAGAAATCACAGGTCAGTTCATCTGGCACAAGACACCTTTTTAACTGGCAATATCCAAGCCCCCATTTACGGAAAGATCATAGTACTTTTATTACCATAAAGCAGAATGTAATAAAAAGAAGTTGGAGAGTTGTGCAAGCAGATCTATATCTGGGCAAAATTTGCTTTGCAATATGTTTCCTTGCAAAATGTCTTTTTTTGGTTTTTTTTTTTCCCTAGTGACAAAAGGATCAAAGTATAGTTAGAGGCCCAACTGATACAGAATATTATAGATATAAATAAAGAAAAATACAGGGTTAGAAAATGGCTTAAGTGTAAAATGTTGAGAGAATCGATAAGGTCCCTCATCTGGAGCAAAGTCATCTGAGCACTTGAGCTTGTGGCACATTACAGGATTTCTCTATTGCCCAGTCTACGCTAGTCCATTTTTTCCTCTCTCATCTTTCCTGAATAGATTAGTTGCAGTAGATCTTCACTGGCTTTCCCTAACAGGGACAGGAGGACCTTTGTGTTGAGGGAAGACAGTCTGATAGCCTCCTAGCACATGCATGTTTCTGCTAGGCTCTTGATACCAATTCTGTAACTCTGGGGGACAGTAACGTAGGAACCTCTTCCCCACTGGGTTGTAGTTGTGTTATGTAGTTAAGATTATAACAACATCAATGAAAACAAACTTTCTAGGGGAGAGCCTCTGGGAAAGCTGTTGCCTTCAAGTATCCTTTCCTAAAGTTTTTATTTAATTACTGTCAGTACTGATAATGGTTTTTCATCTATTTGCATTTCATACTTCTGATAGCCCTAGATTATTACTGCTGTTAGTATTTTTTTCCCTGTATCTTAAGCAATACGTAAGACTGCATTAAAAGAATTTCCTCAAAATCTCTTCTTTCATGGTTGCAAGTACAGCTCTCGAACATCATATTACAGGAATGTGCCAAATAGATAACTGTCCTGAAATTCATTCTCTGCTGCTTCCAGATGACTGTGGTGGTGCCAGGCTCTGAGCAATTAAATGAAAACTCTGCAGCCTATAGCAATCAGATGAACTACTTATCAAGAAATTTTGTCCTGAGAATTTGGTGCTTCGTGAAAGATCAGAGATACTCTTCCCACTCTTATTAAAGACTCCCACTTACTTTTGATAGAATATGCCATAATATGCCATAGAATATGCCATATCCTCAATATCGATGTGAATAAACCTATGGGGCCAGAGGGATTATGCTCTACAGTGCTGAGAGAACTGGCAGGGGTGCTCACCAGGCCACTGTCCATCACTTATCAGCAGTCCTGGTTGACTGGGGAGGTACCAGCAGATTGGAAGTCAGACAACGTAACACCCATATATAAGAAGGGGCGATAGGCTGATCTGGGGAACTACAGGCCTTTCAGTTTGACTTCAGTACCAGAGAAGCTGATGGAGCAGATCATCCTGGGTTCTATTACACAGCACATGCAGGACAACCAGGTCATCAGGCCAAGTCAGCATGGGTTTATGAAGGGCAAGTCCAGTTTAACAAACCTGATCTCCTTCTGTGACAGGGTGACCCGCTTGTTGGATGTAGACAAGGCTGTGGATGTTGTCTATTTTGACTTTAGCAAGGCATTTGACACCATTTCCCACAGCATTCTACTAGAGAATTGGCTGCTCTTGGCTTGGATGGGTATAGGCTTTCCTGGGTGAGAAACTGGTTAGATGGATGAGTCCAAAGAGTTGTGGTCAATGGAGTTAAATCCAGTGGGCTGCCAGTCACTAGTGGTGTCCCCCAGGGCTCAGTACTGGGGCCACTCCTGTTTAACATCTTCATCAGTGATTTGGATGAGGGGATACAGTGCACCCTTGGTAAACTTGCAGATGACTCCAAGCTGGGTGGAAGTGTCGATCTGCTTGAGGGTAGGAAAGCTCTGCAATGGGATCCAGATAGGCTGGATCGCTGGGCCAAGGCCAATTCCATGAGTTTCACTAAGGCCAAATGTGGGTCCTGCCCTTGGGCCACAACAACCCCCAGCAGCACTGCAGGCCTGGGGAGGAGTGGCTGGAGAGCTGCCAGGCAGAGAAGGACCTGGGGGTGTTGATTGACAGCCGCCTGAACATGAGCCAGCAGTGGGCCCGGGTGGCCAAGAAGGCCAATGGCATCCTGGCCTGGATCAGGAACAGTGTGGTCAGCAGGAGCAGGGAGGTGATTGTTCCTCTGTGCTCAGCTTTGGTGAGGCTGCACCTTGAATACTGTGCCCAGGTTTGGGCCCCTCTCTACAAGAAGGATGTTGAAGTGCTGGAGAGAGGGTACAGAGGGGGGCTACAAAGCTAGTGAAGGGTTTGGAGCATGTCTCTTATGAGGAAAGGCTGAGAGACCTGTGTCTGTTTAGCCTTGAGAAAAGAAGGCTGAGGGGAGACCTTATTGCCCTCTACAACTGCCTGAAGGGAAGTTCTAGTGAGGTGGGAGTTGGTCTGTTCTCCCTGGTGACAAGTGACAGAACAAGAGGAAATGGCCTGAAGTTGAACCGGGGGAGGTTCAGGCTGGATATTAGGAAGCATTTCTTTCCAGAAAGGGTTGTCAGGCACTGGAATGGCCTGCCCAGGGAGGTGGTGGAGTCACCATCCCTGGAGGTGTTTAAGAGCTGGGTAGATGTTGTACCTAGGGACATGGTTTAGTGGTTTTTAAAAGGGCTAGGAATAAGGTTGAACTTCACATGATCTTGAAGGTCTGTTCTAGCTGAAACTGTTCTATGATTCTATAAGCCAGAAAATTCTGCACTTCTGTGATAGTAAAACATTCTTAACAGTTAGTCTTCAAGCTGTAAACATTTGTTGTAGAACTATGTGTTAAGCTCCCCTTAAGAGTTGCTTTATTTTGAAGTGATACATGCATGAATAAAGATACAGAGACTAAATTGTCCTGGCATGGGGAGTATTTTCTAGGGGGTAATAGACCTGACTGCAACAAGGCTGCCCATGTTCTTAGTGATTTTTTTTTTTCTGTGGCATTGGGATTGAGTCCTTTTGGGTTTTTTCCCCCCTCTTTGACACGATACTATGGAGAGTTGTATGTACCAAGAGTAGAAAAATCTCAGAATTGTTTGTTTTTACAAGTGACAAATGAGGTATTACCATAGCTTTACAATTTTTAATAAACAGTGGGAGAAGAGGGATAAAATTATAGGGGGAAAAAAAAAAATGAGAAAGGAGATAGAAAGGAAAAGCTGAAATTTTAATACTAAAGTTTTTCTTGCATAGTAAAATAAGTCCTGGCAGTTTAATACAGAGAGGGAAAGAGTTTCTTCTTCACTTTCAGTTGCACTGGAATCCTTGTCTTTGCAGCCAGTATAATAGCTACTTTCTTAAGATCAGAAGCCATTGATGTACGTACTGTTAAGGTTGTCCTGAAGTGTGTGGAACTAAATAAAGAGCAGGGTGGTCAGGATCCCTCAGGGGCCAGCAGCCGTGCCCTTGTGGCTTCTGAGCAAGTCACACAGACTGGTCTAAAGCAGTTTGAAATGCTGAAGTGAGTCCAAGGTGCACCAGTTTCATATTGCTCCCTCTTGTCTTGTAATCTCCTTTGTTTTGTCCTTGTCTGACTTGTTTGTTTTGGTTCTTTCCCTATTAATGTTACTCCAGTCATTTCACTGTCACCTTCAGACAGCTCACAGTTTAGAAGGACTATAGTCAGGTGGCTGCTGACAGTCCCTTATGCTTTCCTCCCTGGAGGAATAGGAGATTGAAGCTTTGCTCATGCCAACTCAGTCTGTGAGATTAGGTCTTTCAGAGCCATAAAATCCTGGCTGTCTGGAAGGGATTTCAGGGACCAGAAGGGAGAATTCAGTGTAGCTGGTGTTTCTCCATTATGTGTCCCATGCTAGAAAATAATAGGGGAGAACATGTCGCTATTACCTTTAGTTAAGGTCTGCTCATTTTTTGCCATTATTCCGTCTTTTTTCTGAGAAGCCTTTAGTTCTTACCTTTTTTTTTTGGTGATAGTTTTCTGCAGGGAGTCAAGACCTGCTAGAGAAGATGCAGCACAGAATTCAAGGACCTAAAAAGCCAAATTGCCTCATCATGGAGGGCCTTACGGAGTGTTTCACTTAATGAATCAGTTCAGGGGCTCTTCCTCTCAGTATCTTGAAAGGGAAAAGGCCCCAAATAAACCAGATTACTTCAAAATGATGACCGGAACAAATCTTTCAACTGTCCTTAGAGTCCTTGGCAACACAAGATCTGAAGGACTTAAAGCTGTCTTTTCTGTGCATGTCTTTCTCAAGAAGGGGCAGGAATGTACTGAAAGGATATTTCATGTTGCCTTGCCACGCTATTGCTTTTGCAGGGACTTGGGTAAAACCAGATACAGATCCAATCACTTTCTTACTTTTAAAAACTGTTTTTCATGTAGGATGATTTTTAGTGAATTCTTCAAACTTCCTATCTCAAAGGAGCATTTTATTTCAGCTGAAGAATCTATTGATGTTCACTTTATTTAAGATTTTCAATGGCAAGCTGTTACAAAAAGATAAACCACTCATTTCAAAGATGGCAGCTCAGCAGATTAAAGAGTAAGTTTATTTGGGCTGCTGCCATTACTGGTAGGTCTGGTAATACTTGATGGTTAATACTGCAGAGGTCACATATTAGAGCAGTGCTTAAGTTTCAAGCCATTTTGTACTGAACCCTGCAACAGTTTACTTGTAGCTGCTGTAACCCAAACCTTTGACTTCTTCAAGTATTTGAAAGAGACTTTGTCCCTAGATTTTGTTACTCATATTTCTGAGATGGCCTAAGTCTTAGGAGATTTGGTGCAGACTTTTTCAATCTATTTTTAATTATGTTGGTTGTCCTCAATTGATTTGAAAGTTCAGTTGCATCATACTAAGGTGTTGTTTGCTGGGCTATGTTGGCCATCTTGCTGCTGGGTTTCAAAGCAGCTTGTGTGTGATTATAGAAGAAACAGTGTGAAAGTATATTGCAGGAAAAAAAATTATTAAATAGGTTTGGGAGTATAAAAAATGTTCTAGATTACTTTCTTTAGGCAAAAAGCTGTCACTTTGCCATTTTTATTGACAAGTATACCAAAGCTGTTAATTTAATTTAGTAATGCATTTTGCACTTCAACAAAAAGTTTCAGACGATGTAGTCTTGGGGACAGAACCCAATAGCCCTGGCCTTTCTCTAGAGCTTAGCTGATGGACTGCTTGTTTCTAACTATCTGTTGGAGCTATTTAGAAAGGCCAGCCTCAACTGACAGTAGAAAGAACATTCTTTATAAACCAAATCTACCTGCATTAGTGTGAGATGCAGCCAGGGTTGCACAGGGTTAAAGGCAGTTCTCAGAACAGAGCTCCTGGCTATGTGTGAGACTGAATTTATCAAAGGTGCAATGCAGGTACCAGAGTGCTGCATACCTGGTGTTTCTTGCTCTCACAGATACACAGATTTCTTTAACTTCTTTAGCTGTTTTCTTACATACTATTTTATGTAAGAAACCTTTTATGTTTGCAGACTCACCTTTCAAAGCCCATAAGCAAAAGCTCTTTTAGAAATGTGGACACTAATGTTCCTCCTTGTTCCTGTGGCATTATGTGATTGCCATGGAAACATACCAAGATGTACTTTACACCCGTCCTAGTGCCCAGCCAGGACATAAGCCACTAGTTGATATCCTGGAGCTGTCCAGGTGGTATCCCTCAGTCCCAGCAGTGTTAATCCCACTCCGTGGGCTATAAACCAGTTGTACATCTGACAAGCCCCTTTTCTCCACACCACACAACATGAGTGAAGCTGAGTAAAGTGATGCATTGCCGCGATTGAGAGACGGAGACCCTGCTAGGTGGAAGTTAGATCT